>JASEVX010000003.1:55363729-55552138 GCA_031761405.1 Serripes groenlandicus
TTTCAGTAGTGTCGTGAATTTGTAGGTGTCAATTCCACAATATATTCCTGCATGGTTTTACCCGAATGTGGAAGACTACCTGTATGTGTAATGTATAAAAACAAAAGTTATCAAATATTGGTGTAAACTATTTCAAATGTCTGAAAGTCGATATTCAAAGCAATGTTCTTTTTCTAAAAACACATGATGAAATTGGAAAAGAGTCAATTGGGCAACGACGCTTACAAACCTATTACGTACGTCTGGTTTTGGATACGCTTGGTTCTCTCAAGATGTTGGAAACGTTGAGATATTTACAACTCTTTTTATCGAAAATAATCTTATTGTCCTTTCAATATTTACAAGAAAATATAGATAGTTCATCACGTTGCGATGTTTACAAACATATCCATTCTTTGTTGAATCCAGAGAGATATATGTTGATTCATATGTCTCCGTTTCCAAGAAACACGTTATAAATTTAACCTCTAATTAGGAAGACATTTCAATATTGAAAGGAAAACAGCATTTGTATTTTGTGTTTAATTTTATGAAAATATTGTAACGGTTGGAAATGAATACCATGCCCCTTGTCAATGTGACCAATGACTTGCAGAAAGACAGGCCTTATTGTATACATGGTCTAACGGTCAAGATGATATTTTTACAACCTGTTAAAAAGCAAAAATTATGTTATTATAAAGATGGTCGAACAAATAGTTCAGTTATAACTGAACTAAACGATTCATCAATCCGAAAACAAGTCTTTCTTTTTTGTTAAGCTTTACATGTAAATACTCAACTCTATGCGAACTTTAAACCTAGATATTTGCTGTATTTGGGACGGTGGCCTTTATTTACAAATAAAGCTGTATTGCATTGATTTGCATGTGAATCCCACGTAGTTAAAGATCGATATGCAAACAAAAATATCAATCTATTTTATAGCGCTATCTATAATATGTTATCAACTTGTTGCTGACGTAAGTATGTGTGTTTAATTAATTTTGTCTAGATTTGTTAGATACATTTATTTACGCAATACATTAGTGACTTGTGATTGTCCTTGGCGTGTTATAGAAGATAATCTGAGTTGTGCATTACCAACACAATAAGAAGGTTTATGAACTGCTAGGTTGAATAAGCAATTATTTGTTATAAACGTAGATCTTCTTATTATTTTATAATCATGTTTGTTGAAAGTTCACTTTACAAACCATACAGTGAAGTCACAACAAGCATATAAATCGTAATTAAAAACAAGAATATCCACATGATGCACGTGCTATTGTTATGGTGATATTCCCTTTAACTTCATGGTCACGCCTTCAAGTTGCACTATAATTTTTTAAATATTCACTGGAAAGAAAGCAGTTGACGGCTTGTATATTATATCGGACGGTATGATGACTAAGATTAAAATTGAATTATCAATCCCGGGATCAATGGCTCTCGTCTTTATAAATTGAGCTACTCCGGCAAATAGTACAGAAATGAGGTTGTTGCACAAAAGCTTATCAATCTGTTGGGCAAGGAACTTAATCTGATTATGTTAAGACTTGATGCACATTCAGAAATTGCAGATGCTTAGACATAGTTTATATTAACAAACTACACACAGTTAGAACAAAATGTACACTTTTGCCACAATTTTATTTCGAGTGGAAACCAAATGAAATTGCCATACATTTATATGTTCCACGAAACTAGCAACACTCGGAAATAAAAAATGCTTCCTTGATAAATAGTAGATGGTGAATTTAACACGACACTTAATACATTTGTTATTTTTCTAAATGTTAAAAGTGATTTTATACACATATTGTGCTTTGACTGATTCCTTCGATGGAGTTTCTCTCTCTCCTCCAAAAAGAAACCCGTTCAATAGATACTTATGTAATAACCTTGAGTAATGTTTGATGTGTTATTCTGTAATTCTGGTTTCCATGGCAACCAAACGAAATCAACTTAACAATTCTTCTTCTCCTAAAGTGGTTGGCCGATTTTCAATTTTTTTTATAGAAATGGTCCGTGGGTGACCCTTTATCAGATTCCTCCAACCCATGTTGATTGGTCAAAAAACATGACCACCAGGAGGCGGGGCTTTATTGCCTTATATGGATATAGTGGAAACTTAAAAAATCTTCTCCGACGAAAGTACCTGGCAAGCCATGTTGATAGGTCTTGAAATATGGCTATCAGCTGGGGGGGGGGGGGGGGGGGGGGGGGGCTGTTAGCTGTATATTGGCATTGTATTTTCTAGAAATTTTCCTTGGGTGACTCTATCAGATTCCTTCAAGCTATATTGATTGGTAAAAATTCATGGCCGCCAGGGGGCGGGGCTGTTTTGCCGTATATGGTTATAGTAGAAACTTTAAAAATCTTAGTTATATTGTTTTCCTTTACTAAACAGGACTGTTTGAGATTGTCCTGTCACCAAAACCTTTTCATACCATTGATTCATAACATGTTTTCCCCTGTTTTAGCAATCTGGGGGAGTCTATACAGCTTCAAAGGGACTAAGGATAATCCTTCCATAACACTTTCTTAGACTTATTTACATAACAGTGATCTTGATTAGATCAGGTAAAATAAACTGGTCTCTATGACTTGCCTTTAATCATGGACCTTTAAAATAAGACCATGTTGAAATTCAGTTGAATGCAGCCATTCTAATGATGTCTAGTACAGTTTGGCACGGTCATCTGGTTACAATATATCTGGGCCAACTATAACACTTACAATCATAGAGCTTATTGTTGTAGCCCATTTCTTGTGTTTGTCATCTTGGAAGGTTGAATATTATCAAATGGTTGATAAAAACATGTAGACTATTTGTAGTTATTGTATTAATGATATTAATAGTTGCCTTAAAGTAACATTATGCCATTATCTCCATATAAGAAGAAGGGAGATCTTTAACAATGTAAGGGAATGAGATCTTGAACCAGATTGCAAATATGCATTTTATCTTGAACAATTCGAGATAATTTTACTTTGGCTAGTTTTGGAAATTCTTACTTGGACGTTGACTGTCCTGTACTGGGCTAGGCTTACCAGTCCTGATTTGCGGTGCTTGAGCTGACCACTGTCATGCACTGAGATTAACCAATCAAATCATTACTTTATAATTAGCCAATTAAATTTTAGCTTTTGTTAGTATAAAACATGATGCACTCCAGAATTAAGCACTTTTTCACAGACTGAACGTCATGACTTTTACACATCGCCATAATAATCATAGTATGAAGTTTGATACTTGTAAATTATTTTTATTTTTATTTTTATTGTTGTATTTTGGGGTAAGGAAAATTTAGCATCGTTTTACTTAAGGACTTGATATATTTTACTGTGCTTTTTTAGAAAGTTTGTAATCATACTTATTGCTGTGTTTTTACATCTTACATTGACCTTTATCGTTTTGCCTTTTAATCAAATCATATTTGAACTGTTGCCTTGTATTTATTCTTATGAAACGTCTTGCTAAATAGCAAAGAGTTAGACTGTTACACTCTACTCTTTCTGCCAAGCCCCGGTAGCGCAGTCTTTAGCGATGCGAGCTGTCAATCCAGGGGTTGTGTTCGAATCCCAGCTCGGCCAACATTCTCTCCGACGTATGATACAAGTCACTGTGACAAGCGTCTTTCGTCTCTCACCAATCAGCTTACGGTCTATGTGGAAAAGCAGCCTGTTTCTTCATAAGTATGTTGAGTGGACTACTGGTGTGAGAAAGCAAGGAAACACATGAATAGGTGAACTGGCCACCATGGTATGATTGAAAACGGCATTAAACCCAATCAGTCTACTATTTCTAGTGGTTTATAAGATGAGGTGACTTTAGACTTATTAAATAATAATTATTCTTTAACATTGTTAGTATTCTTTATTGTTTAAGGTCCTGGCTCCCTCCGTTTAAATGGTGGTAACCACCCTGATAATTCTCTTATCCGTCTAATCATGATCCTTTATAAAATAACCCTGATAATTCTGAACCGCTGAAACAGGTTTAAAACAATTTTCAAAAGAGGGCCAATATGGCAATACGTTGATCAAAATAGAAATGGTATTATAGCAAATGGAGTAAATTTGGAAAAAAATGGGAATGACACTACAAGTAGTTAACACTGTTAACACAATAGCGTAACGATACAAGAATTGTTAAAGCCAAATGAAACAAGTAACTACACGAAAACAATATCAAAGGTGATTAGACCCAGTAACTAACGGCTATATTATGTAAATGTTAAATATGGCTTGATCAATTTCTGTTGGAGGGTCATCTCTATAATTGATTTGAGTAAATGCGTATTTAACATGTTTCCTGACTTTCTCGCACCTCTACTTTACACAACGTTATTCCCATGTAACAAGCTACTTTCCCGTATATACTATTTAGACCATTGGTGAAGACGAATGGCGTTTGTCACAATGACCATTGTCAATGCTTTAATCACAGCCGGGGTTCGAACACACGAGCCCTTGATTAATAGTCCTCGCCTATATTGACTGAGGTCGAGGCTCAACATTGGTTATCTATGGAAAATAATCGAGAAATCAGACAAATATCTTTAATTAGTTTATATTTTGAGATAAGCGCAAGCCTTTTGAAGCTAAAAGTAAATGATGACGGCTGAACATAGAGTTTTCCCTATAGATATCCCCGGGCCTTCGCTTCGTGTGATCTAAAAAGAGTATGAAATGAAAATTGTATATTCATCATGGGAACAAGCTCATCTTTTAACCATATTGTATCACCAAGGCATCTTATCATGATGAACTTTTAATTGAATATATGGTGGAAGATTTAAAGATAAACGATAATCTTAAATACAATTTATTGTGACATTTGTCGGTAATATTTCTACCAGATTATCTTGAAATCATACGCACAGTTGCATAAGTCAATCGTTTATGTTTTGCCAATTTAACATTCTCCATTGAATATAATTATTTTGAACACTACACATAATCATGTCTTTGTTGATTTGAGCTAATGGGTTAAAGAGGAGAAAGAAGTGGTTGATGATGACGGACAAAACACAGCATATATACGTAGATCCCGATTTACTAGTGCTCATTTTATGTTATCTGAGCTTAAACAAATTTAGAGTTTTGAAATTTAGTTTTCAAAAAGTCATCGCCATGTTTGTTGCCTTGGGCATCTGACAAATTACACTGGAAAAATGAAGAAAGGGACAAAGTATTTTACAAATGTTAAAGCTCCATCATTGTTTACTTTTCTCTCTAGCGATTTCGTCTCAATTGTCTATGCTTTACATTTTTGGTTCGAAATAAAAAAAATAAAATATCACATATTTCAAAAGAAAAAAAATATCCATAGTTAAGCAAATGTATGCGGCATTCTTGTATTTCTCTAATGCTGATCATGTATATTCAATACATCAATGTTGTTGACTTCAACTTGGTAGCATGCAATGATCAAGAACTAATGTTAGTGCGTTTTAACATTTTCCTACATACAGCTATAGAGATCGATTCTTAAAACACCGAATCAAAACTATTCAAACGAATTATAGATTAAAAAAGTAATTGAATCAAGTTGAAAACATTAAGACAAAAGCAGAACTTGCTCATTTCAGGTCGTCTGCTGCAGATGAGTCAAAGCACGCTACAGATATGAACTCGTTAAAGTGCACCATGTAACATTAGTTATTAAAATCCCTGATAGCAGAAAGTGGTTGGATTTCTGAACCGATTACCAGGAACAAAATACTATTGATTATTTTTTGAAAAACATAATTCAGATGTGATAAATGACGAATACTTTTCATCTATATTATGACTAGCAGATATATATTATCCGTTTAAATTGATCTGTTGCAGTGAAATAGTTTGGGCTACAGGCCTATATGATCAATACATATATAGACTTTGCCTTAATCGATGTCACACAAAAACAGCCCTTCTCAATTGTGACGAGCGACTATTCAGACCGGCATGCGGCCCTACTCAGTCTGATCAGTCTGATCAGTATATTCAGTGTTCGCCTAATAATATAGTAATAATTTCCAAGAGACATATGGATAACTATCATGAGAAATAAATGGCTATTAAAGTAAGAGTTTGATTGCCATTGTCGGACCTATCAGCGGAGGACTAATTAAGGCCGAGTAAATATTCCAACCAATATCTCTCTTACTACTCAATCAAACCCTATGTGGTGGGTATTTAAAAGAATGATAATAAGGATGTTGGAAAGCGCAATACTCTAAACGTAAACCCTTTTTACTTGCGCCATTTTAAGCTAGTCTGTCTTTCGAAGACAAGACGTCGGGCAATTGTGATTAGCTTGGTGTGATCGTCGTCTGCGTCGTCTTTGTCGATACAAGCTTTAACCTAACCTCACAACTCAAAGACCATTCAACATGTCCAAATGAAACTTGGTACATATATTTTTAGGAACAATACGCATGTCTATGACAAATCACATAACTCTGGCTATACTCATCATCCTGTAATGACTCTTTTTCGACTTACTCATCTAGAGTTACTGTACATGTCACGTTTCCCAAGTAATGGAGTTGGTTTTTAGAAAATTGTATTCATTACTTATTTTAAACTGAAAATTAAAACTATTTAATTCTTTTAGCCAAACGCCCTAAGAATTTTACAACTTGGCATCATATCTATGGCGCTCTGCGAAAGTCAACCGTAGGCGTTTTTACGACCAGTGTAGAACCAGATCAGAAAGCGCATCCGCACAATCTGAAGACTGTCTAACGACATTGAAGTGAATAAGACTTTCACTAACGAATTTTCCCGGATGCTTTTAAGATCGTTCAATCGATAAATGCGTACAAATTACCATAGTAAGTACTATCGATTTTTCAGTAAGTGGTTGCCCTTTTCATTATAATAAATTAAGATTTTCCTTCAAATGGTACATAGATGTCTAAATGAAAAGTGCTATTAACAAAGGTACGAACACAATTTGGTCCTTTAATAACTTCAAAATATACGTATACTTAAATGATCCCCTTTGCTTAATAAGTATGGCAACATTTTGTTTTAAAAGCGTGTTTGATTATTTGTACAGTAATATAGCTTTATTGATTGATTGGGTGTTAAGGCCGTTTTCAACACGTTTTCAGTCATATCACTGCGGCCAGTTCACCTACTCATATGTTTCCTGACATTCTGACACCAGTACTCCATACAACATACTTTTCAAGCTGTTTCACATAGACTGTTCGCCCAATGGTGAAAGACGAATAACGCAGGTCACGGTGACGTTTTTCAAACGTCAGAAAAAATGTTGGCCGAGCTGGGATTCGAACTCACAACCCTTGGATTGAAAACCCGTGTGGCTACCGACTAAGCTATTATTAGACTGAGGACTTTAGTAGTTTTTTTTTATTTCGGGCCAGACCTTTCCAACAAAGCTTTGGAGAGAACACATTGATTGGTTGATTGATGTTTAACGCCACTTTCAACAATTTTTCAGTAATATCACGGCGTTTCCTGGGTAAGTTTCCAGAACTACTGGTCCATTTATCCTGACACCAGCCAGTCTGTCGTAATACTAACCCTGCAACCCTGAGCGACAAGGAGGGCAGCCATAACTACCATTTTAAAAGTCTTTGGTATGAACCGACCGGTGAACAAACCCGCGACCCGCCACACCCGAGGTTATCTCGGATTCGTTTCACTACCATGTCTTAACCCTTTCCCACATACACACAAACTGCAGAAGACGAATTTGAAAACATCTAAACGAAAATATTTAAAAAAGGTTTTATGACTGAATAGAGTTGATAACAATATGACAAAAGACAAAAATGCTCGCTATATAAGGTTGATGTTTAATAGATTATTCCGAACTTTTGAGTTCCCAGGAGCTTTGCCACAATCGATTATTATACCGATTCATAAAATATGAACGAACCAGAGAATTACAG
This sequence comes from Serripes groenlandicus, assembly GCA_031761405.1. Lineage (NCBI taxonomy): Eukaryota > Metazoa > Mollusca > Bivalvia > Cardiida > Cardiidae > Serripes > Serripes groenlandicus. Next base: position 55,371,628 of record JASEVX010000003.1, read on the forward strand.
GGGTATCAAATGATTGACTGTTTCAGTAAACTGTATATCAGCATACTCTCCAGCAGGGTAACAGTTTTGTTAACGCTTATGATAAAATCATGGAATCTCAGGCAGGATTTCGGCAGGGTTATGCTACAATCGACAAAGCTTTTATACTTAAAACAGTAATTAGTGAATCTCTTTGCAAAAGGATGAGAACATTATATGTTGCTTTTATAGATTATGTACAGTCCTTCGGCAACACGGTTTAAAATGTAATTTGCTCAAATCTATTGTTGGCATTTATAAAGTTGTCAAAGTCGGTTAGAGATACAAATGATTATGCTCTATATGATGCATTTAGTTGTCCTGTTGGTTTAAATGAAGGCTGTAAGTTAAGCCCTGTTTTATTTTCCCTTATTTAAGTTTGAAAAAGGGGTTCTCGGGGGATACAACTATCTCCTGATATGCTGGAAATATTCTCCTTGATGTTCGCTGACGATGTTGCGTTGATGAGTGACACGGTTATTGGTCTCCAGATACAAATGAATGCAAATGAATGCCTTACAAATGTGCTAAGTACAACGTTTAATGCATTATAAATTAAATGATTGAAGGTTAATGAGGTTTAATGAGGTTGTCAAAGGAATTCCAGTTATATAATGGAGGTCAGTTCCCCAGAAGTTTGTTCTTTGACTCTATCTCATCAGTACTCACACACAACATTATTCCAAGATAAGTGTTTTCCTTCTCACATAGTATATATGACCCATATTAAGCTCTCACTTAGACGAACTTTACAGCAGACAACTATTAATTTGTTTTGTTTGGGTTTTACGCCGTTTTTAACATTTATATTAGTAATATCACGACGCCAGTTCACTTATTCATGATCCCTGGGTAAACAAACCAGTACTAGGTTAGGAAATGTGCATTGCCAAAAGGGCACTCCACCATGACCGTCGCGCCGAGACTGGGGATCGAACCCGAGACGTCCGGTTCCAAATCCCCGACGCTAAACACTCGGCGTATTTGGATTCGACGACTTGAAAATGTATATGCGAACATTTTGATAACCTCTTTTAATGAAATTCTAACCATTGACTGTTAATTTCTCAATTTTCCACAATCATTTCAATATTCTTCTGTAAAAAAGACGCAAATATCACGGAAAGGGTTTAACCTTTTCCCACTGACAGACGAATTATGACACATGTCCAGCAGACTATGCTTGAAATTATATTGGCAAAAGGAGAACATTTTAAAAATGTTACAATTAAAAAGAATATGCTTATTAACCTATCACATTTCAAACTCACATACTAAGATCGATATGAACACAGAAATTTGAATTATCAGATTCTACATGTACATTGAGGTCACGATACACCAAATAAATACCTTCCACGTTTCCACGTAAATCGATCCGTTTCAGTCCTCAATTGTCACACTTTCTACGCGTGTCTCATGTAGAACACCATATATCATTAAAAATAGTATATTCAGTTCATTCTGGTGGTATACACTAATGTTTACGCAAACAAAGTTGTTTTATGACTATTTGGGTTTAGACCAGCATGACTGCGGAAGTATTTGGCGTAATTTGACATATAGTCGCGTACCTAAAACGTATCATAACCATGTAGCATGAAACCCTTATTGTTTAAGACTCGGTTATTCGTGTTTGGTTACTTCAAACAGCCAACTCTATCATCAGGCTTCTGAGTTTACAGTTTCTAATAATAGCATTATGTCATTTTCTAAAAGCAGCATGTTCCATATACAATAAAAATAATTCATATACAAATATATAGAAAGGCTTTTTATAGTAACACGTTTTATTTTTGTGCAGACACATGTGCAGAAAATAGTGATAGTGATAAAAATAATCTAGTTTTGTAGCTTTACATTTTGGTCTGGTTTCGTTTCATACTTCGTATGAAGAATACAAAACGCTGTTATGGGCGTTGCAAATATGTTCGTAGTTGAAATGACGTCGACGTCGAGGTTATCCAGATGCATGGATGCTGTGAAGCTATAATTATAAAAAAAAAACGCGGAGCGAATGTCAACACTCGTCTGCTTTTTCGAAGTCGAAAAAGGGGCATTAATGACAATACAAGCAAGAGTTATGTGACTTGGTATAGACATGTGTAGTGTACATAGGAACATGTGTACCAAGTTTCATTAAAAACTATTTAACGGCTTTTTAGTTATGAGGCAAGGTTAAAGTGTTGTGACGACGCAGCCGACGACGATGCTAGGGGTATCAAAATAGCCCTCCTTTTGTTTAGTTGTAATTGGATTACTTCTTCCATAAGAGGTATGTTAATTAGTCCGCCTTTGATTTCAAAGAAGTAGACTACATGCATAATTTCGTTCCGAATGTCATTAATTCGTTGTGTCAAATCCTTTCCCTACGACGACTCTGAAACATCTATGAATGAATATGTAGAAAGAAGATTTACTAATTGGAAAAGTGTGAAAGCAATTTGGCTCAACAATACTTTGATAAGAAATTTCCGTTTTTGCCATTTTGCTTTGAAAGGTCGTCTACAGCAGATGCGTCAACATTGGCAAGAGGGAAAAAGTAAGACAAAAGCAATACTATACAAACAACATAAACAAGAGTATGATATAGTTTCATGAAAGATCGATTACTAGTATCAGAATACATAAACAGACGATTAATTCATTCAGGCTGCGAGGAAAATGCAATAAAATTTAATTTAAAATTTTATTCATCACGTGTCTTTACCGGTGTAACGTTTGTCACGATGAAATGCAAGACACACACATTGATTTTCGAACATCTCTTGTATATTAAAACGGATATATATCAGTACCGGCCATTTATTGGTAACAAAACATAAGTTAATAAATACCGGATTTGGTTTTTAGCTACTTCAGAAATACTGAATGGATTGTGTGTCTTACTAACCTGCCTAAATGCTGAGAACACGGCCTTGAATTGAAGATCCTTCGTTCCACTTATGAATGAATTTGTACCCGAATGTATGAGAGCTGCGCCTATTGTTTCGGCGTGTCTACATACTACACATTGAGATCTACGACGATAATTCCAGTAACACGGTAGTAAATATGCTTGTTCTGAAAAAACAAAATGACGAGATTGCAAGTCACTTTAATGCATACAATTTGAAATATGATTGTTTATAATTTCTTGAGCCAATTGTTAAAACAACAACGGATGGATACATATTGTATTGTTATATTAAGATTTCTGTTTGTTATCGTCAATAATGAAAGGCTCGCTCCTATACTAATAAGTAGGTCTGGCATGCACCAACAATGGCGACTAGATTGGTCAACTAACTTTATATATCGCGGTTGTAAACTCAGTGGACGATTGCATATTAGCCTTGTCCTCTCTCTGTTTTTATTCCATCTTCAACAACTTGTTGAAAAGGTTGGCTTGGCTTGCATAATATCTGGACAAAGTTCGACAACCAGCCAAGTCGGGAAAGGCACTATTGATTAAAGCACCATTGAATTATCCAAAATGCCCAAATCAACCTTGTCAACTCTCTAACTAGAACATTTCATGCGATCTTCAGCAAACTTGGAACATGTGTGAGCATAATGTCTGACGTTATAACATCATTTATTTAAAATCTTCAATGTTTAATGCGTATCTCCCACATGTTCCGAGTATGGTAAACGCATACACATGTATCATTTCTGTAATTTCCATTACATCAAGACACACAATTTCTGTTTTACTTCAGAATAAAAACGTTTGATATGACAAAGGTATGACAAAGGTATAACATTTTCCTAAAGTTTTACAACGAAATCAATGCTAATATGTTTTACCTTTGAAAGCCATCTTTACACCCAACTAAATATCAACAGATCGTTGACAGAATGCAATAGATAATTGATATTTCCAGTACATTTCGAACTGTTCTTACTTTATTGTTCAATTGCGGCTTGTTGACGGTTGATTTGATGTGTTTTTTTGCTCACTAAAAGTCATGCTTAGTCACGCGCAATTGCAAATTCTCGCAATTTATAATAAGAAAATTAATATTGATCGATCATAGAGCAATGGTGATACATAATTCTAATCGAAAAAAGATCATCTCCAATATTTCTACACACTCTAGTCGAATCCTGATCCAGACAAAAAGTCTTATAAAATAAAAAGTGGCATATTCATGAAAGGATATTATCCATTAAACAACACCGTACTATTTGTTTGATTGTTTGTATGATGTTTTACGCCGCCTTCAACAATCAATTTATCAGATATAACGCGGCGTTTCCTCTGTTATTTACCAGTACTACTGATCTATTTATCTCGTGTCAGCTGTAATGCGAACCCCATAAAAAGAGAGCGCCAATGAGGAAAGCTAGAACTAAAATCTTTAAAGTATTTGGTATTAACTGACCGGGGATCGACCCAACGACCTCCCGCAACCAATGCGGTAATAAATAGTTGTGTTTAGTGTTTAAGTTGATCGTGAAACGTTGGTGATGAAGATTTTACTAATAAGAAGGGTACAGTCCATGCTATACGCGATATGAGTACCTCAGACGAATACGTTTCTATTCAGGTTATGATTTAATAAGATAAATGTTTTAAACTGTTTGAAATTGAGCACATTCTGAAATACTTGTATTTTTTTAAAAACTTTTTAGGAAGCTTTTAAAAGGTCAGTAGCATAACATGATAATTTTAAATAAGCTATTAGAAGAATATGTTACGTGATCAACAGACATATTTCAAAGTAAATAATAAATCAAAGCACTGAAGGAACTAAATAACTGAACTACTGTGCCATGAAAAATGATCGAAAGGGTATGGCAATATTTCATCTATAAGTATTGCAACATGAGAGCATTATTAGAGAATAATTGAAGCTGGTTCAATTTCACTGTGAATCGCTCGATTTGATTAGCTTAAAAAGGATCACGTGACTAAAGTTAATTGCGTTTTCCGAAATTCGAAATTGATCACATGAACTGGTCACGGAACTACTTTAAACTAAGAGAAGAGAACCCAGTTGTCAATTAATATTTCCCTTTTCAAACAATTCTTTGTTTAAAAATAACTTTTTCCCCCTAAACTGCAATTATAATGGTTACATGTAAGTTGTGGTGCAGTTATAAGAGTAAAATACGGAATTGCCAAAGTACACAGCTGACATAGAAGCTAAAAGCTTGCTTCGCAATCGATGTAAAATAATTAAGTTTAAACTAAACTTACTCAAAAGAATCCCCTCAGGGGACGATTCTTTTGAGTATCCACAACATAGATTTTAGTGGAGTCATTAGAGAGACATTGTTGTGAAAAGACAAGTGTACTCCTCCTTATGTAGTCCTCTGTTCTATGTTGCAGATATGTCTAAATAATTAATTAGTTACAATGCTCTCGTGAACTCATAAAGAAAACACTAACCCGGATGTCTATTCAAGTATATATTAATCAGATCCTGATCTCCGGTAAGGGGTCACCCATCGAACTCCACTAGGATGTCTGCCATTGACGATACCCATGTAGTTTTCCGCAATCGAGTTAGGTTCATAAGTAGGAGCCCCGCATTTATACCTGAAAAACAGTGGTACAGTGGTAGAGGGTCTGCCTCTCGTACGAAAGGTCTCGGGTTCGAATTCCGTAATTAGCAGCTTCTGCCCACGAAATTTCGCAAATTCTGGTTATGAAACAGACATCGAGACTGATATAATATAAGCATAAAGCTTGTTTCACAATCGAATTAAATTATATTAATGATTTATTTTCATAAACTATCTTATGCAGAGACTCATTCGATCTTTTAGGGCAAATATTAATATAAATGAGGTTTTTGCAAACAACACTGATTCAGGTGAGTCAGCTCGTAACCAGCTGTCTCGCCTGAGTTCAGCATTGTTTGCCCTTTATGGCCCTGTCACACTTTTGCCTATGAGAGAAACGAATTAGTTGCGTATGAAAATTCATAAATTAATTTTCATACTCACAAAAAGCCCTTGAAAATACAGAATTGTTTGTTACCGTATTACTCCTATGGGTAGCGTATGAGTAGCGTATCGAGTAGCGTATCGCCAGCGTATGTCAAGCTTATTACCAGCAAATGAGTAGCGTATGAACTGCGCATGTCCAGCGTATCGCGACAAAGTGCCCATTTAAGTCCACGAAGAACTGTAGAAGATCTAGAAATGGGATCCTCTGTATACACTTTATCAAAACGCTAGCAATACGCAGGAGATACGCTTGTCGCCAATCATACGCTAGTTATACATTATGTATACGTTACTCAATCGTCAGGCATACGCCAATATGTCTATATACGTTGCAGATACGTCAGACATACGTTCGAAGTACGTTGCTCATGCGTCATCAATACGCTAACTGTACGGTACACCTTCAAGCCAGCGTATGTCAGCTTATGACCAGTGTACTCGACCAATGAGTAACGTACCTCTAGCGTAACTCGAGCGTTCTCAGCGTATGCCTTGCGTATAAACCATATGTCCGAATACGCATAAATTGTTTAGGCATGCTTAAACAAAATCTACCTCGCCGTCTGCCAGCGTATGTGCTTGAAACGTATACAACCTATGCCTAACGTACCACTAGCGTATGTCAGCGTATGCGTGATATGTTTCATACGCTGGCATACGCTAGTACGATACGCAATAGTGTGACAGCGCCATTAGATATCAAATATTTGAAGACTCTTGTAACATGCAAAAAGGATTATTCCGATTGAATAGTCTACTTTTGGAAATTCGGCGCTTATAAAGTTAATGTGCCAATAAATTATTTTTTGAATGCGTGATGTCAATGGCTTTTTTCGCCTTAATATATAATCAAATAATACAAACATATCTATATTTTAAACAGGCTAAACAATACTTTACAGACACAATTACAAAATAAAAAAATAGGCACACTAAGAATAAGTTAAAGCAAATGTCACTGCAAGTTATTGAATACTAACAATGTCGTAGAAGATTTTTAAATCAAAAGTATGAAGTTATTTTTAATCTATATCGTAATTAACATCGCATCGCAATTCAAAAAAGGTCGATGCTAACCCCTATTCGACTACTTAGTTTCAACCAATACAAATTGTGCCCTTTATTCAATAATTTTATACCTGTCTGGCCTATTATTGGTATATATTTCCGATGAATATTGTAAAAACTGTAAGGCCGATCCGTTATCGGAACGGCTGCCACGATCTGAGTTGAATTAAACTTTGTTAAGATTGACCAGAGTTCGTCTACAGGAGCAAGAAACAACGTGTCGATATCCGCATAGATGATCGAGTCCACATCCGTCAGGAGATCCTGGGGATAACAGAAAGAGCAATATATAATTTAAAAGGTGGATCGTTAATTAATGGACATTTTAGAGACTATTGTCAGGCAGATCCGAAACTGATACGGCTGCCATGATCTGAATTGAATTAAGTTGTGTAAAGAAATAACAGAGTTTGTCTACAGGAGCGACAAACAACGTGTCGATATCCGCTTAAATGATCAAGTCCACATCCGTATAGGAGATTCTGGTGATGACAGAAAGGAGTGACAGATAATTTAGAAGTTGGCTCGTTCATTAATGGACTTTTTTAGAGACTATTGTTAGGCAGATCCGAAACTGGAACGGCTGCCACGATCTGATTTTATTTAAACTGTGTTAAGAATGACCAGAGTTCGTCTACAGGAGCGAGAAACAACATGTCGATATCCGCATAAATGACCGAATCCACATCCGTCAGGAGAAAGAGTGGTAGATAATGTGTAAGGATTGTGCTTTACATTATAAATATCGCTCCTAACAGGCCTGTCATATTTCTTTTAAGTTTTATGATTGAACACGATTTGAGAACGACTGACCTCAATTCGATACCACGTCAGTTTTATTAGAGATTTTAAAGATACTAGACGTGACTTCTCCCTTTGGTTATCAGGGTTGTTTGGCTAGTATTACTTCTATAACATCATTGATGTCGGGATGAACCAAAAACTAAGGAAATGATTTTGAAAGTGTCGTGAAAAGTCTAGTACCCGGCGTCACTAGTAAAATAGTTTATCTGGTATGAACCAACCATTGAGTCAAAATTGTTTACCTCCCCTTATTTAACGCTATCGTATATATAGTTAATAAGTAAATATACTATTGATTTTCATAAATTCTACAGCGGACCAATACAACTTGATATTTGGAATCAATACATGCAACATTAAGTGAACTGCTTTCGGAGTTTGAAAGGTTAAACCCATTTAGTCCAAAGGAATCCTTTTTTATAGCCGCATACTTGACAGACCATGTCAAACTTTAAAGATGGTAAAAATGGCTGCCCTCCTTTGCGCTCACTAAAGTTGCCATAAAGTAGAGCAAAAACAAATATATATATGGTATGAATTCCATCATTGTCTAACAACTAATACAAAGGTTACTAAGAAAGTCATATTACATTTTAATCATACCTCGTACCTTACGGAAAGAAAGTTTTTGATCAACTATTGACAAAAGGAGACGTTGTTTGTTAAATAATATGAGGTATTTGTCTTCGATGTAAGTAGTAATGCAACTGTTCTTATGCATACAAAAATACTTGGAGTTTTTGTATATATTTTCTGTTAAAAACATATTTCAATCATTCAATCAAACTTACTGCCATAAACAGACGTTGAGAAGAGCAAGGTCTGAAAAAGTGTTTCCATGCATGGCTTGGACATGTTGTACATCCATCGGTGGGAAATGAATCGTTATATATATTAATCTCAAGTTTCCTTCTGACATCAGGAGGCAGGGACTTCAGCTACATTCATTAGAAAATAAACGATATGGATTATTTATGTTAATAAGATAAACAAAATTGTTCATGCAACACATGCTCATTTTAAAATGTTTCCCAAACAAGAGTTCAAACAAACAGTTTTAAATTGTGTTTAGACATTTTAGTAAAGATATATTTCTTTTGACAGCAAGTGAGTCACATTAGACAAAAAGAAGTTACGTGGCATCTCTGCTTAGGTAGCACGTGTATGGTTCCTGAGTGTAATGCTTTTTATAAGGGCTTTACACGGTTAAACAATGGTCCAAAGGTGTTACTATCATTGTAAGGGCTGTTCACAGTGTTACGTTTACTGCTAATGGGTGTTATCGTATTAGGGCTATTTATTGTATAACGATAATGGTTCATGGGTGTTATATTATTAAGGATTTACAAGGTATAACATCTACGGTTCATGGGTGTTGTATTATTAGAGCTTTTAACGGTATAACATTTCATGGTTCATTGGTGTTATATATTAGGTCTTTAGACGGTATAACATTTACGGTTCGTGGGTGTATATCATTAGGGCTTTTTACGGTATAACATTTATACATGTAGTTCACGGGTGTTATATTATTAGGGCTTTACACGGATTAACATATTATGGTTCATGGTTATATTATTAGGGCTTTACACGGTATAATATTTTATGGTTCATGGGTGTTATATTATTAGGGCTTTACACGGTATGACATCTACGGTTCATGGGTGTTATATTATTAGGGACTTTCAAGGTATTACATTAATGGTCCATTGATATTAAATTGTTAAAGATATATACGGTATAACAGTTATGTTTCATGGGGTTATATTATTAGGGCTTTTAGTTGTATAACATTAATGGTTCATTGGTGTTATATTATTAGGGCTTTTGTAGATATGTTTGTATCTGTATTGTAATATCGCACGTGTATTTCATTGGTAGATATGTTTTAATCTTCATTATAATATCGTACGTGTTTTTCAATGGTAGGTATGTTTGAATCTTTATTATAATATCGTAGTGTGTTTCATTGGTAGATATGTTTGAATATTTATTATAATATCGTAGTGTGTTTCATTGGTAGATATGTTTGAATCTTTATTATAAAATCGCACGTGTGTTTCATTGGTAGATATGTTTGAATAATTATTATAATATTGTACATGTGTTTCATTGGTAGATATGTTTGAATCGTTATCACATTATCGTATGTGTGCTTTATAATATTGGTAGATGTGTTTAAATCTTTATTAAAGTATCGTATGTGTGTTTCATAATTATATATGTTTGAATCTATATTAGAATATCGTACGAATGTTTTATTGATATATATGTTTGAATCTTTATTATACTATCGTTCGTGTGTTTCATTGGTAGATATGTTTTAATCTTTATTAAAATATCGTACGTGTGTTTCTTTGGTAGATATGTTTGAATCTTTATTATACTATCGTACGTGTGTTTCATAGTTGAACATGTTTGAATATTTTTCTATTGTCATTTTTGCGATTCAATGTTAGACATGTTTAAATCTTTATTGTAATATCGTACGTATGGTTTGCTGTAACATATGTTTGAATCTTTATTGTAATCCGCGCAGGCTAATCTGGGGCGACACATTCCGTCTCAGGGGCATAGAGGTATAAAGTAATGACACCTGGAACAGAAAAGGCGAAAAGCGTCTGTCAGGGTTAGTCTGCGCGGCATGCTCAGGCTGATCCGGATCGATACTTTACGCAGAGTCCATATATAATTTAAATATTCAAGTGTTTAGTGCTACCTCTTTCCAATAGAGTCATACATAATTGCGGCTGGCAAATATTCATTCAATATATATTAATTAAAATAAAAAGTCAATATTCTCTTCCATATTGAAATATATTGAAACTGACTTTTGTTGTTACGTTTTGTTTTAGTTAGACAATGAGAACATCTTAACACAAATGTATGATGGTGACTATATATGAAAGAAAAAAGAAATTATGTGAAACTATCGAAGATGAAATGCACTTTGTGTTAGAATGTACAATGTTTTCTGATATACGAATGTTATATATTAAAAAATATATTATTGGAAACATCCAAGTATGATTCAATTTATTGATTTACTTAAATCTGAAAATGAAAATATAATTAAAAACTTGGCCATATTCGTTTACAAGGGTTTTGAAATAAGGAATGAAAATAATTATGTGAATTAACTCTGTTTCAGTTGCATCCTTAAGATGAAAATCAATGTGGAAATTGGGAAAATGCCAACATTGAGCAACGTCGTCACCTTCTTCAATAATTTTTGATTGACTTTGTAAGTTTTTTTCTTCTCTCAAATGACTGATTTACATATATATGATATATATGATATTAATCCTAGTGATTTGTTATAATTACACTATATGTTGTAAAGCCGTTTGTCATTCAAACTGGGGAAAACATATATATATTCTAGAATATTTCCAAACATTTATTTGTGTTTGTCTGCTTTTTGACTTTGTTCAAACAAAGGTGGTATATGTATGTGATATGTTTGGCAAATTGCCCTTTTTCCTGAATAAAACACGGTAGGCCGTGGGTTCAACCCCGACCCGGTCACACCAACGACTTTAAGAGAAGAAGTACTTTCACAAATTGGCACACAGGATTATGGTTTAGCATTACGACTGACCGGGATACACGAACCAGCAGTACTGGTAACTTACCAAGAAAATGCTGTGATAAAACTGAAAATATACTGAAAGCAGGGTAAAAGACAGGTAGCAGTTTACCTTTTGCTTAAGTTCGACTTGTAACGCTTTCTCACTAAAGATGTGAACTACGAGATAAGATTTGGTGAACATAATAGCTGATTTTATCATGATCCACGCTTCGAGGAGTCTATTTCCGCACACTGCCAATGCTAAATGGGGTGTCCCTGTATAGTTAATCCTTTATAGAAACAAACAACATAGTTTTCAAAAAAATAAACACAAAATACAAAACATATATAAAAAATACAAAACACAAAATAGAGGCGCGTACCTAAGCATATGTATGCATACCAATGCGTAAATTTCGTCGGAAAAGGTTAAAAAGAACCGTGCTGAAACGGTTATTTTCGTCCGAACCACCACTTGAGTTCACCATATGCAATGAAGAATTTTACAATTTTCGTTACGGAATATGCCCGGATCACCGACGTCACCTTTCGAGGTATGTATGGTGGGATGCTTTTTTTGAAAGGCACATTTCCTAGCATAATATTCGTTTGGTTTTAACCATGGATCCTGCATAAGTGAAATGTAGCCGTGTTATAACCGAAAAAGTGTTAAAAACTGCGTAATTCCATAATAATAAAAAAAAAAAAACCATACACAAGTAAAGGAATGCAACATAAAGGAATGACAATTCAACAGTGACATTGGTGAAAATACGCCCCTATGTAGGACAAGTTTTGGCGGGATTACTGTTATCTTGTATCCATTATAAAAGTCGAACGTCTCGATAGGGCAGTGTTAGAGCGTCCGCCTCGGGTGCGGGGGGTTCTGTGTCGATCCCCGATCAGGTCATACCAAATATTTTAAAAGTGATAGTAATGTCTGCCCTCCTTTGCGCTAAGGGTTGCGTAGTTAGCATTACGAAGGACTGGCTGGTGTCAAGATAAATAGACCAATAGTACTGGTTACTTACCCAGGAAACGCCGTGATATAACTGAAAACTTGTAAACCACCTAACAAACAATTAATCAAAGTCGAATAAAATGTAGCAAATTAATGATGTTTTAAATACCTTGATCCTTGTCGTTGATTTTCTCTAAGCCAATCATCTGCATCTAAGGATTTATCTATTCCTTGTTTGTCCTCCGTCGAAGCCTCCGCCGATTCATGTTGAAAGTAATATATGATTATGAGTACAACAACTAGAAAAGCAACTTTTAAACGGGAAAAGCGGCGACGGAATCTGTACATTTTCACTAAGTTAAAGTAAGTAAGCACGAACACGTTTCTTCTTCTACCTGAACGTGTTAACATCTGCCGATCACTTAAATACGGGAGGGTAACAGGTGTTGAACCCTTTACCGTAAATTATATTTTGAAAAATGTATGCATTCTGTGAATTCAGCAAAAGCATCAGACATAAGTGCTTGTCGATACTAGACCGAAAGCTTGTGGAAACTGACTTGTATCTTAACTGTCCGCCGGGATATAACTTTGAACTACTTTAGTTTGTTTGTTTATTGTGTTGGGGTTTTACGCCGTGTTCAACATTATTTCAGTTATATCACGGCGACAGATCACTTATTCATGATCCCTGGGTAAACAAACCAATACTAGCCTAGAAAATGTGCTTTGCCAAGGGTACTCCACCATGACAACAGCGCCGCGACTGTTGATCGAACTGAAATACTTCATAAAGCGGTTGCGTAACACTCCAAACACAAAAATAAAGGACATTGTACGTTTTTGATGAATAAGAAAAATCAATTCAAATGAACGAAACTGTTTTATGTAGGTGTTAGTAGAATGGCATTTAAATTTCGATATATATTTCGAAGCCTTCGATGAAGTACACTTTTATCCTTTCAGGTTTAGGCCGCGGAGATCTCGGGTTCGATCCCCAGCCGGGTCAAATATAATACTTTAACATTTATAGAAATGGTGTTCCAACCTTGTCGCGCTGAATTGTGAGGTTAGCATATCGACTGACACGTCGGAATGAGAAAAAACGAACCATAAGTACTGGTAAATAACCCAGCAAACGCCTCGATATAACTTGGAAATTGTTGAACATGGCGTTAACCACCATACAAACCAAACGTATCTGTTTCAGACTACATAAGGTTTACATGAAAAATAAGGAATTCTAGAAGCGCGTATGGATGTATTTATACCTTGCTTCATACAATATATGTGTTGTCTTATGTTCCTTAACCCCATCCCTCACAAAGTCGTTTTTTGACGCCTCTGCAGCAGACAAATTTTGAAAAACTAGTGACAAAAAGAGATTTTTATTTACAATAATCAATAACCATATAATATTTGTTTATCTTGATCATATGTAGACTCATTTCGAATATAGGTCATGTCGGATCATAAAGGTCACTAGGTCAACAGAGGAAAATATTGTTAACACGCTGGAAGGCGAGTTTTTCACCTTAAGATACCGTATATTTGACTGGAACATGTTGAAACTTTGTCTGAAGGTTTTTCTTTGTGAAATCTAGGCTCTATCCAAATACGGGTCATATTGAGTTAAAAGTAAAACAATCGGCCAAATGTACATGTAAGTGAGTTCTTGTGGATAATCTAGAGACCATATCTTTATTTGAGTGATAACATTTGACGGAATGTTTGTCTTGTCTTCCAGGCTAACCTCAAATAAACCTAGGCCACATTTATTAGCAAAATATTTTTGAATTAGTCATGTTGAAATTGTATCTCGCTGATATAAAGCTTAAGGTCAAATAAGGATCATATCGGGTCAAAGACAAAGTCACTAGGCAAATTTCTTCTTTAACTGTTATTCATGATAACCTGATGTAGAGTCATCGTATTCGGATGAACTTTACAGGGCTACGATGGTCCTCTTGATTTTTGTTTTTTGTTTTTTTGGGTGTGTTTCTTTTAATTATATTTCAAAAAACCCATAAGGGAAATATCTTTAAAACACATTTCGTCTCCTTTTCCTGTTATCTGAACTTCTTGACATTGTGTCTATTTTGAGGGCATGTAATTTCTTTAAGACATTTCTCATCTTTTTAAAACGTGTAGCCAGATTTCATCACCTGTGACAACGTTTGTACAAGGTTTGGGTACATCTTTAGCAATTTTCTTGCAGTTTATAGACATACTTGTTTATCGCCGTCAGTCAATAGAGGTGCAGAATATTTCCTATGCTTCAAGAATTTCATCTACGAACTGTCTCATATGACACTTTTCAAAATGTTCATCTACGAACTGTCTTATATGACACTTTTCAAGATTTTCATCTACGAACTGTCTCATATGACACTTTCCAAGATTTTCATCTACGAACTGTCTCATATAAAAAATTTCAAGATCATCTTCTACGAACCGTCTCATATGACACTTTTCAAGATTTTCATCTACTAAGTCTCATATTGTACCTAACCACATCTATATTTATACTGCTTTAATTATACATAAGAGTTAAATTATAGGGAAAGTAATTCAAATGATGATTTATACAAAATGATTATCAATTATGAATTGGATTCAAACAGAAGCAAAATGACTTTACATGTCTCGAATGGCCTTCCATAGAAACAATGTTTGGAATTTTACTAAGTTAAGTGCCGATGTCTCTTTGATACACGGTGAAATTTTGATTTAATCCAGTTTAAATTGACCACGATATACACTATTGAATTATACAGTCTGTAAAGTCGATTTATAACAATGCTCGAGTTTCTTTGCAGTTATCTCAAAAAGAGTTGCCGAGCCCCGGTAGCTCAGTCGGTAGCGACGCGAGCTGTCAATCAAGGGGTTGTGAGTTCGAATCCCGGATCGGCCAACTTTCTTTCCAAAAGTCAATGCGACATGCGTCATTCGTCTTCCACCAATAGGTTAAGTCTATGTGGAAGATTGTTGTGTGGAGTACTGGTGTGAGAAAACCAGGAAATGCATGAGTAGGTGAACTGGCCGACGTGATATAACTGAGAAATTGTTAAAAACGGCGTTAAACCCCAAACAATCAAAAAGAATTGTGTCGCATACATTGAACAGTTCTTCAATGAATTCAAACTTTAAAGTGTTTTAGCCTGCACAACAGTAACCGGCCTGGTATGCATGTTGATGCAGCATCAACGTGAAACATTAATGCTATTAGAGCTATGGTAGCTGAAGATGGCCGATACACTATTGCCCAGATAGCTCATAGTCCGGTCATATAATCTATAAGAAGGAATCCGTTCATCATGTTTTGACTGACTGTTTGAAATTAAATAATCTTTCTACCAGATTGATCCTTCTCTTATTGACAACAAACCAAAAAACAGGCTGTTTCGTTTGTGCAACAAAACTTACATAAAATATGTTATCCTAGTTAAATTCCTAGTTGCGTACATAATAAACCATGTCTAAGTAGAAGTCATGCAGTGACAATCATTGTAAAAGACGACACGAAGCCCCAGTTTCTTTAAAGTTCGGCAGTATATGTTGAAAAACTTTCAATTGGAAGTCATGAAAATGTGCAAAATTTGGCTTACTGGGTTTGTATACACAGTAAAAATGAAGTATAAATGATCAATATCTAGATGTTTATTGTACTGGAGAGTAAATCTTTTAATCTTATTTAATCCAAGAATTGTGATTCTATTAGTTCAAGACAACTTTTGAACAGTTTAAAAACTTTGACTGTAATATCTATATTCTGGAGTTCAGCAACTTTAATTTCAGTGGCCGTGTTAAACAACTCCCTTTCAAAGAGGGTAATACAACCACAGGCAAGTTTTTCAAAAATAGAGTTCTTACATCTGTCAAATGATTCTATCAAATTAACGATCAAGTAAAGGTTTGAAAGGCATGCAGCTTATTCTTGACCTCTAATTGGATTGGGATTTGAAACCGGACAGTTTATCGTGTGAACTATGGACCACGAAGCATGTTCTGAATTTTAAACTTGGACTAAATTTAATTTTTGTCCTGACTCATATTTAAGCCCAACTGCACACTAAGTGTTCAATGAGAGCATTTGTGATAGCTGAATGTCCTAAGTCCTAAGTCCGTTGTCCGGCTTCGGCCGAAGACAAATGCTCTTTGTCTCTTTCAATCGGACATTCGCAAATATAAAGATCTAGAGTCAAAATTAGCTGTTGAACATTGTACAATCAAAAAACGAATGACCAAATGATTATTTAGACATAAGACATTCGCAAATATGAAGATAAAGAGCCCACTTCTTTGAATATCATGTTCTCAAAAAAGAATGTCTTAATGATTTTGTACACGGTGGACATTAGCAAATAAGAAAATATGGAGCGAAATTAAGACGTTGAACATTGTACATTAAACAAACGAATGTCTAAATAGCTATTTAGAGGCGAGACATTTAATAAGACATTCGCAAATAAGAAGACATAGAACCTTAATTAGCTGTTGAACATTAAACATTTAAAATGACGAATGTCAAAATGATTATTCGGAAATGTAAATATCTAAAGCCAAAATTAGACGACGTAAAATGTAAAAACGAATGTCTAGTTTCATAGTTAGACATTAAACAATCGATAACACATTGCAAATGAAAATATCTAAAACCAATTTAGACGACGAACAATGTGCATTCAAAACATGAACGTCTAATTGCCTAGAAAGACTTTAAGTATATGATAATATATTCGCAAATTCGTTGCAAATTCGAATATGTAAAACCCAAATTAGACGTTGGGCATTGTGCACTCAAAAAACGAATGTCGAATTGCTTGTCACACATTAGAAATTCGATTATTCGAATATCTACAAGCTAGATTAGACATTGGACATTGTACATTAAAAAAGACGCTATTCTAATTGCCTAGTTAGACATAAGACATTTGATTAGAAATATCTAAAACCCAATTTAGACGTTTGACATTGTACATTACAAACAGAAATGACTAATTGGAAAGTTAGACATAAAATATTCGATTAATGAACATTTCTAAGGCCCAAATTAGACGACGGACAATTTACATTAAAGATCGAATGTCTGATTGCCTAGTTAGACATTCCGAAGTACACACATGTTACTTTAACACATACCAGAGTCAGATAATAAGAGAAACACATTGCTTTAAGGCTTAGAATATGAAGAGAAAACTATAAACACACATGTTACTTTAACAAATACCCGAGTCAGATAATGCCGGGAAACACATTGCGTATACAACCTTTGTATATGAAGAAATGACTATAGACGCACATTTTACTTTTACAAATACCCCGAGTAGTCTGATAATGCGGGGAACACATTGCGTATACAAGCTTTGTATATGAAGAGAAGACTATACACGCACATTTTACTTTTACAAATACCCCGTGTTAGCTAATACGGGCTAATATACGGGCTTTGTATATTAAGATTAACACAATTAGAACACAATAATCACACGCGGCATGTTTTGCTTATAAGTTACCGCAAATACAAGTAAAATATAAATAAAATAAAATGGCTCTAACCATTCTGCTTATCTGCACAAGATGGCCGCAACAGCTATATATACAGAGAAACAAAATGTTAAAATGATATCTCCAAAACCCGATGGTCCAATTTCAAAATGACTACACACAAATGTATCTAATGTTGATCACTATCGTAATAGATGAACAAAATTTCTCTAGAACTTATGTATGTAGAAAAGCGTTATACGGCATCTACTTACTTCGTTGTCCCGTTTCAAAAGTAATTTTAAAAAAATTGCAAGAGCAAAAACAGAAAAAGTCAACATCTCCGTAAAACCGCTTTGCCAAATTGAAAATTATTTCATACAAGTGTTCCGTATATTAGCCTTTAGCGGGATTACCCAAACCGTTTGCCCAAGTTGACCGCCAAAGTTCCAAATAGAACAATCGTGAAATAACATCTCTTCCTTAATTGTTGGGACAAGTTCAAATATTGCTTAGGAGTTCCTCTACCAAATTCGTCCAAACCATTCGATCCACTGAACAAGATGGCTTCCAGAGCTAACAATAGAAAGCTGTTTGACAAATGTTCCTCGGCGGAGGGGGTCTGGATGTTCAATGTAATCAGATGCATTAAATCGCAAGATACGGTTCAAGATGTACTTATCGCCTCGATGGTGTAGTGGTTGAAGGTCCGCCTCGGTGCAGGAGGTCGTGGGTGCGCACCCCGGCCGGGTCATACCATATACTTTATAAATGGTAGTAATGGCTGCCCTCTTGGGCTCTCATGTATGTGGGATTAACATTACGACTAACTGGCTGGTGTCAGGATAACCTGGTAACCTACCGAGGAAACGCTATGATATAACTGATTTTCTATTGAAAGTGGTATAAAACACCAAACAATAATCAATCAATATCAATTGTCAACAGAACAAAACAAAACAGAATAGAATTATATTGGCGTAAAATAAACACAAATTCATAGCCAAAATGGGTGATATACAATTAGAAATAATAAACATAAGGGTTGCCAGGTGATGTAGGTAAAAAGACCTGACATATCAACATGTAAAGTTTACAGAGAACTGTCAATAAATTGAATACTTAAACCAGTGCAAATCAAATTCTAAGATTGATCCATATGTGTGGACTATAAAGAGTAAGTAAGCAAATTTGATAGATCCTTACACACTGATGGAGAGGCGAGCTTCCACGGATAAACCATTTCATAAATCACCATGATTTCAGATCGGGTGTCTGTACAATATGTCTGAGGGAACACATATATTTACGATGATCAAGCATCGTATTATTAAAGAATATGGTAAGTATACGCTCGAAGAGCAACAGAAATAAGTGAAAGATTCGAGGCATGAGATCATAATATCATAGGTAACATTTATCCCGAAGTGGATTTTACTTTCAATTTTTGAAGAAACTACATTATGTTCCTAATACGGCTCCTAATGTGTCAAAATAGCCAAATGTTATTCAAGTTTTCCAAAAATACTGGAATTATTATTGTCCAATGGGAGACAACTTATGTCTAATATGTTCATTTTAAATTATCCGAGCAAAAGTGTCTGCCCTTTGAACAAAAGCCCTAGATGCCTAACTACATTAAACTGGCCATTCTTTTCATGCCCTTTCAACTATTTTAAGAGTCTTCCAAATCAATACACAAGTTTTTAAAGCAATAATGTCTAGGCAAAGTTCGAATCTCAGTCACATGGTCAAATTAAGGAAGAATGGTGACACTTTAGAGGCCACATGTATTACCCAAGTATCATGACAATTGGTCAGAGCACATTCAAAAACCACATCTTAGTGAAAAGTGGTCAGAATATTGTCTCAATGATTTCGAGGCCAAGTTCGAATCTGGATCATTTTGAGTAAAAACATTAAGTCACACATTCAAGTCAAAAGAAAACCTTTGTCAATCGTCATGGACTTCGGTAAGAGTATTCGTGTGGATCACATGAGATTAAAATCAATGTCAACAGATCAGTTCCAAGGAAAACCTTATTGCTACAATAGAAGTCGTCACATATTATAGCAAATAATCATGTAAATTAGTCTTAGTAATTGTTTGTCTTGTCACGATCAAACAGAATGTGTGTGCTTACGTTTGATTTTGAGTCAACTTTGGTCTTATTTATTTTGCAGGTGTGCCATATAGGGCCATATCGCCCTTCATGTTTAATTTTTAAATGGAATTTGCCAAAGTTCACTATTCCTTTACCAGAATTATGCGTGCACACCAAAACCTGAAGTAATCATCACAAACCATATACATGTACACAGATATCCATATTCTTATATTCCAGCTCACCTGAGCACGATGTGCGGGTTGAGCTATTGTGAGATCACTCACCTTCTAGCATCGTCGCCGTTAACCCGTCAGTCCCTTAACATTTTCCTACAAACAACTTATCCTCCTAAACCAGAGAAACAAATTGAAAATAATTACACATGAATTTTCCTTATGTGGTCCTCTTTCAATGGTGTTCAATGAATTGAACTCCATGTAGAACTTTGGTTACTGTGGCATAACAAGGGGGAAATTACCAAAACTATAAAAATCTTCCCGTCCGAAAGGACTGGGCCGATTTTGTTCCTTGAGTGACTCCCTACCAAGATTGTTAAATTTATACCGACCAATTGAAAGACATTAACGCCAGGGGTCAGAGCTTGCTTTCCTTACATGTGTATAGCAAAAACTTGAAAAAGCTTCTCGACCTGAAGTTTACGTCTGATTTAAAAATAATTTAGCACATGGGTCCCTTGGTGACACTCTACAAAGAGCCATAGGCTAAAAGTGGCTCAGATAAAAATTCATCAGACTAAAATCCAATTTTGCTCAGACATTTCGCTTCAAAAAACCTCCGTGCTTAAGTTATCAGAAATGTCATTGTTTAGGATCAGAAATCAATGACCGTTTATAACACATATCTTGAAGGTTAGAAGTTGGGATTAACACCTTCAGGTTGAGTGTAACAAGGATAAGAGGGTTTCTTATCATAATTGTATGTTAAAGATTATTAAAAGTCGAAATAATTTCAACTTGAGCAATTATACTGATTTGAAAGTTATCAGGGGCTTGATTTGCATATGTGTACATGGATAACTATATTAGTTCGCCTAGGCATTTGTCTCCTTGCTTTCTCACACCAGTACTCCAACTAAACATACTTTCCAAGCAACTGGCTGCTTTTCCACATAGACTGTTAGCCCATTGATTTTTGTTAAACGTCGGAAAGAATTACTTCAAATTTCCTTTTTTCCCCATAATTTGATAGCATTTGTTTCAATTAATTATATTTGCATGCAAACGTATAACGTCTTTAGTATATGTGTATTACAATTATATGACATAAGATGGAAATCCATATATTTACAGACTATAACGGTCATGGTATAGCTATCGGCTTTGTATGCTTTGAAAACGGAGTATAATTGCTTCAAACATATTTGTAGAAAATGTGTTCAATTATCAAATGTGTATGCATGCATAATATATACAGTATCATTAGAAGATACGCAGTACAATTTCATGACAAAAGATGGAAATCTAGATTAGAATAGAGAAGAAAAGATCAACTTTGCAGATCTTACAGGTAAATTAATTTCTTTGATTTATGTCTCAACTTCTTCTTACATAGATAACGGATTATAACTGATTCACACATAATTGACCAGTATGTTGTTAGTTATCAGTATACAAAATGTGTATGCATGCATAAGTGCTATATCAATAGTATACAAGAGAAAGTTGATGCAAGGTATCAATGTCGCCTGAAAAGACTACATTAACTTATTTTTACGACACATACATTCTTAACTTGCATTAGCCTAAACATACACATCATATTTTTATTAAGGAGTAATTCCAGGACTTTTGAAATTCTACATACAAATTTCAGGATTTCTTTTGGTCAGAACTTTGGATGTGTTGTATTTGTCAATAAAACCATTACAAATAGATTTTTTTTTTGAGACAACGGTTAAATTGCTGAAAAATTAAACTTTCTCCTTTTTAACCATAATTTTAAGAATTATTTCACATATTTTAAAATTTAACCTCATATGTTTAAAACGTAGGACACACTTGAAATATTATATCAGTTAAATTGTTTATTTAAATGATTGATGCATACACTATATGTATGGCGCAAGGAAAATGCCAGTTGCCAGTTCCGTGAAAATTTAAAAGGTGGCACCCATTTTTGATAAGTTGACAAGAAACTGTCCATACATTTTACAATTTAAGAGATTTATGCAATAAAGTTTTATGCGAACTATACAACTCTATAAATATCTTAGTTCAATTTGAAAAGAACGTTTAGTAATGTAGAACAACTACTAAGAAGAGGAAATTACTTTATTTAATGCTGATATTGTAATGACACTTTAGCATTTGCGTCTGCTGCGTGCCTAATCGTGGACGAATACATAATCCCAAATAGCTTGAAATAAAATGAAATACGAGGTGAATCAAACACAAACCTATCAAATTGAAAACATGAATTTCTTTTGAAATATATCATAGCTTAGTAATTTAAACAATCACAACCTAAATATTTCCGAGACATTTACATATGGCTTTTTCATATACAACTTGTCCTCCCGTGTGATTTCTAAAAAGCTTTTAACAATATTGTCGCGGGCTCCTGCCCGTCGACTTATGACTTTTGTTGTATAATTCCACGACATAATAATGAACTTGTGCAAAAATAACTTCACAGACGATGTAGGTCAGGACATTTTCGTTGATCGATTATGCGTTAAATATGGATTAGAACTGATTCATATTTATTTCTGACTGACGAATTGTTCTATTCTTTTAATGTACAGACTGAGTAGTTTTCCACACGTAGAAGGCTCTGTGACATCCAATTTGCTTTTAATATCCACCAACAAGTCATTCTGGATTCTGTGATTTCCAATATCGAACTGTAAAAAATGTAAATTATCAATATGCAAGTAAAAATAAACAAAATACTCACACCGAGCCCCGGTAGCTCGGTCTGTAGAGACGCAGGCTGTCAATCTAGTTTTTTTTATTTCGAACCAAAGCTTGGCCAACATTTTCCGACGTTAGACAAAAGGCAATACGACAATCGTCAGTCCGGACCTTATGCAGGTAAATCGAGTATAACCAGCGAATGTGTATTTTTTATGATAAAAATAATATTGAAGACGAATATCATTTTGTTTTAAGCTGTCTGGCTTACGCTAATACCAGAACTACAAATTGAAAAGCTATTTGCATAGCCAAACCATGTGTCTATAAATGTGTTGAACTTTAAAAAAGTGATAACATGGAAACATTTATGAAGTTGGTTAAATATATCCCGAGAAGCATCTTTTCTATGAACGATAACATATTTTCCTAAGCGACTATCAAGATCAAGATATTCACACTTACAGTGTCGAGCGATTCGTGAATTAATTATGTATACAAACAGCACACAATAGACAATAATTTTATTGACGTAAACTGTACGGTTTCTTTTCATTTTGACAATATACAAACAAATTACAATTAACACACATATAATAAAAAACATTCACACACATTACAATTAAAACAAACATCAACAAAGAAAGAACAAATCATACATATTAATGCTCTTAATCGAAATTGACTAATCTTGTCTTTTGTAATGATAGTAATTGACTGGGAAGAGTAACCTTTTAAATTACCGTTGTTACATAACTGATCACTTGCGAAAGACGAACTTTGATCGTAGTTTATTAACATTATTTATAATTTATAATCTATTTGTTTCCGAAGTCCGAGTAGTATTTTCTGTTATGGGGTCAGAAGAAAGACGAACAAATTACAGACTTATCCACGAGACTTATCTACAAGAAATACATGGTTTCATAATACATGTATTTATATACATACAAATACATATACATAGAGAGACTGGTGAGGAATCCGCCGTGGTCGAAATATTAAGCGTTAGGGCTTTGTAACCGTGCGTTCTGGGTACGATCACCAGTCGCAGTGGTCGTGGTAAAGTACCCTGCGTGCAAGGCATATTTCGAAGCCTAGTACTTATTTATTTACCCAGGTGATGTTAATAAGTGACCTGTTGCCGTGATATATGTGATATATTTGAAATAATGTTAAAAAGGGTATACAACAATTAAATAGATAGACTAGGTAAAATCGTACAAAATTCAAACTTCGTGATCTACCTTAGTTTCTGAGGTCATTATTTTCGTCCTCTTCTCCCATGATGTTGATGTCTAATAATCGTTGACAATGTTTTAAGTATTCCGAATGTTGTTTTCCAAAGTACGTAGTCAACTATTTAACAATAATTAAACTAAGTGAGTATTGATCAGTATGTGTCATGAGCGTTATTCAATATTATGTTTTTATGCTGTATAACAAAAAGCTATGTATAGAACAAGTCAATAAAACAGATATATATAGGATCTGATATGAGTTGTCATTTCATATAAAGTTCTTAACACATTTATTGGACTAGTTTAATAATACTTAAAGAAATGACAACGAATGTCAGATTCTTTTTATCACAAGATGAAACACAGAAAGAAAATCGTATTTTCTCTGTCAGAAAATAGTACCAACATGTAATAATTAAATTAATAATATCTGTTAATCACACAGCAAAATATTTCTATGACCAATAATTGTCCCTTTACCTCGTTCATCTATCGGAAAGTTTGTGTTTAGCGGATACACGTTCTCAGCAATGTTGTAAAGATTCGCAGATGAATACACAAATAGTGATTCGGTCATGTTATATTACACTCGTGTAATATAAAGAAATACGTAATTAAATCGGATACAAGCATTGTCATGTGATTAATCTGTTTATGTTTCATTGTGATTCAAAGCAGGGATAAATTCCATCGTATCATATTATGATTTCAGAAGATTGCTCACTTTTTGTTTTTGTGTCATTATGTATATATATAACAAAACACAGTTTCATCTGCCCCGATAATATTTAACATACAATTGAGTGAAGGGAAAACTTGCTAGTGATGAGTACAGAGGCCGTTAGCTTTGTTGCACCCACTTTCGTCAGAGTTATCCAAAGAAATTTCTGATAAAATATGGATCAGTGAATTTCCACACCGACTGTTAGCCCATTGGTGGGAGAAGAATGATGAAAAGAATATTGGCTAAGCTTGGGTTCAAACTCACTGCACTTAGATTTACAGCCCGTGACGCTAACGACTGAGCCAAAGGGGTTCGGCATTTAATATATGACACATTTCAAGATGTTACAGAGTGAAAATAATATACGAGTGTACAAAGGACACAGTCAGGTCGAACATGTAACGTAATATTCCCTCTCGGTGCCTGCTTCCTGAAGAAGAATAAACTCAACAAGTACTCGAACTTGATGTGTAAACAGATCGTTCAAAATTTGACCGCGCTGTTACGGAAATCGAACTGCTATTTTTACATCGACTTTTCAGAGAAAAGGCAAGCTTTCCTACCCGCCTTGGAGTCGGTGTAGGCGTCGATGTTGGCTTCATACCTTGGCTAAGGTTTTGTACCTACTCTCTATTGTTTTCAAAACCATTACTGATATTGCCTTGAAACTTACAATACTTGTTATAGCCACTTTTCGACATCGAATTTTAGTTAAGTTTTTCGTACCATCCCACTTTTTCTCAATCATCATTACAGATATTGCTTTGAAACTTACAATGCGTATTTACCAGCATGACCTCCATCAACATACAATAGTATTTAACTCTGTCAATGATGATGTAATAAGTATTGCCCTTTATCGACTTAGAATTGACTTAACTCTGAATGATATTGCTGTGAAACTTGGAATACTTGTTTACCATCATGATCCCCATCTGTAGACATGAAAATGTAACTCTATCTAGGATTTAAAAAAAATGCCCTTTTATGACTTACAATTTGGGTCAAGTTTTCATACCAGACCACTTTTGACTTAACCATTTCAAACTTTGCATCTGATAATTCAGTGAGATAACTCTTCACTTAATATCTTGCTACTTATGACCCTTGTTTATACTTTGACAAATAAACATAGCTCTTGTTTAACAAAGAACGAGCGCTATCCATATTCTACCGGTTGAATTATTTGTGACACATACGTCAATGGAAATGCAATTTTATCATATTCGGGTAGTCCCGATGCCTTGGTTACACATTAAATCTGACAACATGTGTATGTCTCTCCTTTAAATATTGTAAAGTCTTAACATGAACTATTCTTTGAATTTATTCTCATTTCAATCTTTGATTATGTTGCATTTCATTTCACATTTTCACTTTTTATCAGCGATTACGTTGAAACCCATCATTATACAATTTAAAAGTATGTTTAAATTTATTATGTTAGTCAAGCAAACATAAGTTGCAAAAGATCCACATTCAGCCATGAATCATTCTGACCTATCAGTGTACAGGAATGGCGTGGGTTTATTCTACGTTACTTGTTGTAACGTCATGCCTCTAGACGAAACAATTACTATTAATTTATTATTGAAACAACCAATGCTGAACTAGAATTGTTTTTGAAAAAACAGATGTTTCCCCCTCAAATATCTGTCAAAATCTCTCAAAACATTCCAACCTATAAAGCAGACAATGGGTTCTGCACATCACCTTGATGAGGTGAACATCTGACACAAGTTTCATGAAAATCCTTCAAGCCGTTTTGGAGATATGGAGCGGACACGAAAAACAGGCTCAAACCTTTGACCTTCAAGCCTGACCTTGACCTTGAACCGGTATGGTCGGAACATGGGTTCTGCACATCGCCTTCGTGAGGTGAACATCTGACACAAGTTTCATGAAAATTCTTCAAGCCGTTTTGGAGATATGGAGCGGACACGAAATTAAGGCTCAAACCTTTGACCTTCAAGTCTGACCTTGACATTGAACCTGTATGGTCGGGACAAGGGTTCTGCACATCGCCTTCATGAGGTGAACATCTGACACAAGTTTCATGAAAATCCTTCAAGCCGTCTTGGAGATATGGAGCGGACACGATTTCGGACAGACGGACAGACAGACAGACAGACAGACGCCCAGGACAAAAACAATATATCTCCCCTGTATACAGGGGGAGACATAATTAGAAAGATAAACTTTGATTCTTGTTGATCTATTTTAGGAAGACGGGCCACAACTATCTTACACGTGTTGTCTTTTGCAAGTGTTTTGGTGTTATTTTTATGGTGGGGAAGTTATTATTCTACTATGTGAACAGATATGTTATCACAGTCAGACAAATCTCGAGACAGAACCTGAACAAATGATGCGTGGTCGCCAGACCTGAGTGAATGAAACAACCCATTTGGATTTGTCAAAGAGTATGACAAGGCATACGTTAATAATATACGATCTCGGATCAATGAATTGTACTGTCTTTGGTTTTACCGCCGCTCAATGCTTATTCAGTCATTATCAAAAGACTTGATCTTTTCTGACGTATGGCTTCATCACTTATTCATTGACGAAAGTCATATAATCAGTACGTTGTTTTTTGCTCACCTGTGCACGAAGTGTGAACCTTTGTGATCACATTTTGTTCGTCGTCGTGTTCGGCGTCATGCGTCGTCCGTTGTGCTTCATCAGTCGTCCGACGTGCGTCGTCAACAATTATATTGCTCACACTCTACAGGCTACATTTTGCATCCAATCGTTATTAAATCTTGGACAAGTTCGAAACTGGGCCAAATGAGGTCAGAAACTAGTTCACAAGGTCAAATTGGAGGACATTCTTGTTAACACTGTAGAGGCCACACTTTAAATTTGGGCATGTTAAAACATTATAAGATTGTTTGTCTTGATAATATGTAGGCCAAGTTCGAATATGGATTACCTGGTTTCCAAAAATAGGTCCCTAAGCCAAATGGAAGGAAAGTCTTGTGAACACTCTAGAGGCTGCAATTTTTTGCTTCACATGCTTGAATTGTTTTCAGAATGTTTATCTTAATGATATCTCAAGTGAGCGATCTAGGGCCATCATAATGTTTTGTAAACGCTCTAGAGGCCGCATGTTTTTATGCAGCAGTTTGACATTTGGTCAGAATGTTTGGCTAAATGAGATCTAGGCCAAATTTGAATATGGTCATATTGGGTCAAATACTAGGTCACTACTTCAAATTGAAGGAAAATCTTGTTAATACTCTGGAGGCTGCATTTTTAACTTGAAAATATTGAATCTTTAAAAATGTTTGTCTTGATAAAATGTAGGTCAAGTTTAAATATGGGTCATGTACAGTCAAAACCTAGGTCACAAAACCAATTTTAAGGAAAAACTTGTTAACTCTCTAGAGGCTGCAGCTTGAAATTTTTTGTCAGAATGTTTATTTTAGTGATATCTAGATCAAGTTTGAATATGAATCATATTGAATAGGTCACTAGGCCAAATTAAGGGAAAATCTCTTTAACACTTTGCATATTTTATTTGAGCAGTTTGAGACTTTGTCATATGTTTTGAATAAGAAATCTCATTGCATAACTCAGGTGAGTGATCTAGGGCCATCATGGTCCTCTTGTTTTTAGTTTACATTTAGAATTCTCTGTAGCTGTTTGGCTCGTAGTATTATACCTTTTATCGAGACATTAGAGACATTTAAAATTCAACTGTGCTGTTCAATTATGGATAACCACATTAACTTAAACGTTGTCTCCAAAATGTACGTCTATGATGTTAAAGCTCGAACCATATGATGATTGGCTCTTCAAGATCGTGTCTTGTGAAATTTCAATTGAATTATTGTCTTAGTTATTGTAACAGCATGCATTCATATTCTGGGTATTCAGCTAGAGTATGACAATGTAAGTAAGTTATGTTTATTTAAAAAAAGCATTGTTTAATTTTTTTAAGAAGAGATGAACTAGGCTGAAAGGAGACTTTTATCTTTCACCATGGAGTGTCGTTACAGACTAACGTGTCAAATGTTATTTAAAGTTATTGCAATGTACTGTTTTGTAATATATTTCGGAGTTTCAAACTGTGACGAATTTCGACATGTCAGATCCGAATATATTATGACATTCCACAAAATCAATAGGGATATTGACCATTCTATTGCATACAACAGTTTCAGTGTAAACAGTTTAGCGCACTGTTCCTACAGATGTACACGCACGTTGAGCCCATCGCTTTATTTCTCGGTAAACGATTCTACTTGCCACTGTAACAACGGTACAGACGTACACACGGAGCACGACCCAGGAAAACCGGCGATTGTCTACGGGTACTACCAATATCATCTAGAGGTAGGTGTTTGTAGCCTTTTCACTGAATATAATTTATATCGTTGCTACGGTACGTAATGTATTCGGATAAGATATGTTTAGGTCAAATGACGCCACAAACATCTAAATACCTCTTATAAAAAACATGTGTTAAACTGTTTGATTTGATAATTTTTGTCTTTTTCTTTTTACCTTGTGTGAAAGTGAAAGTAGAGAATGTGAAAAACCAGTTTTGGCCTAGCAAGATTGTGTTCAAAATGACGATAACCATGTTCGCGTTGAGAATTCTTTCTTGCGTAATAGATGCCCCTTATTTTCCTATTATATTAAAGCTAAGAGGTAACCCCTTTCAATGACATAGATTGTTCTATCTGTAAAATGTTTACACAATGTGACAATTGTCGGTTGAAACTAGTTGATTTACATGGAGGCAAAGAGGGATTTTCATTGGTGTATTGTGACTTACAACGATTCGGAATACAATTAATTGATAATCGAAATCGTTGCAACTACGGGGTCCAAATCGTTACCTTCAAGCTTCAAGTAAACATAAGTTGTAACTATCTGACGTTTTTTTTAAGATTCTTAGATAAATTCTTATTTTTTAAGCTAACGTTAATTTGTTACATTACCATGGATATAGGGTCAAATATGTTATACAGTGAACGAATCAAAACCATTGTTGATCTGCCCTGCAGTTATTTAGATAAGATTAAATATATAACAAAATGCACGAGAAAAGGAATTCCGAAACCTTCGTGGTTGAGGAAAATCGTTATATCAACTGATACGCTTTTTTTCACATTATCAGTTAATTTAAGATTAAAGTTGGAAGTCTCGCGCAGCTATGCAAAACACTTGAATCTGGGACAAATTGGTGTGTCAGACCGATTATATCTGATGAAGTAGCTGTCCCTCTGCGGCAGTTACAAACACGTAAAGGGGACTCGCGATAGCTCAAACATGTGATAATTCGTATATATCGTATAACTCGAAACAATTACTCGAACAGATCCGTCTTTTTGAAAACCTCATAACCTGAACTGCTGATTTTTATGATTTTATCAATGACTTGCTTTTTAATATTAACATTTATACATACTCAGATTGAAGTTAGCATAAATCGACTGATTAGCCGAACATGTCTTTCTTTAACGTCGAGTTATCGCGATCCCATTGTGGATCCAAAGATAACATAATATATTATATATATTGACCTCAAACAATCCTGTGAGAAAAATACTTATATTAACTCGTTAACTTGGGTCATCTTGATAAAAATTGACAGATAATTGTTATTTGCTCTACGGACATGAGGTCACAGAGATGCAAAACCCTGCTAGGGATATAAAAAATCAATCTTTAAGTTACATGCGCAAATAAATTATGACTATTTACTTTCCATATCTCTTCGAGCATGCCATGTCTTTTCAAGGTTGCTTAAAATAGATCTGTGTTTCTGTAAGGCTCGCTCACTTTTTATTTCTATATCATATCCAGCGACGAGGCATTGCTTATATTTATTTTTATAAAACATCATACCAACTATCTCAATGATAATGTCTGCGTTTAAAGCATTTTATGTTTGGAGAGAAAGAGTTTTGTTTAAACTTATTTATTTTGCATCGATTGCTAATGAAGCTTTCAGCTTATCTAAATCACACTCGGTGTCTGCTTCCCGTAAACTTACGAGTGTACAAAGAACACAGTCAGGAAGAAGAATAAACGCAACAAGTACTCAAACTACATTATGGAAGACAGTGGTGCAGAGGTAGAGCGACGGCATCTCGTATCAAAGGTCCCTTGTTCGAGTCCCGTGATAAGCGGGTCCTGACTTTGGGATTTTTCCACACAATCGGCTCGAGTACTGGTTAAGTATCCAGGAAGCAGACATCGATCGTGATTAATATAAGCTTAAAGCTTGTTTCGCAATCGATTTAAAATAAATAAGTTTAAACTAAACTTGATGTGTAGACAGATTGTTCAAAATGTCGCGCTGGGGAAAAGGCAAGCTATCCTATCCGCCTTGTGTTTATATTAATCACACTCGCTGTCTGCTTCTCGGAGACTTAACCAATACTCGCACCGATTGTGTAGCAAACGTCCAAAGGCGGAACCCTCTAACAAGGGGTTCGAACCTGGGACCTTGAGGCCGATGCTCTAGCACTGCATTTCCGTCTTCCAGAGAAAGGGGTTTGTTTTCATTTTGTGTCATGTTATCAAAATAAACTTACATAGAATCTTTGTTCAATTTGGTTGTATTTATTTGTTATATTTGACAGGTTTCAAAGTACAACCAGTTCACTAAATGGAACGTTGGGCCTCACAAATCCGATTGCTTGGATCTGTACAATGCTGGGTATACTGAAGATGGTGTTTACACTATACAACCTTCAGGGCAGGATGCTGTAGACACGTGGTGTGATATGCGAAATAGGGGATGGACTGTGTTTTAACGAAGACAGGATGGCTCCGAGGACTTCAATCGAGGATGGACGGACTATGTACTGGGATTTGGCAATAGGACAGGCGAATATTGGCTTGGCCTTGATAATATCCATGTTCTGACTAAACAGAAAAGTGAGCTGCACATCTTTATGGAAACATTTGGAGATCGGACTCCAGTTAATGCCTACACACATTTCACATACGTTTTGATAGATGGCTCTTCTGATAAATATCGTTTACACTTCGATGGATTTTCGGGCACATGTGGAGTGAACCCTTTTTTGTTTGATGGAATGGCATTTACAACGTATGACACAGATAACGACATACATATGAATGCCAATTGTGCACAGAAGTATAAAGGAGGTTGGTGGTTCGACATGTGTCATCGTAATAACCTGAACGGCTTCTATTACGGTGGTGTGCATTCTTCACAGGCAGATGGTGTCAACTCGGAATATTGTTGGGGGTTGTACTACTCCATGAAGACTGCAATAATGAAAGTAAAGAGAACCTAAACTTACAGAGGGGTAAATCTTAGATGTAACTTCAGTGTAGGTCAAGGGAACAGTGTTTTGGTTGAACTGTGTTTCTATTCATATATAAAACATATTTCGTTTTCCGTCCATAACTATGTTATTAATTGTTGGGTGGAAAAAGTACCCTACAGCTCTGATAATTGAACATGAGCCGTGTGTTACGTGCAAGAATCCTGTCGTTACGTTCATTGTCAATGTCACAGAGTTTGGATGAAATGTTCATATTGTACATAATAATGCACATGTTTTTTCCGAAATATAGCTTTGTGATACATTTTGCAGATATAGTAATCAAATAGGCATACGTTTTTAAACGTTTAGGTACTTTGTCGTTTTGTTCAAGGTCAATATCACCGTGTTTAATGTTTAGTTTTTATCTTTGCTACATACATTATGGCATCCACATTTCATTCAATGAATGGATGGATTTAAATAACATTGTGCATAAATGATTACCACAATGCATCGATGTGTTAAACATAATTGGTTGTATTGTGTTCTTATTGCTACATACATTTTGCATAAGTGATACTCAAAATGAATCGATTTGTTAAAAGTCATTCGTTGTATCGTGTTATTAATGCTACATACATTGTGCAGAAGTGATTACCACAATGCATCGATGTGTTAAAAGTTACTCATTGTATTGTGTTCTTAATCCTACATACATTGTGCATAAGTGATAACCAAACTGAATCGATGTGTTGAAAGTTATTGGTTGGATTGTTTTCTTATTGCTACATACATTGTGCATAAGTGATACTCAAAATGAATCGATTGTTAAAAGTTATTCATTGTATCGTGTTATTAATGCTACATACATTGTGCAGAAGTGATTACCACAATGCATCGATGTGTTAAAAGTTACTCATTGTATTGTGTTCTTAATGCTATATACCCAGTGCATAAGTGATACTCAAAATGAATCGATGTGTTAACAGTTATTAGTTGGATTGTGTTCTCATTGCTACATACATTGTGCAGAAATGATAAACAAAAGGAATCTATGTGTTAAAAGTTACTGGTTTTATAGTTCTCCTTTTGATACATACATTATGACATTCACATTTCGTTCAATGAATGGATTGATATCCAAAACATTTTGCATTATTGAAAACCACAATGAATCGATGCGATAGTAGTTATTGGCTGTATTGTGTTTTTATGGCTACATACATTGTGAATTACACATTTTGTTCAGTGAATGGTTGGAAGTCAATACAATTGTGCAGATATGATAACCACAATTAATCGATGTTTTATTAGTTGTTGGTTTTATAGTTCTCTTTTTGTTACATACTGTATGGCATGCACATTTCGTTCAATGAATGGTTAACAGTCAATACAATTGTGCAGATATGATAACCACAATAGACCGATGTGCTATAAAATCCGAGATTATCTGGATCAAGGATATACTACTTGACCGCAGCGCCACCACATATTTGAATTTGGGAGATAATCCACCGATGATTGCGATTAGATATTGGTTTTATTGTGTTCTTTTTTCCTACATACATTATGACATTCAAATTTCATTCAATGAAAGGTTAAACCTTTCTTTGGTACGACCCGACAGAGATCGAAATGTATATGTATTTATTAATATTATTTCAACACTTTAATTACCCTATTGTCCAATTGCTTCTTTGTGACTGAAAAGACTGAATCTTGAACAAGTTACTTGATATTTAAGTTTCTTTAATGCATGAAAGATGTTGTTCTGATTAAATTTCAAATTTGAACAGTCTTTAATATTATGCTTTTGAGAGTTGTTTATATTACTGTACCCACTTTGTTTGAATGTGTCTAAGATACATTGGTTTAGCTGTTTACGGATAATTCCTGTTGAGTTATTTTTATACACTGATATATGGCTTAGTTCTGTATTATCTGTTCTATGTTTAATGTTCTAAGCCGAGTTAGCACCATTATAATTAGTATTTTTTCCGCTTTGATATGCATATACCTCAGTTCATATATTTTATCCATTTAAGGATTATCATTGTGTTTATGTTATCCAAATATTTGAACATAAGTAATTGTCTATTGATTTTAATAGGGTATCCACCCAAATCACTATATCATGTTTCATGGTTTGTACATTTATTAACACCAAAATTACGCGATAGTAACAGAATCACTAAACCCTTCTAAAATAATATTGGTAAACAACAAAAGGACGTAAGCAGTCCAACAATGTTAAACCTTTTATCTACTTTTTGAAATGAAAACTGTTTTAGCATATTTATAACGGATGCAATATCTTCCATACAATATATCATTTATGCTAAAGATGTTGCAGAAATTGGCATGGTAAGCTACGAAATACAAACTTGTCGCGCTACCTAACAGGCAATATATTCCATTAAATCATATCAACGTTATTTTGGACATGTTCTTATACTAATTATTTCAAGCTGTTTGATATACTCATTTCACATGTTGTTAGTTATGGCTCAGACTGTTTGGGTACTGGCTATACAGATAACATAAAACATGTACGTTTTCAGTATTGTCTTGAATTTGTAGGTGTCAATTCCACAATAAATGTCTGCATGGGTTCACCCGAATGTGAAAGACTACCTTTATGTTTTCATTACCATGTATGTTAATTATGTATGCTATGCACAAGGAGCTTATATGCTTGTGTTGTAAATAAACTTATGTTCTGTTCTGTAATGTATAAACTCAAAAGCAATTAAATATTGGTGTAAACTATTACACATGTCTGATAGTCGATGTTCAATGTTCTGTTGCTAAAAACACATGATGAAATTGGAAGAATCAATTGGGAAACGAAGGTTACAGATCTATTACGTACGTCTGGTTTTGGATACGCTTGGTTCTCTCAAGATGTTGGAAACGTTGAGAGTTTTATAACTCTTGTTTTATAAAGACAAATCTGATTGTCCTTTCAATATTTAAATGAAAATATAGATAGTTCATAATTTTTCGATTTTAACAATCATATCCATTATTTGTTGAATCCAGAGAGATATATGTTGGTTAATATGTCTCCGTTTTCAAGAAAGTCGTTTGCAAAATTCTAATACTCCTATTATAACTTTAACGTATAAGAATGAAGACATTTTAATATTGAAAGGGAAATTGCATTTGTATTTTTTGTTCAATTCATAAAAATAGTTTAACAGTTTGAAATGATTACCATGCCTTTTGTCAATGTGACCAATCACTTTCAGAAAGACAGGCCTTATACTGTATGCATTGTCTAACGGCCAAGATGATATGAGAAGTTTTTACAACCTGTTGAAAAGCGAAAATACTGTTATTATAATGAGGGTCGAACAATATATTTCAGTTATAATTGAACTAAACGATTCATCATTCCGAAAACAAAAGTCATTGTTCGATTAAGATTTACATGCAAATACTCATTTCTATGAGAACTTTAAAACTATATATTTGCTGTAATTTGGGCCGTGACCTCTATTTGCAAATAAAAATGTATTGTATTGTATTTTATTGATTTGCATGTGTATCCCGCATAGTTAAAAATAGAAATGCAAACTAAAACATCAATCTATTTATAGCGCTAGCTATAATATGTTATCAACTAGTTGCTGATGTAATTATGTGACGTTTAATTTAATGTCATCGTTTTTTATGGCTTTACTAGACACATTGCATTAGTGACTTGTGATAACTTTGGCGTGTTATAGAAGATAATTAGATGTGTTCATTACCAACAAAATTAAAAGATATATGACCTGCTAGGTTGACTAAGCAAATTCATGTTTTAAACGTTGATCCTCTGATTATTTTATTAATCATGTTTGTTGAAAGTTTACTTTACAAACCATACAGTGTGGTCAAAACAAGCATCTAAATCGTAATTAAAAACAAAAATATCCACACGATGCATCTGTCATTTCTATGGTGATATTCCCTTCAACTTCATGGTTACGCCTTCAAGTTGCACCAGGATTTTTATAAAAATCACTGGAAATAAAGCAGCTTTCGGCCTTTATATCCGATGGTATGATGGCTAAGATTAAATTTGAATTCTCAATCTATGGATCGACAGCTCTCGTCTTTATAAATTGAGCTATCCCGGTAAATAGTACAGAAATGGGATTGTTGCACAAAAGCATATCAATATGTTGGAAAAGGAACTTAATCTATATATCTTAAGACTGGATGCACGTTCCAAAATTGCAGATGCCTAGCCATAGTTAATATTAACAAACTACACACACGTTTTATGTACATTTTTGACAACGATTCTATTTCGAATGGAAACCAAATAAAATTGCCATATACTTCTATGTTCCATGAGAAAACAACAATCGGAAATTAAAATGCTTCCTTGATAAAAAGTAAATGATGTATTTAACGCAACAATTCAATACGATTGTTATTTTTCTAAATGTTAAAAGGGTTATTATACACATAGTGTGCTTTGACTGATTCCTTCAATAGAGCTTCTCTCTGTTCTCCAAAACAAACCCGTTCAAAAGATACTTATGTAATAACATTGAGTAATTTTTGATGTGTTATTGTGGCAATATTATATCTAAAGAGTCTTTCTAAAAAAAGTTTTTGGTATGATAAAGAAATAAAGGTTTTGCTTACACCATCATTACCCTTACTTTAAATAAATTGAGTATCTACGGGCTACTATGGTTATATCCTTGGGGATTGATCGCCTGGGTTTAATGTCAATGTTTCGGTGATGCATTATTTGTTGTAAATTATGGGTTTGGTGTTAGTATATTGATAAATAATCGGATTATGCAATTTTCCAACGAGTGCAGACGACCTGGAATGTGCTACTGCTACTGACCATTAACCCGTGAGCAAAAATGTTATATGTATTTTTTGTAAAAAGTCTAGTTTATATTGTTTAATTTCATATGAACCTCAATTGTGTTATGCTCAAAGCTTTTGGATGATTGGACCAACTCCAGAAACTGTTCTTTCAAAACGTCATTGGAGCGGTTGCTTCCCTAGTTATAGTGTTTACGTTAATAAACAAGACTGTTTGAGATTGTATTGTCACTCAAACCTTTTCATACAATGGTTTCTCCTGTTTTAGCAATCTGGGGGAGTCCTACAGTTTCAAAGGGACTAAGGACATTTTACTTCGAAAGTGTTAAGATGTATACATGTATAGTCTCCCTTGACATCCATCCTTCCACAACACTATCACGCCTTCTTAACCTCTTTTACATAACTGTCATCTTGATTGGTTCAGGTAAAATGAACTGGTCTCTATGACTCATCCTGATAGGGTCAGGTAAAATAAACTGGTCTATATGATTTGCCTTTAAATGTACTAAACTCCAGATGGGGATCAACATTTTGAAATTATGAAACTTCTGCAAATATTGCTAATAGTGACAACAAAGTAAGTAATAAGTAGTTCAAAACTATTTTGGCATTAAAGTATGAAAAACTGTCATATGAACTTCAAGAAACCCAGTAAAATTGAAGAATAGACGATCAATATTTAGATGTTTCATGGTACTGGAAAGTAAATTTATAACTATAATTTTATCCCAGAATTATAATTATAATATTTCAAGACAACTTCTGAACAGTCTTTAAAACTATAATATTTATTTTCTGAAGTTCAGCATCCTTAATCATGAACCTTTAAACTTAGACCATGTTGAAATTCAGTTGAATGCACCCATTGCTAATGATGTCCAGTACAGTACAGTTTGGCAAGGGTTATCCGGTCATAATAGATTCTGGCCACCTACAACACTTAAAATCATAGACCTTGTTGTTGTATTGTGATGTTGTAGCATCGTTCTTGACATGTGTGTGTCATCTTGGAAGGTTCAATATTATCAATGGTTGATCAAAATATGTAGATTATTTGTATTTACTGTATTAATGATAATAAAAGTTGCCTTAAAATAGAATTATGCCATCATCTCAATATAAGAAGAAGGGAGATTTTAATTTTAAATCATTTTTCCTAAATCTTTAACAATGTAAAGAAATGAGATCTAGAACCTGATTGCAAATATGAACATTTCGGGGAAAATGTATTTTGGCTAGTTTTGGAAATTCTTACTTAGATCTTGACTGTCCTGTAAGGCGCTTGACTCATTAATTTAGATTTGCGGTGCCTGATCTGACCACTGTCATGTACTGAGATTTAAATCAAATCATTTCTTTATAATTAGCCAATTAAATTAGAGCCTGTTTTAGTATAAAACATGATGCACTCCAGAATTCAGCACCTTTTCACAGACTGAATCTACAAGACTTTTACACATCGCCGTAATCATAGTATGAAGTTTAATATTTATTACTGAATTATTTTGATTTGTATTGTTGTATTTTGGAGTAAGGAAATGTAGCATCGTTTTAGTTAAGGACTTGTCATCATTTACTGTGCTTTTTAAGAATGTTTCTAATCATACTTATTGCTATGTTTTTACATCTTACTTTTACTGTTTTTTTATTTTAATCTAATCATACTTGCAAAGCTAGCTTGTCTTTATTCTTATGA
This sequence comes from Serripes groenlandicus, assembly GCA_031761405.1. Classification (NCBI taxonomy): domain Eukaryota; kingdom Metazoa; phylum Mollusca; class Bivalvia; order Cardiida; family Cardiidae; genus Serripes; species Serripes groenlandicus. The sequence goes on from JASEVX010000003.1 coordinate 55,410,220, forward strand.
AACGCAGTACTCTTGTAATGGTTTATGACCGCAGGAGCATTCATAGTGTAACTCTAGAGTAAAGACTGTTTTACACTCTAATCTGTCTAGTGTTTTATATGATGAAGTGACTCTAGAATTATTAAATGATAATTATTCTTTAACATTGTTAGTAATCTTTATTTGTTGAGGTCCTGCTTTCCTCCGTTTAAATGGTGGTACCACCCTGATAATTATTATATCCGCCTAATCCTGATCCTTTATAAAAGAAACTTGTAAATTCTGAACCACTGAAACAGGTTTAAAGCAATTATCAAAAGAGAGCAAATATGGCAATAAATTGATCAAAATAGTAATAGTATTGTAGGAAATGGAGTTAATTTGGTCAATAGTTGGAATGACACTGCACGTAGTTAACCCTGTTAAACAAATAGCGTAACGATACAAGAAGTGTTAAAGCCAAATGTAACAAGTAACAGATGTGATTAGACACAGTAACTAACGGCCATATTATTCAAATATTCTATACGGCTTGATAAATTTCTCCGGAGGATCATCTCTATAATTGATTTGAGTTTATGCGTATTTAACATGTTTCCTAGCTTTCTCGCATTGATTATAATTCTTTTGAACACTTATAAAAGTGAACTACACATAATCATGCCTTTGTTGATATTCGCCCATGGGTTTAAGAGAAGATGTTGTTTGAAAGGAATTTTTGAGAATGATGACGGACAAAACGCAGCATACACACGTAGATCCCGATTTACTAATGCTCAGTTTATGTTATCTGAGCTTTTAAATAAAATTATAGTGAAATTTAATTCTAAAATAAGTCGTCACCATGGTTATTGTCTAAGGCATTTGACAAATTATACTGGAAAAAAATGAAGAAAGGTACACAGTTTTTTACAAATCCATCCTTGTTTATTTTTCTGTCTTACACTTTCGTCTTAATTTCCCACATTATCTATGCTTTACATTTATGGTTTCGAATATAACATTGTCAAAATAGCACATCTTTCAAAAAGAAATATAACATATAAATAGTCAGGCAAATGTATGCGGTATTCTTGTATTTCTCTAATGCTGATCATGTATACTCAATACATCAATGTTGTTGACTTCAAACTTGGTAGCATGCAATGAACAAGAACCAATTTTAGTGCACTTTAACATTTTCCCACATACAATACATCTATAGAGGACGATTCTTAAAACTCAGAAACAAAACTATTCAAACGAATAATATATCAAAGCAGTAACTGAATCAAGTTGAAAACAGTAAAACAAAAGCAGAACTTCGGGTCGTCTGCTACAGACGAGTCAAAACTTGCAACAGATATGAACTGGTTAAAGTGCACCATGTAGCACAAGTTGTTAAAATCCCTGCTTGTAGAAAGTGCTTGGATTTGTGAACTGATTATCAAGAACAAATTACTATTGTTTATGTTTTGAAAAACATAATTCAGATGTGATTAATAACGAATACTATATTACGAATAGCAAATGTATAATATCCGTTTAAAAAAGTTGGGCCAGAGGCCTACATTATAATACATGTATTGACTTGACTAGATTTGCCTTAATCCATGTCACACAAAAACCGCCCTTCTCAAGTTAGTACGAGCGACTATTCAGACCGCCGGCATGCGGCCCCATGCAGTCTGATCAGAATATCACAGTGTTCGCCTAATATTATGGAACACATTTCCCTGAGACAGTTGAAGAACTATCATAAGCATTAAGTGGCAATTTAAGTAAGTATTTCAATGTGATTGCCATTGGAGGATTAGATAAGGCCGAGTAAACTGGTCCTTTCCCACCAATAACTCTCTTACTATTCAATCAAACCCTATGTTGTGGTTATTCAAAAGAATCATTTTACTTGCGCCAATTTAAGCTCGTCTATTTTTAGAAGAAAAGTCGTCGAGATATTGTGATTACTTTGGCGTGACCTTTAACCTTACCACACAACTCAAAAACCATTCAACATTTCCAATTGAAACTTGGTACACATGTTTAAGGAACAATACGCATGTCTATGACAAATCACATAACTCTGTCAATAATCATCTTTTTCGATTTACTCATCTATATCTCTTAGTTGGTGTACATGTCACGTGGCCCAAGAAATAGAGTCGATTTATTTATTTATTGTAGCCAAATGTCCCAATAATTTCACAACTTGGCATCATATCTATGGCGCTCTGCGAAAGTCAACCGTAGGGCATTTTACGACCAGTGTAGAACCAGATCAGACAGCTTATTCGCGCAATCCGAAGACTGTCTGACGACATTGTAGTGAATAAGACTTTTACTATTGCATTGTCCCAGATTTAAGATCGATCGATATGGATGTTAACTGTCTATTTGTGAAGTAAATAATTCATTCGCATTAGTTTTAAACCCTTAAAAAGTTCCAATTGGTTGGAGCCCAAATGCGTACAGAATACCATAGTAAGAACCATCGATTGTTCAGTAAGTGATTTTCCTTTCCATTTTAATCAATTAATATTTTCCTTCAAATGGTACATTAATGTCTAAATGAAAAATGCTACTAACAAAGGTACGAACACATTTTGTTCTTTAATATCATCAAAATATACGTATTCTTAAATGATCTTCTTTGCTTTTTAAGTATGGCAACATTTTGTTAGAGAAATGTTCAATACCAAAACGCCAATTCAACTGCAATGATTAATTGGTACTAACCTTTATTATTAAGCTACAGTTACCAAATAGACTACCGCTTAGTGACTTTCAATATACCTTTGATGTTTTATTGATTGATTTGGGTTAAACGCCGTTTTCAACACTTTTTCAGTAATATCATGGCTGTCAGTTCACCTACTCATATGTTTTCTGACTTTCTTGCACCAGTACTCTACACAACATACTTTCTTTTTTTACCACCCCCGGATTGACAACCCGCGTCGCTACCGACTTAGCTAAAGGGGCTTTAGTCATTCAGTAATAAGTAAATTGAATGATTTGTATTTATTACGGGCCAGACCTTTCGAATAATGCTTTGGAGAGTACACAAGCGTGTTTGCATGGGTCTTTCTCGGATTCATTTCACTACTTTGTCGTTAAACTTTCCCACATACAAAACATCTGCAGCAGAGACGACTTTGAAAACATCTAAGGTGGAAAAACACATTTTAAACCTGATTTTCTGTTTCCTGGGGACACCCCAACTTTTATTCTCTTAATATTTCTCATAATATCCATATTGGTTTGATAAAAGGAAGTGCCAGAATTATAAGAAAATGACTGGAAGTCACACTCTCAAAAAAGTAGGACAACAATATCAATGTTACCCTTTATTCCAAAAATCACCCAACAAAAACGCAGGGGATTAGTGTAAAATTGAAGAGCTGCTTAGACTCAAAACAATAGGCAATATGTGGATGCAGTCAAAACTTCCATGTTTCCAGCTCCTTTTCAAGCAGTCTTGGACGCGAAATCTGGTATTCAAATGTACCTCTAATACACGCCTAGCTCTGCAACCAGTGTTGTCAAACCGGAAGGAGAAGTGGGTTAAACTGAAGAATTCAATCCCATGAGCTTACTTTTCACATTTATAAACATAAAAATCAACCATTTACCCATAAATCTACCCAAAACTTACTATTTATCATTATTTCTATTTTTGACTTTGGCCAAAATCCGAATAACCCGAAAGCAAGTGTTATATGTCACCCTAATCGAAAATATGAAAAAATATTTAAAAATAGTTTTATGACATAATAGAGATGAGTAATTTCTTTCTTTGTCGCAATGTTTTCAATAGTTGTCCGCTTCATATGCGTCAAAATGACTCTGCAAGTTTGAAAGGAGTGAAAAGATAGAAAAACGAGAACTAATTAAAGATCGGATTTTTTTCGGCGATAGCTGTTTAACCTCAGTTTTGACCTGATGTTAAACAAATGATCTAGATTGTATACCAATCAAATGTTGTATTGAATGAATTAATGTCGAAGAACGATTAGAAACGTTTTGAATGGTTCATAGTTAAGTTTGCGATCCTACGAGAGGCACTAATAAGATAAAGTTTTAAAATGAAATGTTCTGTATACAAACCTTCAATTGTTTTCCTTAAGAAATAAATTTCAATGAAAAAAATCACTGAAAACGTTTGAAATATAATATTTAAGAGCAAAATATTCATTATTGTTTAAACATGATAAATTTTCAGTTATTTATCGTCAATTGAAAATTATACACCTCTTGAGAGCCTCGCGTAATCTCCAGTCATGGGACGTATTCTTGGCCTTGGTAATCTTTTATAGAAACTGAAGCTGGATGGAGATGGCCGATTAGCCTTTGGTAAACACATAGATTGTATTCGCATGTTCCATTTCTTAGTGTTTTCTCATATTGATCGCCGTTTATCTTTTTTAAAGATATTTCTTGTTTTATCTCATAATTCTGTACTTTATGCACATTTCAATGAAACGAAACCACTAACAATCGGTGAAAGTGCAAGTGTCAAAAACCTTATCTTATGCCAATCATTCGTTTTCAATCAGGTCCGTCAAATTTAAATTTCAACAAGTGTTCTCGCGAGTATATTTCAAAATTGTAAAGGAATGATATCGGTGCGCAGTCACAATGAAGCGTTGTATGAAATACAAAAATAAAATATTGGGCGTTATTGATCTTATGAACTCGTTCCTCACATGAACTAATACCCCATTCCTTCAGTGAAATAGTGTGCGTTGTTGATCTTATTAACTCGTGCCTCACATAAACTTATACCACATTCCTTCAGTGAAATAGTGTGCGTTGTTGATCTTATTAACTCGTGCCTCACATAAACTTATACCACATTCCTTCAGTGAAATAGTGTGCGTTGTTGATTTTATTAACTCGTGCCTCACATAAACTTATACCACATTCCTTCAGTGAAATAGTGTGCGTTGTTGATCTTATTAACTCGTGCCTCACATAAACTTATACCACATTCCTTCAGTGAAATAGTGTGCGTTGTTGATTTTATTAACTCGTGCCTCACATAAACTTATACCACATTCCTTCAGAGAAATAGTGTGCGTTGTTGATCTTATTAACTCGTGCCTCACATAAACTAATACCACATTCCTTCAGTGAAATATTGAGCGTTGTTGATCCTATTAACTCGTGCCTCACATAAACTTATACCACTTTCCTTCAGTGAAATAGTGTGCGTTGTTGATCTTATTAACTCGTGCCTCACATAAACTTATACCACATTCCTTCAGTGAAATATTGAGCGTTGTTAATCCTATTAACTCGTGCCTCACATAACTTATACCACATTCCTTCAATGAAATATTGCATAATCAGAAATGTGCAATGTCATTTATTAGGTTTATATGGCGTTTTCAACATTATTGCGATAGTTCACCTATTCCTGATCCCTTGGTAAACAAACAAGTACTAGACTAGGAAATGTGCCTTGCACAAGGGTATTCTACCAAGACCGTCTCGCCGCGACTGAGGATCGAACCTGGGAGATTCGGTTCCAAATCCCCGACGCTAACAGTTTGGCCAAGGTGGATTCCTGAGCCATTTTATATGGCCCGGTTAGAACGCAGACGAGTCCAGTTTTAATTCAAAGATCTGCCAACGAGAGCAATGCAAATATAGTATTTTAACTAGATATATTCAATACGTATATTCATTCCTCCAATTGTAAAACGTATTTAAATGTCACCCATGAATTATTTATTGTCAGTTAACGTAGTTCTAATGGAATATAAAAAAGCTTCAGTGAACATAATATTTTCCACTTAAAATGTAATTGACTATCGTCTTATCTGCATACAGTAACAGATACTCTACAATCGATTTCTGAGTTCGATTTAAAATCAACAACCTAAAACAACGTTTAAAGCCTAATATATTGATTGATTGTGGGTTAAAGAGCTTTTCAAAGGAATGCCAGTTATATAATTGAGGTCAATTCCCTAAACGTGTGTTTTTGGCTTTCTCTCACCAGTACTCCCACACAACATTATTCCAAGATAAGTGTCTTCCTTCTCATATAGTCTTTTTAACCAATATTTAGCTCTCACCTAGACGAACTCTACAACAAACAACTATTAATTTGGGTTGTACGCCGTTTTCAACATTTATATTAGTAATATCACGACGCCAGTTCACATTTGTTATGATCCCTGGGTAAACAAACCAGTACTAGGCTTGGAAATGTGCCTTGCCCAAGGGCGCTCCACCAGGACTGTCGCGCCGCGACTGGGGATCGAACCCGAGACGGCCGGTTCCACATCCACGACGTTAAATACTCGGCCGCTGCGAATTCGACGACTTTGAAAATATATATGCAAACATTTTGATAACCTCTATCAATGAAGTCTAACTATTGATTGTTGATAAAAATACTTTTAGAAAAGACTAAATTACTCATTATCATTCGTCTGTTTTAGATTCATCAACATGGGTATGTAAGGGGCAAAGGTAAAGTGCTACTTGAAGCAAAACGATTCAACTTCTTAAATATCTAAACAATCATCTTGAAAAAGGTTTGAAAACATTGTTTGTAAATAAGGAATTGATTAATTTTAGCAATTTCTACATTTTCCAAAATATTTTAAAAATTCTTCTGTAAACTAGGCGTCAATATTACGGAAATGATTTTCCGATTGGCAGACAAATGTTCACGCATGTCTAGCAGACTACATTTGAAAACATATTGGCAGAAGGAGAACATTTTAAATATGTTACCATTAAATAGAATATGTTTATTAATCTAAAAAAATTCAAACTCTCATACTTAGATCAATATACACACAAATATTTGAATGATCAGATACTATATTTAGGTTTGAATACACCAAATCAATTCCTTCTTTGTTTCCATGTAAATCGACCAGTTTTAGTCCTCAATTGTCACACTTTCTAAGCGTTTCTCGTGAAGAACACATATATACCTCATATATCATTGAAAATAGGTACCTCTAAGCTTTATAACAATCTAAAGAAAATGGGGATCATGCATTATGCAAGAAAGAATTCACCAGACGTAAATGGTGACCTTCATTTTAGACCAAATCGGGCCCGGACACAGCCGGTGTTTAGCATTCTCTACTTTCACATTCAAACAAGGTCAAAATACTAAAAGTGATCAAATCAATCATTTCCAGTGCATCCTATACACATCCTATACACATTTACAATGAGTTTATACTCAATGTCATATATTCAATGCATTCTGGTGATGGTATAGACTCATTTGTACGCAAACAAAAGTTTGGACTAAGGACTATTTGGGTGTAGATCAGCATGACCGCGGGAGTATTTGGCGTAATTTGACCTATAATCAAGTGCCTAAAACGTATCATAACCATGTAGCATAAAACCTTGACATCACATTATTGTTCCATAAATCTCTTTCAGCGCCAAAGGCAATATTGAGGTTTTTGCAAACAATACAGATTCATGTGAGTCAGCTCGTAACGAGCTGTATCACCTGAAATCAGCATTGTTTGCGTTTTAGTCATCAAAATAGTCCAAAAGTGTAATAACAATAGACATGGAGACGCCCGATTTGTAACATGGAAGAGTCTACTTTAAACAATTCGGCGCTGAAAGGGTTAAGACTCGGTTATTCGTTTTTAGTTATTTCAAACAGCCTATTCTATCCTCAGGCGTCAGGTTTATATTTGTGAAAACCCGTTTCTTATAATAGCATTATGTCATAAGCTAAAAACATCATGATCCATATACCATAACAATACTTTTATATACAAATATATAGAAAGGCCTGTTATAGTAACACGGTCTTAATGTGGGGGTTTTCCAAATATTTTTGCTGGCGTATGTGCTCGATCTAACCTATTACACATCCTTTTTCTTGGGAATATTATGTTGATTTATTATTTGTCCGTTACAAAAACAATGATAGTAATAACAATAACCAAGTTTTGTAGTTTTACATTTCGGTCTTGTTTCGTTTCATAAATATGTGAGAACTTCGTATGAAGAATACAAAACGCTGATATGGGCGTTGCTTGCACATGTTTTCGTAGTTGAAATGTAGTCGACGTCATCTTCATCACAAAAAATAACAAGTTAATGCCAATGTCACCGAGTTAAGTTTTAAAAGAAAAACGCATATATGTTTGTCGGTCCATAACTGTGTGAGAGGTAATCCGGATGAAAGGATGCTGTGAAGCTATATTTATAACAAAACAAAAACGCAGAGCCAATGCCAACGCTCGTTTGCTTTTTCTAAGTCGAGAAAGGGGCATTACTATTAAAAATCAAAGCAAGAGTTGTGTGACTTGGTATAGAAGTGTGTAATGTACCTATGAACATGTGTACCAAGTTTCATTTGAAAGTATTGAACGGGTTTTGAGTTATGAGGCAAGGTTAAAGTATTGTGACGACGCAGACGACGAGAACGACGACGCTCAGGATATCAACAAAGCCCGATTATTTCCTTCTTCGAAAACCAGACGAACTATAAATGTGATATATGTTGGAGTCAAGTCAGTACGTCCAAGGTCAAGGTCACAGTGTGAGGTGGAAACTTTGATTTTAAATATACACATTGCACAAACGTTTCCGGTCCATGACTTAATGACTGTATTAAGAATATTAGAATTCAACGATAAACACAATAAAGCGATGTCTCACATGAGAACAGATTCGCGCTACACGGTAGTTATTGGTTGAATTGTGTTCCATTTCTACATACAATACGACAGCTACTAGATGGACCGGCAAGTAAAATGGAAGAAAAATGCCGTTTAACGTCATTGTACCATTGCTTATTTGACATTTGTTCTTGTTTCTTTACAACATAAATATTTTTTTAGTCAACTACAGAGTGTGTATTGTTGGACTTGGGAGTAAATTACTAGTATTAGGATTACTTCTTCCATAACAGGTATGGTAATTAGTCCGCCTTGGATTTCAAAGTACATGTAGTAAATTAGAAGATTACATTCAGAACTTCGTTCCGAATGCCTTTAACTCGTTCTGGCTAATCCTTTTCCCACAAACAATAACTTACGACGACTCGGAAACATCTATGAATGAATATGTAGAAAGAAGATTTACTAATTAGAGAAGCGAGAAAATATTGCGTCTCAAAAATACTTTGTTCGGGATTAGACATTTCTGTTTTTAACCATTTTATTTTCAAAGGTCGTCTACAGTAGATGCGTCAAATGGACAAGTAGGAAAGAGTAAGAAAAAAGCAATACTAAACAAACACCACAAACAAGAGTATGATATAGTTTCATGAACAATGGATTCACAGACGACAATTGCCGGTATCAGAGTACGTGCGTCTCTTTTCGCATATGAAAGAAGGTCAAGGTCACACTTCATGGTCAGATGAGATTAGTTTTCCTTTGACGTAAATATCTAATATTTAATTATAATACTTTATTGATTAGACAGATACACACACATACACACAGATACATATACATATATATAGTTATATATAAACAGACGATTAATTCAATTAGGCTACGGAGAAATTGCAATAACATTTAATTTAATTTTTTATTCGTCTTGTGTCTTTACCGGTGTCACGTTTGTTACGCTGAAATGCAAGACACATACATTGCTTTTCGATCATTTCTTGTATATTAAAACGGATAAATATCAGTACCGGCCATTAATTGGTAGCAGCAAAACACGAGTTAATAAATACCGGAATTAGTTTTCAGCTACTTCAGGAATATTCAACGGATTGTATGTCTTACTTACCTGCCTAAATGCTGAGAACACGGCCTTGAATTGAAGATCCTTCCTTCCAGTTATGAATGAATTTGTACCTGCATGTAAGAGAGCTGCGCCTATTGTTTCGGCGTTTCTACATACAAAACATTGAGATCTAATACGATAATTCCAGTAACACGGTAGAAAATATGCTTGTTCTGAAACAACAAAATGACGAGATTGTAAGTCACTTTCATACATACAATTTGAAATATGATTTTTTTATAATTTCCAGAGCCAATTGTTAACACACCAACGGATTGATACGTATTTTATTGCGATGTTAAGATTTTTGTTTGTTATCGTCAAGTATCAAGGGCTCCATCCTATAATAATAAGTATGTCTGGCATGCACCAACAATGGCGACGACTAAATTGGTCAACTAACTTTATATATCGCTGTCGCATATATAGTAGATTAGTAAATATGCAACTGATTTTCGAAAACTCAGTGGACGGTTACATATTAGCATTGTCCTCTCTCTAAGTCAACCTATTTTTATCCCATCTTCAACAACTTGTTGAAAAAAGTTGGCTTGGCTTGCATAATATCTGGGCAAAGTTCGACAACCGGCCAAATCGGGAAAAAGCACTATTGATTAAATGACCTTGAAGTATGCAAAATGGCCAAATCAGCCTTGTCGACTGTCTTACTCGAACAGTTTTCATCCGATCTTCAGCAAACTTGGATCAGGTGTGAGCATACTACCTGATGTTATAACATTTTTTTTTTTCAAACTTCAATGTATAATGGGTATCTCCCACATGTTCTCCAAGTATGGTAAACGCATACACATGTATCCTTTCTGTAATTTCCATAACGTCACGACACACAAGTTCTGTTTTATAAATTATGGCATATTTCAGAGTACATACGATTGGTATGACAAAGGTATAACAATTTCAAAAGGTTTTATCATAAAATCAATGTTAATATGTTTTACCTTTGAAAGCCATCTTTACACCCAACATATCAACAGATCGCCGATAGGATGCAATAGTTGATAATTTCCAGTTTATTTCTAACTTGTCTTACTTTATTGTTCAAGTGCGTCTTGTTGATGCTCAATATGATTGTCTTTTTCTTTACTAAAGGTCATGCTTAATCACGCGCAATTTCAAAATCTCGCAATTTATTATAAAAAATAAATATTGATCAATTGAAAATTCTTATTAGGTAAAAAGTGGCATATTCATGAAAGGATCTTATCTATTAAACAACACCTTACTTTCGTACATACATTATTTGTTTGTTTGTTTGTTTGTATGAGGTTGTTCGCCGCTCTAATCAATCAATGTATCAGTTATATCGCGGCGTTTACTCGCTTATTTTCCAGTACTACTGATATATTTATCCCGACACTAGCGAGTCAATTGTAATGCAAACCACCAAAAAGAGAACGCCAATGAGGAAAAGCCATAACTTCCATTTTTAAAATATTTGGTATAAACTGACCTGGGATCGAACATGCGACATACTGCAACCAATGCGGTAATGAATCGTTGTGTTAAGTGTTTAGGTTGATCGTGAAACCTAAATGATGAAGATTATACTAAGTAGGGTACAGTCCATACTATACGTAGTGGGCTGCGTACCTCACACGATACGTTTCTTTTCTGGTTATAATGTATTAAGATGAATGTTTAAGACTGTTTGAAATTGAGCATATTCTAAAATACTTGTATTTTCTTTTAAAACCTTTTTATGAAGTTTTTAAAAGGTAAGTAGCATAACATCAGAACTTTAAATAATCTGTTAGAAGAATATGTTACGTGATCAAATAATTGAACTACTTAACCATGAACAATTATCGAAAGGGTATAGTAATATTTCATGTAGAAGTATTGCAACATGAGAGCATTATCAGGGAATAATTGCAGTTGGTTCAAATAAACTGTGAATCGTTCGATTTGATTGGTTTAAAAGTATCACGTGAATAAAATGAATTGCGTTTATTTCACGAATAACCCTTTCCCTCATATAGACGCTTTCTGACGCCTCTGCCGCAGACGGCTACTTGGAAACATAGTGACAAAAGAAGAAATTGCACAAAACGTGCAATTTCTCCTTTTGCCACAATGTGTTTCACTTTTAATCATAGGTTATCCATTCAATTATAGAGATTTTCTAATTTTTGACAAAATATGTTCAAAGTCGTCTGCTGCAGAATTGTCATATGAGGGAAAGGGTTAACAAAATGTATCACATGACAAGGTCACGGAACTAATTTGACGAAGTATAGAGATCCCAATTTTCAATTTATATATCACGTTTCAAACAATTCTTCGGTGTTATATAACTTGTATCCCCCTTATAAGGGTTAAATGTAAGTGTTGGTGCAGTTATAAGAGTATGACACGAACTTTCGAAATTACACAGCTGACATATAAGCTAAAAGCTCTCTTCGCAATAGGTGTTAAATTAATTTTACGAAGTATAGAGATCCCAATTTTCAATTTATATATCACTTTTCAAACAATTATTCGGTGCAATATAACTTGTACCCCCCTTGTAAGGGTTAAATGTAAGTTTTGGTGCAGCTATAAGAGTATGACACGAACTTTCGAAATTACACAGCTGACATATAAGCTAAAAGCTCTCTTCGCAATAGATGTTAAATAAATAAGTTTAAACTAAACTAAACCCTATGCTGTGAGAACTGAAAAGAATCGTCCCGGGAACATGGTTCTTTTGAGTACCCACAACATAGGTTTTAGTTGAGTCATAAGAGAGATATTGTTGAGAACAAACTAGTGTACTCCTCCTTATGTAGTCCTCTGGTCTATGTTGCAGATATGTCTAAGTAATTAATTGGTTAAAATACTCTCGTGAATATTATACCAGATTAAGTTATGTGAACTCATAAAGAAAACACTAACCCGGATGTCTATTCAAGTATATATTAATCAGATCCTGATCTCCGGTAAGGTAGCGCCCCTCAAACTCCACGAGGATGTCAGCCATTGACGGTACCCATGTAGTTTTACGCAGTCGAGTTAAGTTCAGCAGTAGCAGCCCCGCATTTATACCTGAAAGAAGACAGTGGTGCCGTGGTAGAGCGTCGGCCCCTCGCACCAAGGGTCCCGGGTTCGAATCCCGTGTTGAGCAAGTTTTGCCCATGCACTGTTCGCAAGCAAACGATGCGAATAATTATGGTTATGTCTCCAGGAAACGGACATCGAGAATGATTATAATATAAACATAAAGATTGTTTAGGAAATAGGTCTTATTTTGAGTGATATACCGGCTCGTATATCACGATTGGGAGTTCAGGTGTGTAGTAATTAATCACGAAGGCCGAATGGCCTGAGTGATTAATTTATACACACCTGAACGACACATCGCCGGTATATCACTCAAAATGAGATCTATTTCAATTCTAGCACTTGTTTATAACTTAAAAGGATACAAATTAAGGGGGAACTTGATAAAATCATGTGTAGGCTATTCTATCTTTACTCCCCATTGTATTTGTTTTGGAAATATTCGATTTGTTCAACTATCAAAACATTTTGAAATCAGTTTTATTAACAGTCTATGAACATTTGATTTTTATTATACCTTTTTCAATTGTTCTTCAACTAATCATGGGCAATTTGTTACTGTCTCATTCTAACACAACGTTTTCGACCGCGTCAAAAAAGTTGGTAAAGCACGTGATGACGTCATTTAAAACAGTTACGTCACCGTTACAATTTAAATTTCCAAACGACATTTACAGCAAAATCTTGTGACTTCATTCATAAAATGTCAAGCCGAACGTAGTAACGCATGCGCTCTGAGAAACGTTGTATGAAAAAAACTCGAGAGGGAATTTTAACAGCCAAAAATAGTTCCGGACATTTAGAGTGATATATATAGCATTTAGATCACGCTCAAATCATTCTTTGTGTATAGAAGAGAAATCGTCAATAGTGTTAGAATTTACAATCGATTTAAAATAAATTAGTTTAAAATAATTTGAACCTGATACAAGTTTATAAACTTATATGAATTAGTTCATAAATTTGTTAAAGCGGCGATTCATTAACTCTATCAGCGTCAATGGCAACACTGGGGTTTTTGCAAACAATACAAATACAGGTAAGACAAATTGTAACACGATTATAAAATTATATTAATGATTTTCATAAACTATCTTATCCAGAGACTTATTCGATCTTTCAGACAAATATCAATTTAAATAAGGTTTTTTGCAAACAACACTGATTTAGGAGTGTCAGCTCGTAACGATCTGTCTCCCCTGATTTCAGCATTATTTGCCCTTTAGTTATTAAATATTTCAAGACTCTTGTAACATGAAAAATAGATTCTTCCGATTGAATAGTCCACTTTTCGAAATTCGACGCTGATAGAGTTAATTATTTTTTGGATGAGTGTTGCCAATGGCTTATTTCGCCTTAATATATTATCAAATAATAAAAACAAATATATCATCGAGCATCCGTAATTCGGGAGTGTAAGGCTTCAAAGACAAAATATGCAGAAGGCTTAGAGAATGATACGAAATTTCATGTCTTATCAGAAATATTTATTTATTTATTCCAAGTTTCGAGCAAAAAATCCTTTGAAAACTAATAATTCACAAAAAAAATAATCTTGAATACACATGTGTTCAACAAGTCCGAAGCCGAAATTGTTATCCTATTTTCGTGACGTCATTATTTGGGCACTTTGCAGTTTCCAAAAAGGCAACACACAACAAATTTTTTTTAGAAGGGGTAATAGGTCGTAATATATTGAAAACTAAAAAATTGAAACAATTACACATTTTATATAGTTTAAACCAATTAATTTGAAATTATCCTTGATTTAAATATGATTTTTTTTTTTTTAATTACTCAACTTTGAATTTTCATTGGGCTTATTTTCCTTTCTCATGTTTTATCCCACTGTGTCAACCTAAAGTGTCTGCATGGATATTTGGAACCCTGTAAGCATCCTATATTTATATCATCACAAAGATCAATACATATTTCAAAATTACCATATTTCTAATGGGATATTAGTTAAAATGTTCTAGTTATTTTACATCTCTATGCATAAGCACCTTTAGGAATGTGAAATCAATTGAAAAACTGCATTGACCTAACTAGGTCAAACGAATCACATGACCCTAGCAGCCATTTTGTAAACAACAAAAGACCCTTTTTAATGTAAATTTTCATGTCCGATTTTTCCACTTTTTGGGAGTTTAAACTGTTCTTTAAATTTTTATATATAAAAAATAAGGGTATTTTGGCTATTCCTCCCATGACAACAAGTAACAAAACTGTTTAAGATGCATTTTATTGTTGAAATATGTCAGCAAATACTTTGGCCATTGGGAAATAATTTTACATATCCAAATCGGCTGCAAAGACAAAGTCACGTGATATCAGCCCGAAAATAGTGACGTCACGAAAAAGGGATGCTCACGAAAATGGAATGTCCAACGATATATATTTTAAACAAGCTAAAAATTTACCTATACAATTACAAAACAATATTCGGCACAATAAGATTAAATTAAAGCAAATGTCACTGAAAGTTATTGAATACTGATAATGTCGTAGAAGATTTTGAGATTAGAAATATGTACATATCGTGCCCTTCATTTATCAATTGTATACCTGTCGGGCCTATGATTGGTATGTATTTCCGTTGACTATTGTAAACACCGCCGTGAGGCTTGTCCGTTATCGGAACTGCTGCAACGATCTGAGTTGAATTAAACTTTGTAAAGAAAGACCAGAGTTCGTCTACAGGAGCAAGAAACAACGTGTCGATATCCGCATAAATGATCGAGTCCACATCCGTCAGGATATCCTGGGGATAACAGAAAGAGCAATATATAATTTAAAAGGTGGATCGTTAATTAATGGACATTTTAGAGACTATTGTTTATAGGCAGATCCGAAACTGATACGGCTGCCATGATCTGAGTTGAATTAAACTTTGTAAAGAAAGACCAGAGTTCGTCTACAGGCGCGAGAAACAACGTGTCGATATCCGCATAAATGATCGAGTCCACATCCGTCAGGATATCCTGGGGATAACAGAAAGAGTGACAAATAATTTAGTAGTTGGATCGTTAACTAATGGACATTTTAGAGACTATTGTTTATAGGCAGATCCGAAACTGATACAGCTGCTATGATCTGAGTTGAATTAAACTTTGTAAAGAAAGACCAGAGTTCGTCTACAGGAGCGAGAAACAACGTGTCGATATCCGCATAAATGACCGAGTCCACATCCGTCAGGATATCCTGGGGATAACAGAAAGAGTGACAAATAATTTAGTAGTTGGATCATTAACTAATGGACATTTTAGAGACTATTGTTTATAGGCAGATCCGAAACTGATACGGCTGCTATGATCTGAGTTGAATTAAACTTTGTAAAGAAAGACCAGAGTTCGTCTACAGGAGCGAGAAACAACGTGTCGATATCAGCATAAATGACCGAGTCCCCATCTGTCAGGAGATGTTGGTGATGATAGAAAGTAAGATAGATAATTTCTTAGTTGGATCGTTCATTAATTTATCTGAAAATATCTCTCTGAATAAAGTTTATGATCATTTCGTTAGTTCTAAAATTAACACTTTCCCACATACAAACGCTCACTGCTGCAGACGACTTTTGAAAACATTTTGACCAAAGCGAGAAACAAACATGTCGATATCCGCATAAATGACCGAATCGACATCCGTCAGGAGATCCTCGGGATAACAGAAAGAGAGACAGATATTGTGCTCTACATTTTAAATATCGCTCTCAACAGGCCTGTCATATTTTGTTTAAAGTTTATGATTTAACACGATTTGAGAACGACTGACCTCATTTCGATACCACGTCAGTTTTATTAGAGATTTTAAAGACAGTAGACGTGACTTCTCCCTTTGGTTATCAGGGTTGTTTGGCTAGTATTACTTCTATAACATCATTGATGTCGGAATGAACCAAGGAAACTAAGTGAAATTATCTTAGAGGCGTCGTGAAATAGAATCAAATGAAATAAACGCACAAAGGAAGAAAGATAAATAGTGGTAAACTTTTACAAAAAAGGCAGGATAACGATAGCCTTGACTGTCGGAAGTCTGCTACCCGACGTCACTAGTAAAATAGTTTACCTGGTATGAACCAAAATTGGATTCAAAATTGTTTATCTCCCCTTATTTAACGCTATCGCATATATAGTTAATAAGTAAATATTCCGGTGTAATAAATGTACACAAGTCAACTGTTATAAAATAACTCAATTCATTGAAACTCAGATACACAATAAGTGTGTTTATCTAGTGTTAAAGTATTATACAAATATGCTGTTTATGGGATATATATGATTTCAGGTATGTCACAGAAAACTAACATTATCTTATTTACTAATAAGGAAGACCCTGATCATACTGCATACGCGCATACTGATCAGGATCTTCATTATTATGAAATAAGAGAATGTGGTTTTCTTGTGACATACCGGAAATCATCTAATAAACAGTATAATTAGTTTAGCACTAAATAAAAATTTACTTGACCGCCTCGATGGTGTTGTGGTAGAGCGTCCACCTCAGGTGCGGGAGGTCACAGGTTTGATCCCTGGCCGGGTCATACCACATTAAAAATGGTAGTAATGGTTGCCTTCCATGGCACTCAGGGTTGCGGGGTTAGCATTACGACTGACTGGCTAATGTTAGGATAAATGGACCAGTAGGACTGGTAACTTACCGAGGAAACTCCGTGATATAACATAACAAATGTTGAAAGCGGCGTTTAACACCAAACAAACCACTTAAGATGATTTCAGGTATGTCACAGAAAACTGTGGAAGTAAGTTAATGTTAGTTTGTTGTGACCAAATTACTATTTTTCCATAAACAGCATTTATATCACTTTTAAAAGCACTAGATAAACATACTTATTGCGTACACATTGTATATGCCTCATTAAACTAAGTGTGTTTTTATAACAGTTATGTACATCTTATCTCGACACGGTTTGTGTATGACACCCAACCACAGGGACTTGCTCCTCTAAAAATAGATCCTCTAAAAAAAGATATGACCTACTATGCGTAGATATTAACAAGGGTGGACACAAATTTCTTGGTCGCCTCGCTTCAACTCATTTTATTCAAAGTGTTCGAACAAATATATGACTTTGAAGTAGGGAATCAATCAATAATGCTTTTCTCTATCGAACTATACCAGAATTACGTGTTTTTTCCTCCCTACGTATGTTTATTCCCTTGAAATATTCGCGATTTCGCCAAAAGGACAACAACCTGGACACAAAACGAAAGTACCTTGTGTAACATGTTTGTGGTTCTTATTCTTATTTTTAGAAAAATCGATATGAACTTTTTTTACATGAAATTCTTCCCTCGATAGAAATGCCAATTTTCTTATGCATTAAAAACACTGAGAGTTTTTGTATATATTTTCGGTTACAAACATATTTCAATCATTTAATCAAACTTACTGCCATAAAAAGACGTTGAGAAGAACATGGTCTGAAAAAGTTTTTCCATGCATGGCCTGGACATGTTATACAACCATCGGTGGGAAATGAATCGTCATATATATTAATCTCAAGTTTGCTTCTGACATCAGGAGGCAGGGACTTCAGCTACATTCAATAGAAAAAAACCGTTATGGATTATTCCGGTTAATAAGATAAACGATATAGTTCCTGCAACACATGCTCATTTTAAAATAGTTCCCAAAACAAGAGTTTAAACAAACAGTTTTACATTTTTTGTAGAAAGTTCAGTAAAGATATATTTATTTCTGTTGCCAGTAAGTGAGTCACATTAGACAAAGAGAAGTCATGTGGCATCTCTGCTTCGGACTCACGTGTACGGTGTAATTATTTTATGAGGTGTACGGTTCATGGGTGTAATTATCTTATGAGGTGTACGGTTCATGTGTGTAATTATTTTATGATGTGTACGGTTCATGGGTGTAATTATCTTATGAGGTGTACGGTTCATGTGTGTAATTATCGTATGAGGTGTACGGTTCATGTGTGTAATTATTTTATGATGTGTACGGTTCATGGGTGTAATTATCTTATGAGGTGTACGGTTCATGTGTGTAATTATCTTATGAGGTGTACGGTTCATGGGTGTAATTATCGTATGAGGTGTACGGTTCATGGGTGTAATTATCTTATGAGGTGTACGGTTCATGGGTGTAATTATCTTATGAGGTGTACGGTTCATGGGTGTAATTATCGTATGAGGTGTACGGTTCATGGGTGTAATTATCTTATGAAGTGTATGGTTCATGGATGTAATTATCTTATGAGGTGTACGGTTCATGTGTGTAATTATCTTATGAGGTGTACGGTTCATGTGTGTAATTATCGTATGAGGTGTACGGTTCATGGGTGTAATTATCTTATGAGGTGTACGGTTCATGTGTGTAATTATCGTATGAGGTGTACGGTTCAAGGGTGTAATTATCGTATGAGGTGTACGGTTCATGGGTGTAATTATCTTATGAAGTGTATGGTTCATGGATGTAATTATCTTATGAGGTGTACGGTTCATGTGTGTAATTATCTTATGAGGTGTACGGTTCATGTGTGTAATTATCGTATGAGGTGTACGGTTCATGGGTGTAATTATCTTATGAGGTGTACGGTTCATGTGTGTAATTATCGTATGAGGTGTACGGTTCAAGGGTGTAATTATCTTATGAGGTGTACGGTTCATGGGTGTAATTATCTTATGAAGTGTACGGTTCATGTGTGTAATTATCGTATGAGGTGTACGGTTCATGGGTGTAATTATCTTATGAGGTGTACGGTTCATGGGTGTAATTATCGTATGAGGTGTACGGTTCATGGGTGTAATTATCTTATGAGGTGTACGGTTCATGGGTGTAATTATCTTATGAGGTGTACGGTTCATGGGTGTAATTATCGTATGAGGTGTACGGTTCATGTGTGTAATTACCGTATGAGGTGTACGGTTCATGTGTGTAATTATCTTATGAGGTGTACGGTTCATGTGTGTAATTATATTATGAGGTGTACGGTTCATGTGTGTAATTATCTTATGAGGTGTACGGTTCAAGGGTGTAATTATCTTATGAGGTGTACGGTTCATGGGTGTAATTATCGTATGAGGTGTACGGTTCATGTGTGTAATTACCGTATGAGGTGTACGGTTCATGTGTGTAATTATCTTATGAGGTGTACGGTTCATGTGTGTAATTATATTATGAGGTGTACGGTTCAAGGGTGTAATTATCTTATGAGTTGTACGGTTCATGGGTGTAATTATCTTATGAGGTGTACGGTTCAAGAGTGTAATTATCTTATGAGGTGTACGGTTCATGGGTGTAATTATCTTATGAGGTGTGCGGTTCATGGGTGTAATTATTTTATGATGTGTACGGTTCATGGGTGTAATTATCTTATGAGGTGTATGGTTTCATGTGTGTAATTATCTTATGAAGTGTATGGTTCATGGGTGTAATTATCTTATGAGGTGTATGGTTCATGGGTGTAATTATCTTATGAGGTGTGCGGTTCATGGGTGTAATTATTTTATGATGTGTACGGTTCATGGGTGTAATTATCTTATGAGGTGTACGGTTCATGTGTGTAATTATCTTATGAGGTGTACGGTTCAAGGGTGTAATTATATTATGAGGTGTACGGTTCATGTGTGTAATTATATTATGAGGTGTACGGTTCATGGGTGTTATTATCTTATGAGGTGTACGGTTCATGTGTGTAATTATCTTATGAAGTGTATGGTTCATGGGTGTAATTATCTTATGAGGTGTTTGGTTCATGGGTGTAATTATCTTATGAGGTGTGCGGTTCATGGGTGTAATTATTTTATGATGTGTACGGTTCATGGGTGTAATTATCTTATGAGGTGTATGGTTTCATGGGTGTAATTATCTTATGAGTGCTTTACACGGTATAACAACAATGGTTCCTGGGTGACATAATCTTTAAACTGGCTTTACACGATAAAACAACAATGTTTCATCGGTGTTATATTAGGTTTTAGGACGATTTGGCCAACGGACGTTTTGGCCCGGATGTTTTGTCCTAGGACGTTATGGCCTAGGACGTTTTGGCCAGCCATTCTTATTAAATAGGACTTTTTGGCCAGACAGGTTTAAAAAACAGTTATTACTTGACACATTTTTACTTTATCTAATATTCTATTATCAATGTATCTCTAATGACTATCAGAGTAATTAGTGCTAAATAATAACTTAATCAAATATCACATTTACAAAACTGTAGAAAAATGCAATTGTTGATGTTTGCTTTAAACTGCAATGATGTAGTTTTGATTAAAAATGTGTGAAAAAAGGTAATATGTTTGTAATAAACTGTTAATTAAATAACAACATCTGTTTTTTTATTAGAAATACATTTATATTATAAATATTATTAATATAATGTTCTTATAATTAATAGTTTTCTTATACTTATAGCAGGGAAAATAGTGATTTGGCCAAAAGATCCTATCTAAGTAATATGGCTGGCCAAAAGGTCCAGGCCAAAAAATCCTAGGACGAAACGTCCGGGCCAAAACATCCGTTGGCCAAAACGTCCGTCCACGGTCAAATTATTAGGGCTTTGTACGGTGCTACGTTTATGGTAAATGGTTGTTATTTTATGAGGGATTTTTACGGTATTACATTTATGGTTCATGGGTGTTATATTCTAAGGGCTTTTCACGGTATAACATTTATGGTTCATGGGTGTTTTATAAGAGCTTTTCACAGAATAACATAAATGGTTCATGGGTGTTGAATTATAAGGGTTTTACACTGTATAATGGTTCATTGATGTTGTATTATAAGAACTTTACACAGAATAACAGTAATTGTTCATGGATGTTATATTATTAGGGTTTTATACCGTATAACAGTAATCGTTCATGGAAGTTATAGTATTAAGGTTTTACATCGTATAACAGTAATGGCTCATAGATGTTAAGTTATGAGGGTTGTACACTGTATAATAGTTATGGGTCATGTGTCTTATATAAATAGAGCTTTACACAGAATAATAGAAATAGTTCATGGATGTCATATTATTAGGGGCTTACACTGTAAAACTGTAATGGTTCATGGATGTTGTATTATTAGGGCTTTACACAGAATAACAGTAATGGTTCATGGATGTTATATTCTTAGGGGATTACACTGTATACCAGTAATGGTTCATGCATGTTGTATTATTAGGGCTTTACACAAAATCACAGTAATGGTTCATGGATGTTGTAATATTAAGGCTTTACACAGAATAACAGTTATAGTTCATAGATGTTATATGCTTAGGGTTTTACACTGAATAACAGTAATAGTTCATAGATGGAATATAATTAGGGGTTTACACTGTAAGCAGGGATGGTTCATTGGTGTTATATCATTAGGATTTTACACAGTATAACAGTAATGGTTCATGGGTGTTATATTATAAGGGTTTTACACTGTATAACAATAATAGTTCATGGATGTTATATTATTAGGGTTTTACACTGTATAACAGTAATGGTACATGGATGTTATATTATTAGGGTTTTACACTGTAAAACATTATGGTTAATGGATGTTATATTATAAGTGTTTTACACTCTAAAACAGTAAAGGTTCATGGATGTTATATTATAAGGGTTTTACACAGTATATCAATAATGGTTTATGGATGTTTTTTATACGGGTTTTTCTATGTAAAACAGTAATGGTTCATGGATGTTATATTATTAGGGTTTTACACTGTAAAACATTATGGTTAATGGATGTTATATTCTAAGTGTTTTACACTGTAAAACAGTAATGGTTCATGGATGTTATATTATAAGGGTTTTACACAGTATATCAATAATGGTTTATGGATGTTTTTATACGGGTTTTTCTATGTAAATCAGTAATGGTTCATGGATGTTATATTAATAGGGTTTTACACTGTAAAACATTATGGTTAATGGATGTTATCTTATTAGGGTTTTCCACAGAATTACATTAATGGTTAATGCATGTTATATTATAAGGGCTTTACACAAAATAACATTAATGGTTCATGGATGTTGGATTATTAGGGGTTTACAATGTATAACAGTAAAGGTTCATGGACGTTATATTAATGGTTAATGCATGTTATATTAATAGAGCTTTACACAGATAAACATTAATGGTTCATGGGTGTTGCATTATTAGGGTTTAACACTGTATAACAGTAACGGTTCATGGATATTATATTGTAAGTGCTTTTCACGGTATAACATTTATGGTACATCGGTGTTATAGTTTATGGTGAATTCACGTAAAACACAGGTGACAGTTTACCTTTTGCTGAAGTTCGACTTGTAACTCTTTCTCACTAAAGATATGTATTACGAGATAAGATTTGGAGAACATAATAGCTGATTTTATCATAGTCCAAGCTTCCAGGAGTCTGTTTCCGCATACTGCCAAGGCTAAATGGGGTGTCCCTGTATGGTTGATCCTTTATAATACAAAATGCAAAACATATATAAAAATACAATTCACAAAACAGGCGCGAACCCAGGCATATGTACACACAATAATGCGTACAATGCGTCATACATGGTTTAAAAACGTAAAGTACTGAAGGCTGAAAGTGGTAACGGTTTATGTCATCTGAATCACCTCTTGGTTTCACCATATGCAATGAAGAATTCCACAATCTTCCCTACGGAATATGCCCGGATCACCAACGTCGACTGTCGAGGTAGGCATAGTGAAGTACCTTTTTGGAAAGGCACATTTACTAGCAAAGTACTCGTTTGTTTTTACCCAGGTATCCTGCAAAAGTGAACTGTCGCTGTGTTATAAATGAACAAGTGTTAAAATATGCGTAAACCTCCAATCGAAAAACAAACAAACAGAAGTTGCGGGAGTTATGTTATCCAAGGCGAACAACTAAAGGTCGACTGCCTCGGTGGGGTAGTGTTAGAGCGTCTGCCTCAGGTGAGGGAGGTCGCATATTGGATCCCCGGTCGGGTCATACTAAAGACTTTAAAATTGGTTGTAAGTGCTGCCCTCCTTCTGACTCAGTGTTTTCGGGGTTAGCATTACGACTCACTGGCTGGTGTCAGGATAAATGGACCAGTAGAACTGATAACTTACCCAGGAAACGCCGTGATAAAACTAAAAAAAAAAATGTTGAAAGCGGCGTTAAATACCAAACCATCCATTCATCAAAGTCGAACAAAATTAATGATACAAAGCAAATTAGTTTTAAATACCTTGATCCGTGTTGTTGATTTTCTCTATGCCCATCATCTGCATCTAAGGATTTATCTATTCCTTGTTTGTCGTCCGTTGAAGCATCCGCCGATTCATGTTGAAAGTAATATATGATTATGAGTACAACAACTATAAGAGCAACTTTTAAACGGTAAAAGCGGCGACGGAATCTGTACATGTTCACCAAGTTAACGTAAGGTGAGTAAGACCAAACAAGTTTTCCTTTTACCTGAACGTGTTAACATCTGCCGATAACTTAAACACGAGAGGGTAACAGGTGTTTAACCCTTTACCGTAAATCATATTTTGAAAATTGTATGCACGCTGTGAATTCAGCAAAGGCATCAGACATAAGTGCTTTTCGATACTAGAACGGAAGCTTGTGGAAAATGACCTTTAGCTTAACTGTTCGCTGGGATGTAACTTTAAACTACTCTAGTTTGTTTGTTTATTGTGTTCGGGTTTTACGCTGTGTTCAACATTATTTCAGTTATATCACGGCGACAGTTCACTTATTCATGATCCCTGGGTAAACAAACCAGTACTAGGCTAGGAAATGTGCTTTGCCATAGGGTACTCCACCATGACCTTAGCGCTGCGCGACTGTGATTCGAACTGAAATACTTCATAAAGCGGCGGCGTTAGACTCCAAACGCAATACAATAAGGGAAATAGAGGACATTGCATTTATTGATCAGTAAGAAAAATCAATTCAAACACATGAAACTGTTTTGTCTAGGTTTTAGTAGAATGGCATTTTTAATCTGACATATATTTCGAAGCCTCCGATGAAGTACACTTTTATCCTTTCAGGTTTAGACCGCGAGAGGTCTCGGGTTCGATCCCCGGCCGGGTCAAACAAAATACTTTAACATTTATAGAAATAGTGTTCTCTCCTTGTTGCGTTGAATTGTGGGTTTAGCATTACGACTGACACGTCGGAATGAGAAAAAATGAACCATAAGTACTAGTAAATAATCCAGGAAACAACACGATATAATTTGAAAATTGTTGAACATGGCTTTAACCACCATACAAACTAAACATATCTTTTTCAGATTACATAAGGTTTACATGAACAATATGGAATTCTGTTTCAGACTACATAAGGTTTACATGAACAATATGGAATTCTGTTTCAGACTACATGAGCTTTACATGAAAAATATGGAATTCTGTTTCAGAATACATAAGGTTTACATGAACAATATGGAATTCTGTTTTCAGACTACATGAGCTTTACATGAAAAGTATGGAATTCTGTTTCAGACTACATAAAGGTTTACATGAAAAATATGGAATTCTAGAAGCGCGTATGGATATATGAATACCTTGCTTCATAAAATCATATGTTTTTTATTATGTTCCTTAACCCCCATCCTTCACATAGACGTATTTTGACGCCTCTGCAGCAGACGACTTTTGAAAAACTTGTGACAAAAGGAGAAATTGTACACATGATCAATTTCTCCTTTTATCACAATGTTTTCAAATCTTTTCAATAATGACACCTTTATTAAAATTGATTTGCGATAATTTAGCCGTCGTACGTTCGTTCGTTGTCCTTGTTCAGTTTGCTTGTTAATTAACCAGGTGCCATCGTTTTCATCCAATATTCATTAGTCGCCGGGCAAGAGCCCGTGACTTATATTTTTAAAAGGTTTGCGAAAATGACATGAGAGGATGAGTTATTATTAGAAAAATACAAATTTAAATGTCTTGAACATATTACAATTGCGTTTGTTTAAAAACACTAAGTTATGACACATCTAAAATGAAATAAATATTCCGATGTTTTAAGTATTTGCACTTTCTTTATTTTGACTCGCATTTATGTTGTTTTGTTTTATTTACGAAGACAAAACAGTCTCTAGTATACTTGCAGCAGACTGTTATGTGTCAATATCGAGATAAAAATCAGGTCGAATTCTCATTTTAATATACTAATTTTAATTTAACTTACTGAATGTTATTTTCATGTTCAAAGAGATGTCTTGATTTGTGAAGAATGGATTTTATAATGTTT
Organism: Serripes groenlandicus; assembly: GCA_031761405.1. NCBI lineage: Eukaryota > Metazoa > Mollusca > Bivalvia > Cardiida > Cardiidae > Serripes > Serripes groenlandicus. Next base: position 55,436,198 of record JASEVX010000003.1, read on the forward strand.
TTCCATGTATATCTAAAATATGAACTGTTTCTAAGTTTAAACTGTTGATCACGTGACTCGCGAATACCAACCGCGTAGATCAATCTCCTTTTCAGAGAGCCGTTCTTTACACTCACTTACAAATAGTGAATTATAGGCGATTTAAAATGTTTATTTGGTTCGAAACAAGTCAAGAAAAGAATAAACTGAGATAAAACTGGTTTTAATAGAAAAAGGACTTTGAACGAACACTCTCTGCCTCATTCTCTAACACTATCGACTCATTACATTCATGTATGTGAGTGTAAGGTTCGACAACTCTGAGAAGGAGATTGTCTCTGCCTATAAAGAGTGTAAAGAACGACAACTCTGCGAAGAAGAATGTGGGTCACGAATCGTGTCTTTCGTACACAATTATTTCGTTCTTGACAATTTCAAATGTGTCATTAGATTCCCTACAGGCATTTAGCTTCCGATCTGAATATAGTTATGCATCATTGACACAAGGGTTTGTTATTTTCATTATAAAAAAGGAAGGAAAACATTACAATAAATTAACATGTTGTAGGGTTCAGTTTATGTTCGAAATTAAGTTTAAAATTATACAACAATTTCAATTAAATTTAACTGTTTTTCGAGGGAGGTCTAATTTATAAATATTGGCCTACATTTTAACATTTGTCAAAATATGATATAATTAGGATGCCAGGCTAATATCATTTTGAGATAAAGAGAAAACTCATGTCTTCAGCGATTTAACCCTTTTCTCATTGTTTTAAAAGTAGATATCTGCAAAGGTGTCCAATGTAGGGGAAAGGTAAAATGACGTGCTATTGCATGCAAATCCTAAATTGTCTGTGTTGTGGTTTTATTGATAAATAATATAATTCAAATATTCTGACAAACACCTTGAAAAGTGTATGTGGAATTCACAAATATTATAATTATTCCTTAATGAGAGCACTGTATACATACTAAGACTAATGATTGGCAAGATTACTCACTTCCATTACTGTTTATAATCAATAATTAGTTGGCTGTGTGTATGGTCAACCTACCTTGGAATGAAGATTGATCATAAACAATGAAAGGCTTCAATCATACTTCAATGAAGGACATTCACTTTGTTGACAAAAAATGCAAGTTTTGATACATTTTCACTTGACACAACCCCTTATGTTCCAATATGCCCCTCAGTTGATATCTGTTTTTTCAACTACTATAATGTTAGTGTTATGCATAACTGAAATATGGATATCCGGCGACATGGATGCGTTGTATCTACTTTCTCTTGTTAACCATATATATGTGTTTATCTTGAGCATATGTAGACACATTTCGAATATGAGTCATGTCGGATCATAAACTAGGTCACAACAGAAGAAAATATTGTTAACACTCTGGAAGGCGAGTTTTTTCACCTTAAGATACCGCATATTTGATTTGAACATGTTGAAAGTTTGTCTGAAGATTTTTCTTTGTGAAATCTAGGCTCTATCCAAAATACGGATCATATTGGTTAACAAGTAGATAACTCGGCAAAATGTACATGTAAGAGAATTCTTGTGGATAATCTAGAGACTTTTTTTTTATTTGAATGTGATAAACTTTGACAGAGTATTTGTCTTGATGTATTCCAGGCTTACCTCAAATAAACCTAGGCCACATATGAGCCGTCACGTGAGAAAACCAACATTGTAGACTCTGCGTAAAGTATCGACCCGGATGAGCTAAAGCATGCCGCGCAGCCTAACCCGAACAGACATTGTTTGCCTCTTGTGCATTATCTGTTTCAGGAATCATTACTCTATCGCCAAGAGACGGAATGTGTCGCCCAGAATGCGCAGACGCTGATCATCGCCGTCAGTCAATAGAGGTGCAGAACTTATTCATATGTCTCAAGAACTGTCTCATATGACACTTTTCAAGATCTTCATTTACGAACCGTCTCAAATGACACTTTTTAAGGTCGTCATCTACGAACCGTCTCATATGACACTGTTCAATGTATTCGTCTACGAACCGTCTCATATGACACTGTTCAATGTCTTCGTCTACGAACCGTCTCATATGACACTTGTCAAGGTCTTCATCTACGAACCGTCTCATATGACACTTTTCAAGGTCTTCATCTACGAACCGTTTCAAATGACACATTTCAAGGTCTTCAACTACGAACTGTCTCATATGACACTTTTTAAAATATTCATTTACGCACCGTCTCATATGACACTTTTCAATATATTCATTTACGAACCGTCTCATATGACACTGTTCAATGTCTTCGTCTACGAACCGTCTCATATGACACTTTCAAGGTTTTCATCTACGAACCATCTCAAATGACACTTTTCAAGGTCTTCATCTACGAACCGTTTTAAATGACACATTTCAAGGTCTTCATCTACGAACCGTCTCATATGACACTTTTTAATATATTCATTTACGAACCGTCTCATATGACACTTTTCAAGATTTTCATATACGAACTGTCTCATATGACATTTAACCAAACCTATATTTTTACTGCTGTACTTATACAACGTTATATCGAGAATGATTCAAATGATGATTTATACAAAATGGTTATCGTTATTGGATTTAAACAGAAGCAAAGTGACTATATTATACGGGCATTCAGTAAAAATGAAAAATGGTCTTCCATAGAAACAATGTTTGGTATTTGACGTAATTGATTGCCGATGTTTTTTAATACACCTGTGAAATTTTGATTTATTCCAGTTTAAATTGACCTCGATATAGGCTGAATTATACAGTCTAAAAATGTAAATGCTCGAAATTCTTTGCAGTTATCTCAAAAAAAGTTTGTCTTAAATTGTGTCGCATGCAATGAAGTAGTACGGTGTCTTGAAAACAGTTCTTCAATGGATTCAAAAACATTGCTGCTATTAGAGCTATGGTAGCCGAAGATGGCCGATATACTACGTCCCAGATAGCTAATAGTCCAGACATATATATGAGAAGGAAACGTTCATCATGTTTTGACTGACTGTTTGAAATTAAAGAATCTGTCTGCCAGATGGATCTCCATTTTATTGATACCAAACCAAAAGACAGACCATCTCGATAGTGCAAAAACAACTTATATAAAATGTGTAATCCTAGTTAAATTCCTAGTTGCTCACTGGGAATGAAACTTTAAGCTGTAGTAAGCCCAAGTGACGCATACATAATAAACAATGTCTTAGTAGAAGTCAGGCAGTACCAATTATTGCACAAGACGACACGAAGCGCCAATTTCTTTAAAAGAGCTGAGCTCCAGATAGAGATAAAAATGTTGAAATGTTGAAGCTCTTGTAAATATTGCTAATAGTGACAACAAAGTAAGTAATAAGTAGTTCAAAACTATTTTGGCAGTAAATGTTGACAAACTGTCAATTGAAAGTCACGCAAATGTACACAATTTGGCTTACTGGGCTTGTATACACAGTAAAAATGAAGCATAAACGATTAATATTTAGATGTTTATTGTACTGGAGAGTAAATCTTTTACTCTTATTTCATCCAAATATTGTGATTCTAATATTTCAAGACAATTTTTGAACAGTTTTAAAACTTTGACTGTAATATCTATATTCTGGAGTACAGTACCCTTAATTTCAGTGGCCTTGTTAAACAAATTCCTTTCAAAGAGGTAAGTACCATCACAGGCCAGTGTTTTCAAAAATATAGTACTTACATCTGTCAAATGATTCTATCATATTAACGAACAAGTAGAGTTTTGAAAGGCATATTCATGCCTTTTTTTCCTGGAAAGGTACATTATTAGACCTCTAGTTGAGAGGGATATTCTTCAAAAGCAACTCAGAAATTTCAAGAACAACTTCGATTGGAATTTGAAACCCGACAGGTCATCGTATTAACTATCGACCACAAAGCATGTTTTAGTCGACTGTAATCGTGATGATCTCTTTTCATCACAAAGTAGAATCTATTCTTTTCAATTCTTACACGTAAACTTGGACTAAATTTCATTTTTTGCTTTGGTTTACATTTTAGCCAAACTGTAAACTAAGTCTTCAATGTGAGCATTTGTGATCCCTGGATGTCCTAGGTCCGTAATTCGGTTTCGTCCGATATCCCCGATGGTTTAATTTCAAGGTACTTCCATATTACTCTAACCTTTCCGCTGCTCTGCACAAGATGGCCGCAACAGCTATATATAGAGAGACACAAAATGTTTAAATGATATCTCAAAAACCCGGTGGTCCAATTTCAAAATGACTACACGCAAATGTATCTAATGTGGACCACTATCAAAATCCCTGCACAAAATATCCTATAGATCTTTATACGACATCTACTTAATTCGTTGTCCGTTTTCCAAAGTAGTTTTTCAAAATTGCAAGAGCAAAAACAGAAAAAGTCCACATCTCCTCCAAAACCGCTTTGCCAGATTGCAAAATAATTTCTCACAAATGATCCGTATATTAACCTTTAACCCTTTCCCTCATATAGACGCTTTCTGACGCCTCTGCAGCAGACGGATTTTTGAAAACATAGTGATAAAAGAAGAAATTGCACAAAACGTGCAATTTCTCCTTTTGCCAAAATGTTTTCCACTTTTAGTCATAGGTTATCCATTCAATTATGGAGATTTTCTATGTTATGACAAAACACGTTCAAAGTCGTCTGCTGCAGAATTGTCATATGAGGGAAAGGGTTAACGGGAAAAATCTTAAAACATCTCCTCCTTAATTGTTGGGACAAGTTCAAATATTGCTTAAGAGTCCCTCTACCAAATTCGTCCAAACCTTTCGATCCACTGAACAAGACGGCTTCCAGAGCTAAAAATGGAAAGTTGTATGACAAAATGTTCCTCGGAGAGGGGGTCTGGCTGTTCACTGTAAGCAGATACATTAAAACCCTAAATTGCTAGCTGAAGATGGATTGACCGCCTCGGTGGTGAAGTGGTTGAGTGTCCGCCTTGGTGCGGGAGGTCGTGGGTTCGCACCCCGGCCGGGTCATACCATATACTTTAAAAATGGTCGAAATGGCTGCCCTCCTTTGCTCTTAGGAATGCGGGGTTAGCATTACGACTACCTGGTTGGTATCAGTATAACCAGATACTGGTAACTTACGCAGGAAACACCGTGATATAACTGATTTCTTTGAAAGTGGTATAAAAGCACCAAACAATTAATCAATGAAGATGCATTTTAAACACATCAGTGCAAATCAAATTCTAAGATTGATCCATATCGGTTCTAATATGAGCCGTCCGACGAGAAAACTAACAATGAGGATTCGTTGAAAGAATCGACCCGGATCAGCCTAATCATGTCATGCAGGCTAACCCGGACTGACACTTTTCGCTTCATGTGGATTTTCGATTTCAGGAGTCTTTTCTCTATACCTTTATCCACCGGAGACGGAATGTGTCAAACCCGTATTAGCTTGCGCGAATTTCGCAGGCTGATCTGGATCGATACATTACGCAGAGGCCATAATGTGGGATTCAGAAATCGCCATGATTGTAGATCAGGTGTCTGTACAATAGGTATGAAGGAAAATGTATCTTCTATGAGCAAACACCGTTTTATTAAGGACTATGGTTAAAATCCGTTCGTAGGACACAACACAAAAGTGAAAGATTCACTTTTTGGTTACAAATCATTCAGAGGGTATTCATTTGTTCCCAAAACACTGAGATAATAATGTATAATGGGAGACAACTTGTCTAATATATTCATTTTAAATTTTCCGAGCAAAAGTGTCTGCCCTTTGACCAAAAGCCCCAACTTCGTTCCGAGAAACAAAATCGATTTGCACGGGAAAGCCCTGATTCATACTGTGATTTCGTTAAAAAAAAATCTGTTTCACTGTCAGTTTAATGTCACTGTTAGTGTAATGTCACTTTCAGTTAAATGCAAGACAGGAAATAAATGTAAATTCGACAATTACATGTATCATATGATCCGATTTTTCGGCTCCTTTGGATTTTCTGTTTCAGGAGTCATTACTCTATACCTATATCCCCCTGAGACGGAATGTGTCGGCCCGGATAAGCCTGCGCGCAGGATGATCTTGGTCGATATATTAGGCAGAGTCCAAAATGTTGGTTTTCTCACGGAGTGGCTCATTTAAGCTCGGACTTGAAAAATATAGTGTAGACAATAAACTGATCGGTTCAATGCATCCTTCCCCACATATAACATATCGACAGTAGACGATTAAGAAACCTCCTAAGCAAAAGCTATTTCAAATCAAAGTATAACTATAAAAATAAGTTGAAACCAATGTGACAAAACGAGCAATTATTCATTGTAAGCAATATCTACTAGTGTCAAGATATTTCCAAAAGTCGTGTCGTATGCTGCAGATGCGACGGAATGCATCTACGTTCGGTAAAGGGTTAGGGCCACGCGTGTAATATAAAATATTGATAAATGAATACTCACAACTAGGGCGTCTGACGACAAATAGTTTACATACAGATGGGTTATTTGCATACGTATTAACTGTAAATTCAATTCTCCGATTCGACCAAGTCATCCATATATATATGTTAGAGTTTTTGAGACTAATATGATAAATGAGGGAGATAATCCATGAAATCACCAGAAGTAGATAAAAAACCCTTTAACTTTGCCTTGTCTTTGTAAGATTACCCAGGGGTCGTGAATAAGTGAACTTTCGACGTACTAATGTCTAAATTGGCGTACACTCCATCTCCCCACTCGGCCAACTTTTGTCCGAGGATTGACAAATTTATGTCAATGCGACAGGCGTCATTCGTCTTCCATCAATTGGCTAATCTATGTGGAAAAGCAGCCAGTTGCTTGGGAATATTGTTGTGTGGAGTACTGGTGTATAAGAAACAGGAAATACATGTGTAGGTGAATTGGCCGCATTGATATAACTGAGAAATTGTTTAAAACGGCGTTAAACCCCAATCAATCAATCAATCAAAACCCACTCCCCCTAATGAAAACACCACAAATGCATTGATAAAGGAGGCGTCGTACCTTTTTCAGTGGCGATTACATGTTCCGCTTGACTTGACCCGCCGCTAAGTGGGAACTACTGTTAGAAATGTCGCTCTCTATTATAAATGAATACCGTTCCCGCCTCTATCTTTACCAAGAGACTAAGGGACTCTATAATCATAGTGGGGGAAGCCTCAATACGTGTTTTAAATCGCTAATTGATAGTTACTTCGGGTAAATGTGAATTTCGTGGATAGTTATTCACGTTGTGTAAATGTATTGAATGTGAACAATGATTTGAAAAGAAACACGTGTTTATAAAAGGGATCTTTTTATATGTGATGTGTTCATTGTTAGTAGTATACTATGGTACCTGAGTTTGTATCTTACAGGTGGGATTCATAAATATTACTAGTTATTGATTTTAAAGAGGATCTTTTTAAATGTAATTGAGTTAATTGTTAGTAGTATACTATGGTACCGAAGTTTGTATATTAAAGGTGGGAGTCATAAATATTATTAGTGATTGATTCTAAAGAAGATACTTTTTATATTGTGAATGTGTTCATTGTTAGTGGTGTTCAATGCTACCGGAGTGTGTACCTTACAGGTGGGAATCGTAAACATTATTGGTGATTGACTCTTAAGAAGATACTTTTTATATGTGAATGTGTTCATTGTTAGTAGTATACTATGGTACCAGAGTTTGTATTATACAGGTTTAAATCGTAAATATTCTCATAAGCAGTTCCTTCCGTCTTGGACTCTATACTATGGCCACGGCTGATTGCCTTGTACCGGATTATTAACGGTGAGTTTATCAACCTTTATTCATCAACCTTATTTCTACTGAATGGCTTTCCTTCATCGTGTTTATGAGTGTGAGTTTAACAACCTTTATTCTACTGAATCACTTACCTTCATCGTGTTCATGAGTGTGAGTTTATCAACCTTTATTCTACTGAATGGCTTTCCTTCATGGTGTTCATGAGTGTGAGTTTATCAACCTTTTTTCTACTGAATGGCTTTCCTTCATGGTGTTCATGAGTGGGAGTTTATCAACCATTATTCTACTGAATGGCTTTCCTTCATGGTGTTCACGAGTGTGAGTTTATCAACCTTTATTCTACTGAATGGCTTTTCTTCATGGTGTTCATGAGTGTGGGTTTATCAACCTTTATTATACTGAATGGCTTTTCTTCATGGTGTTCATGAGTGTGAGTTTATCAACCTTTATTCTACTGAATGGCTTTCCTTCATGGTGTTCATGAGTGTGAGTTTATCAACCTTTATTCTACTAAATGGCTTTCCTTCATGGTGTTCATGAGTGTGAGTTTATCAACCTTTATTATACTGAATGGGTTTTCTTTATGGTGTTCATGAGTGTGAGTTTATCAACCTTTATTCTACTGAATGGCTTTCCTTCATCGTGTTCATGAATGTGAGTTTATCAACCTTTATTCTACTGAATGGCTTTTCTTCATGGTGTTCATGAGTGTGAGTTTATCAACCTTTACTCTACTGAATGGCTTTCCTTCATCGTGTTCATGAGTGTGAGTTCATCAACCTTTATTCTACTGAATGGCTTTTCTTCATGGTGTTCATGAGTGTGAGTTTATCAACTTTTAGTCTACTGAATGGCTTTCCTTCATGGTGTTCATGAGTGTGATTTTATCAACCTTTATTCTACTGAATGGCTTTCCTTCATGGTGTTCATGAGTGTGAGTTTATCAACCTGTATTATACTGAATGGCTATCCTTCATCGTGTTCATGAGTGTGAGTTTATCAACCTTTATTCTACTGAATAGCTTTTCTTCATGGTGTTCATGAGTGTGAGTTTATCAACCTTTATTCTACTGAATGGCTTTTCTTCATGGTGTTCATGAGTGTGAGTTTATCAACCTTTATTCTACTGAATGGCTTTCCTTCATGGTTTTCATGAGTGTGAGTTTATCGACCTTTATTCTACTGAATGGCTTTCCTTCATCGTGTTCATGAGTGTGAGTTTATCAACCTTTATTCTACTGAATGGCTTTTCTTCATGGTGTTCATGAGTGTGAGTTTATCAACATTTATTCTACTGAATGGCTTTTCTTCATGGTGTTCATGAGTGTGAGTTTATCAACCTTTATTCTACTGAATAGCTTTCCTTCATGGTGTTCATGAGTGTGAGTTTATCAACCTTTATTCTACTGAATGGCTTTCCTTCATGGTGTTCATGAGTGTGGGTTTAGCATTTCGACTGACTCTGGGATCCGCCCGTGGCCGAGTGATTAGCGACACGGATTTGTAATCGGGCGTCCCTGTTTCGATCCCCAGTCGAGACGGTCGCGGTTGAGTGCCCTTGTGCGAGGCACATATCCTAGCCTAATACCGGTTGGTTTAACCAGGTTACATGAATTAGTGAAATGTGGCCGTGATATAACTGAGATAATGTTGAAAACGGCGTCATTCCCAAATAAAATAAACATAACGACTTACTTATTGGCGAAATATGAATAATCACTATTACGGTATATTTTATCATTAAAAGGAGTTGAAACATTGTGACAAAAGGGGAAATTACTCATTATGAGTAATTTCTCCTTTTGCCACAATGATTTCAAAAGTCGTCTTCGGTTTGTAAGAAAGGATAAAAGTCGATTATATCAAGATACGCAAACGTTGTTGAAAGTCGCTTTCAGCGGAATAAAGGTTAACACGTTGGTATTCACGACATTTGTAGAGTTTAGACTAATAATTATTATACCCCCAGATACATAGTATATGGCATCCTCGGTACCCAGGCTATTCATAAAATATATGATACCCTGGGTAAATTGGCTGTACAAATCTCGTACTCATGAATAATTTATCAGGTGAAATGCAGCCGCATGACATAAACCTTTTGCGATACTAAAATTACAGTGTTGTTACGGAGGAAATCGTGGAGCATGCTTTACGAAATTTTGCTAGCCAATTTGCCCAGGGTATCATATATTTTATGTACCGAGGATGAGTATATGGGGGTATATAGGAGGCACGCTTGTCGGTCGGTCCGTTGGTCTGTAGACATTTCTTGTGAACCCTATTTCTCAGCAACCCTTGGTCAGAATTCAATATAACTTCACAATAATGATTGATACCAAGCCTAGTTGTACATATTGTCGGCGTGTTGCACTGGAATTTTTTTTTAATGAGTTATGGCCCCTTGAATTTCTCATACATATGTATATTGCCAGGCACCAGATGGGGGTATTCATCACCTTCAGTGATATTTTAGTTGATTTGTGTAGACACACCGTATAGTTGAATTGAGCAATACGATAGATATTGTGGTGCAAAAACCAGCTTTATTCTTTATTCTAGGGATTATGTGAATTCCATCGGACAACTCAAAAATGAATTGATGGAAAAAGCAAAAAACAACAAAATCAAATGTAAACGCTGGTTATTTTGACCCAAACTTTATATCATGTATATGTATATCTGTACAGTTATTGGCAATGCGTCAGAAGATGGTGATGATTAACGTGATTTATTTAACCCTTTCCCTCATGCGACAATTCTGCTGCAGACGACTTTGAACATATTTTGTCAAAAATTAGAAAATCTCTATAATTGAATGGATAACCTATGACTAAAAGTGGATCATGGTGACAAATGGAGAAATTGCTAGTTTTGAGCAATTTCTTCTTTTGTCACTATGTTTTCAAAAAGCCGTCTGTTGCAGAGGTTTCAGAAAGCGTCTATATGAGGGAAAGGTATTCATCACCTTCAGTGATATTTCTAGTTTTCATTGATACCTTGGCTGATTTACTGATATTTAACGCCGCTTTCAACAATGTTTCAATCGCATTACAAGCTCACTTACTAATGTGTATCTGGTTTTAGTCGCACACATTCACATCACATTCTACCAACATACAAATTAAAGTGGCTTCCTTCCCTACAATATCTCAAGAAAAGAATGACAACTCTTATGAAATGAAGGCTTAATTTTACGAGAAAAAACAAAACAGTTTGACAATGCATGCTATGTATTAATATCTTTCTTTTTTCCAAAATACCTTTTAATCGATTTTAATCATTGCTGCCCGGTTATCAAACCCCGACTCATGGGGCTTTGTCACAGTACTGGTAACTTACCCAGGAAACGCTGTGTTATAACTGCCTAAGGAGGAGATCAGCTATGTATGGTAGATAAATTACCTTGGAAATAACCTTTTTTACCCAGGTAAATTAGCTACCTTAAGGCATTAGGGGAAGATCGTGTTTCACTGTGTGAAAAAAGACATTGCATATTGCGTGTGATGTCTCATTCCACACACTGTTATCAAATTATTGTATATTTGTAAACAACTAATTTCATGTGACTTTATGAGTTAATATTATGTATATATTTTATGGTGACTTATAGGCCCAAATGGGCCGGGTGTGGTAAAATTTGTATAAAATGTGTTATTCATGTATACATGTAAATTTACACAGGTCACGTTAATAAACAATTATCTTATCTTATCTTATAACTGAAACATCGTTAAAAGCGGCGTAAAACACCAAACAATCAATCATTCAATTAATTATCTTCGCCAATTAGATGTAAAGTGTTAATGAGAATTACGTGCAAACTGCAAGACAACAGACTGAATACGTCTTTTTTTGAATGTTTAATAATTGTCTTTTACAGGCTGATAGTTGAAATTGTGATGAATTCAAGTTTACAAGTTTAAATGTTATTTTACACTCGGCACATACATAATAATGTGACAAGAGGTACATTAATTAAATAACAAAATATAAACAAAAAGAAATCCTTCTTTTAAGGATAATTAATTACAATAAAGTCGGTATTTGAGGTCTATGCAGCAGACGACATTTATAAAAAAGATATTAATGGGAAAGGAGAAATTGTTTAACTCTTTCAGAGCCAAAAGCAATATTGAGGTTTTTAGCAAACAATACTGATGCAGGTGAGACAGCTCGTAACGAGCTGTCTTACCTGAAATCATCATTTTTTGCCTTCTAGTTATCAAAGTACTCCAAACTTTAATTACATGGGAAATGGAGACGCCCGATTTTGAATATGGAAGAGTCTACTTTAAACAAGTCGGCGCTGAAAGAGTTAAAGCGAACACGTTCTCCTTTTCTAACAACGTTTTCATCTCTGTACCAATTAACATCCATCCAATTTTCGGTGTGTTGGCAGTTTTTACGCTCAGATGTTTCCACATCATACAATTCTAAAAATGTCATATGTTGTAAAACGGATAAAATATATATATAAAAAGATGTCGTTTTATCAGTCTGTCGATGTTCGTGCTTTGACTAGCATGTGTGGTAATTTATACGGTATAGTTCGACCCCTTTTTAGCTTGTCTGATTGTTTGAAAAAAAAGACGAGCTATTGTCGTCACTTAATCGTCGTCGTCGTCGTCGTCGTCTGCGTCGTCGTCGTTGGTTAAGTTTTACGTTTAGGTCACTCACATGGAAACTATCAAACATTATACTTTGAAACTTGGAAAATCTTGTTCATCTAATACCCTTCTTCACATTTTATGCTAAAGATGCTGAGTGTAGCCTGTTTATTTGGGTTAATAACATAAATTTGGATGAATTTTGGTTGATTTTGAGAATTGGCAATGTTGGTTAAGTTTTGTGTTTAGGTCACTTACATGGAAACTATCAAATCTAATACTTTGAAACTTAGAAACTTGTTCATCTAATACCCTACTTCACATTGCATGCTAAAGATGCTGAGTGTCGTCTGTTTTTTTGTGGTAAAAAACGTCAATTTTGATGTATTTTGGTTGATTTTGAGAATTGGCGGTGTTGTTTACGTTTTCCGTTTAGTTCACTTACATGGAAACTATCAAACCTATTGTATAATACAGATGCTAAGTGGGCCTTTTTTTTTGGGGGGGGGGGGGGGGGGGGGGGGTAAAAAACATAAATTTTCATGTATTTTGGTAGATTTTGGGAATTGGACATAGTTGGTTAAGTTTTGCGTTTAGGTCACTTACATGGAAACTATCAAATCTATTACTTTGAAACTTGGAAAACTTGTGTATCTAATACCCTTCTTTACGTTGTATGCTAAAGATGCTGAATGTGGTCTGTTTTTTTGGGGTAAAAAACATAACATTTGATGTATTTTGGCTGATTTTGAGAATTGGCGGTGTTGGTTATGTGTTCTGTTTAGGTCGCTTACATTGAAACTATCAAACCTTTTGTATGATAAAGATGCTGAGTGGGCCTGTTTTTCAGTGGTTCCTGATTTTGAGAATTGGCGGTGTTGGTTATGTGTTCTATTTAGGTCGCTTACATTGAAACTATCAAACCTTTTGTATGATAAAGATGCTGAGTGGACCTGTTTTTTGGGGTAAAAAACATAAATTTTGATGTATTTTGGCTGATTTTTAGAATTGGCGGTGTTGGTTATGTGTTCTGTTTAGGTCGCTTACATTGAAACTATCAAACCTTTTGTATGATAAAGATGCTGAGTGGGCCTGATTTGGGGGGTAAAAAACATAATTTTTCATGTATTTTGGTCGATTTTGAGAAATGGACATAGTTGGTTAAATTTTGCGTTTTGGTTTCTTTCATGGAAACTATCAAACCTATTACTATAAATATTTGAAAACCTTGTGTATGTAATAACCTTCTTCACATTGATTGATAAAGATGACGAGGGGGCCTGTTTTTGGGGGGTAAAAGAAATCAATTTTGATGTATTTTGGTCGTTTATGAGAATTGGACATAGTTTCTTCATTTTTTATACGCCGCCGGAGGCGGTGGTATATTGGCGTCATCTTCTCCGTCTGTCCGTCCGTCCGTCCATACGTCCGTACGTCCATTTCTTGTGAACGCAACTCCTTTTACGTTTCTGACCGTATCTTTTCAAAACTTGGTCAATGTCATAACTATAATGTGTAGATGTGCATGAAGCGGCGATTTTTCGGTTCATTGATATTTGCAAGATTTATGTCTCTTGTAACTTAGTCTCTGTAGCTGATTGATATTGCAGCCTTGTGAACGCAACTCCTCCTATGTTTCTGACCGAATCTTTTCAAAACTTGGTCAATGTCATGACTATAATGGGAAGATGTGCATGAAGCGGCGGTTTTCCGGTTCATTGATTTTTGCAAGATTTATGTCCCTTGTAACTTAGTCTCTGTAGCTGATTGATATTGCGGCTTGTGAACGCAACTCCTCTTACGTTTCTGTCTGAATATTTTCAAAACTTGGTCAGTATCATTACTATAATGGGTAGATGTGCATGAAGCGGCGATTTTTCCGGTTCAGCGATTTTTGCGATAGTTATGCCTTTCGAAACTTGGTCCCTATAGCATATTCACTTGAGAAAGCAGCTCAAGTTTCCAAACAGGTAGAAGTGCATAAAGCAGGGATTATCCGGTAGAGTGATTTTTGCAAGAGTTATGCTCAGAAGGAAAAAAGGATACATATCGACACTGCCATTTGACCTACTTTCATATCGGAAGCCTCTATAGGGTTCTATCTCTGTTTATATGTATCCTATTTTCTTCCTGACTGAAATAATTTGTTGAATGGGACATTAAGCTCCAACAATCCAATCCAATACTTTGTTTGCTGTTTCTTTTCCATTAAATGATTGTTTTACCATAATGGTAGTTTTGTGATTTTTTTTCATGAAATTACCATTTTTCGGTTCGGCCATTTTGATAGAGATTCCAATGGTAGTCTAATGATACATGTTAAAAGCAATAATTAAAAGGACCAATCTTGATCTTTATATTTTGTGGCGGCGTATATTGTGGCGGCACTGGCACTCTTGTTGTTACATTGATTTCAAATTTTTCCCAAACAATAAAAACATAATGTACTTCAACATATTATGAATATCTTAAATCAGATTGTGTCAAGGTCACTGTTACTTAAAATAGGAAAATAGTAATATATTTAATATCTTTAGTTAAAGTTGACTTAATGTACCAATATCATTTGCCTGTCCATTGCATACACAATACTCGGCTTATGATCTTGACTGGTTGTGACAGCCACCCAACGTGAAAATCTTTCTTATCATGTAAATGAACTTGTATTTATTTCCACATAGTTAATCTTGTTTCAATTCTTGAAACATAGCAGTTGTGTGCGGTCATTATAATATGTAAATATTCTTTCCGAATTTGAATGTTTTTTATATAAAATAAATAAACATTTAAAAGGATAATAAGGGACGAGCGGGCGGTGCTCTTGTTAGATCACGTGATTGAGACATAACATACTGCCCCCTATCTATTTTCTAAAAGATTGATTTCGAATAGAAGGCGATAGACCACTCCCAAACCATCTATTATAAACCATGTCGATTCGTTAATTAAACCTTTACTTTATGTGTTACAAATTTGGACACTTCCAATGTCAATGAATCTGGAGACAAAACAACAGAACTGCCGATGTATTTTGTTTTTATTAAATGTTTCGTTTTGAGATTAAAGTTAAACACGTTGGTGGAAAGGGTGAGAAACTGCCGATGTTTGTAAACATCCTGATATCCCGTCGAGCATTGTGAAAGCCTTTAACTCTTTCCTACATGTAGACGCTTTCTGTCTTGTTCTCCTTTTGCCTAATTGTTTGCAACTCTTTTCAATAATTAAATTGTCATATATAGAGATTTTCTATATTATTACCTAGATTCTTTCAAAGTCGTCTGCTGCAGATTTCCTGTATGTGGGAAAGGGTTAAAACACATCCGCTAAAAAAAGTTTCTACACAGGTCAGAATCAAAGTATCAAAGGTAATTCTTTCCATTGTGAACTGGGAATGAGCCGGTGTCTATTCGGTTGTGTTACGTGTGCATTGTTAGATGAACATATTTGAGTTAATCGAGTGAACTTGGCCGGTAAGTGTCTAAACTTAAAACAGTAATCTGCATTGTCACTTGACGTGACGAGTGTAATATACGGGATTAAGATTGAGTTCGTAAATTTAAAATGAAACTGATAGCTCTACTGGACTGAACTGGTGAACTTGGTAAACTTGTGGATTTATTATTAATGCAGGGTATGTTTTCTTCTTCTTTTTTGTTCTTCTTCTTCTACTCCCGTTTCTTCTTCTCCATCTACTCCGTCTCATTCTTCTTCTTCTCCTTCGCATGTTCATTCTTCTTCTTCTCCTCATTCTTCTTCTCGTTCTTCTTCTCGTTCATATCGTTATTCTTCTTCTCCTTCCTCTCCTTCTTTTTGTCATTCTTCTTCTTATGCTTCTTCTTATTCTTCTCCTTTTCCTTCTTCTCCTTCTCCTTCTTCTGCTTCTTATTATTCTTCTCCTTCTTCTCCTTCTACTTCGTCTGCTTCCTTTTATCCTTCTCTTTCTTCTGCTTCTCATTCTTCTGCTTCTCCTTCTTCTTCTACTTCTTCTTCTTCTTATCATTCTTCTCCTTCTGCTTCTCCTTCTTATTCTTCTCCTTCGTATCCTTCTCCTTCTTATGCTTCTCCTTTTTCTGCTTCTACTTCTTCTGCTTCTCCTTCTTCTGCTTCTCCTTCTTCTGCTTCTACTTCTTCTGCTTCTTCTTATACTTCCTCTTCTTCTGCTTCTCCTTATACTTCTTCTTCTTCTGCTTCTCCTTCTTATTCTTCTCCTTCTTCTACTTCTCATTCTTCTGCTTCTCCTTCTTCTCCTTATTCTTCTCTGACCTTAGCTGTCGATGCGCCATACAACAATATACATTAATTCATTCCTTATCCTTCTCCTTATTCTCCTTCTTTTTCTTCTCCTTCTTCTCATTCTCCTTCTTCTTCTTCTGCTTCTCCTTCTTCTGCTTCTTCTTATTCTTCTACTTCTCCTTCTTCTGCTTCTTCTTATTCTTCTACTTCTTTCCCTTCTCCTTCTTCTGCTTCTTCTCATTCTTCTGCTTCTCCTTATTCTTCTTCTTCTTCCTCTTCTCCTTCGCCTTCTTATTCTTATCCTTCTCTTTCTTCTGCTTCTCCTTTTTCTGCTTCTCCTTCTTCTTCTTATTCTTCTCCTTCTGCTTCTCCTTCTTATTCTTCGCCTTCGTATTCTTATCCTTCTTCTGCTTCTCCTTTTTCTGTTTCTACTTCTTCTGCTTCTCCTTCTTCTGCTACTTCTTATACTTCTTCTTCTTCTGCTTCTCCTTCTTATTCTTCTCCTTCTTCAACTTCTCCTTCTTCTGCTTCTCCTTCTTCTCCTTATCCTTCTCCTCATTGTCCTTCTCCTTCTTCTCCTTATTTTCCTTCTCCTTCTTCTGCTTCTCCTTTTTCTTCTCCTTCTTCTGCTTCTTCTTATTCTTCTTCTTCTTTCCCTTCTCCTTCATCTGCTTCTTCTTATTCTTCTCCTTCTTCTGCTTCTCCTTCTTCTTATTCTTCTTCTTCTTCTCCTTCGCCTCCTCCTTCTCCTTCTCCTTCTCCCCCTTCTTCTCCTTCTTTCCCTTCTCCTTCTTCTGCTTCTTATTCTTCTCCTTCTACTACCTCCCCTTCTTCTACCTACCCTTCTTCTTCTTCTCTTTCTCCTTCTTTTTCCTTTCATTCTCCGTCTCTTCTTCACCTTTTCCTTCGTCTCCTTCTCCTTCTTCTCTTATGTCTCCTTCTCCGTCGCCTTCGTCTCCTTCTTCCACTTCTACCTCATCTCCTTCTTCTTATTCTCATTTTTCTTCTTCTCCTTATACTTCTTCTTCTTCTCCTTCTTCTCCTTCTTCTCCTCCTTATCATTCTTCACCTTCCCATTCTTCTTCTTCTCCTTCTTATTCTCCTTTTTTCCGTATTCTTTTTCTCCTTCTCCTTCTTCTCTTCTCCTTCTTCTCTTTCTTCTCCTTCTCCTTCTTCTTCTTCTTCTTCTTCTTCTCCTTCTTCTCCTTCGTCTCCTTCGTCTCCTTCGTCTCCTTCGTCTCCTTCGTCTCCTTCGTCTCCTTCGTCTCCTTCGTCTCCTTCGTCTCATTCGTCTCATTCGTCTCATTCGTCTCATTCGTCTCATTCGTCTCCTTCGTCTCCTTCGTCTCCTTCGTCTCCTTCGTCTCCTTCGTCTCCTTCGTCTCCTTCGTCTCCTTCGTCTCCTTCGTCTCCCTCGTCTCCCTTGTCTCCTTCTTCTCATTCTCCTTCGCATTCTTCTCCTTCTTCCCTTTCGTCTCATTCTTTTCCTTCTTATCCTTCTCCTCCTTCTCCTTCTTCTCCTTCTCCTTCTTTTCATTCTCCTTCTTCTCATTCTCCTTCGTCTCCTTCTCCTTTTTCTTTTTCTTCTTTTTCTTTTTCTTCTTTTTCTTCTTCTCCTTCTTCTTTTTCTCCTTCTCCTTCTTCTTCTCATTCTTCTTCGCCTTGTACTTCTTCTTATTCTTCTCCTTCTTCTTCTTCTCATTCTCCTTCTTCTCTTTCTCCTTCTTCTTCTTCTCCTTCTTCTCTTTCTCCTTTTTCTTTTTCTTCTTTTTCTTCTTCTCCGTCTTTTTCTCCTTCTTCTTCGCCTTTTGTCCTTCTTCTTCTTCTTCTCATTCTTCTTCTTCTCATTCCCTTCTTCTCCTTCTCCTTCTTCTCATTCTCCTTCTTCACTTTCTCCTTCGTCTCTTTCTCCTTCTTCTCATTCTCCTTCTTCTCTTTCTCTTTCGTCTCCTTTTCTAGCCTAGTACTGGTTTGTTTACCCAGGGATCATGAATAATTAAATTTAATTGCGCGCTAAATGACCTTAGCTGTCGATGCGCCATAAAACAATATACATTCATTCATTCTTTTGTCTCCTTCTCCTTTTTCTTCTTTTTCTCCTTCTTCTTTTCTTCTTCTCCTTCTTCTCCTTCTTCATCTTCTTCTCCTAAGTATTCAGTCTTCTTCTTCTTCTTTTTCTTCACCACACACAACATCATATCCATAATTCCAGTTGTAATCGACAAATATAGATTCTGAAAGACGTGTGTGGTCACTCAGCTACTGTAACCAATTATATGAAAGGCAACAAAAGTACCCCTACTTGACGCATACTTCACAATGAATGACAACTCACACACAGATCTGCAGTCAACAGTGCGTCTGACGGAAGTTTTGGAAAACAATGTATGAAAAGGAGATTTTAATCACAAACACCAATTCCTCAATTTTATCAAATGTGTTCATCTTTATTCAATATTAACACTCTCATTTATAGAAGTTTTTTGCCAAATCGTCTGTTGAAAGAAAATAATCTGTGGTATGTGATCAAATGTTTAATGATCACAGCCATACGAAAAGCAACCTTCGAATATGTCACAATTAATGCCAGCTACGACGAAATATATAACAAAAAAGATACAATCGGGTTTATGCTCATAATCGTTCTCCTGTACGTTTGTACATCTAGATGGCACACAGGACACATCCTAATCAGGCTGCACACAGACGATTGCTGATCTGACTAGCCGTTCGTAATGGCCTGTAGTTGGGTATTTATGTGTGACGCGGAGCAAGTTTGTTTCATCCCGGGCGGTCGAATCTGTTCGTATTTCGTTGTATTATTAGAAGACACAATCTGCATCTTAACCCATAACCCTCATAAAGACGCTTGCTGACGCCTCTGCAGCAGACGGCTTTTTGAAAACATGGTGACAAAAGAAGGAATTGCTCAAAACGAGCAATTTTTCCTTTTGCCACCATGTTTTCCACTTTTAGTCATAGGTTATCCATACAATTATAGAGATTTTTCATTTTTTGACAAAATATGTTCAAAGTCGTCTGCTGCAGAATTGTCGTATGATGGAAAGAGTTAGAGTTGTATAACGACTTTAACATTTTATATAATACTTTCATTACTCCATCAAAATCGAAACCGTGTTACATAATCGTATATTACCCCTTATCTGTTTAACTCTTTTACTACCAATGTTCACAAAGTCGACTCTCCCATGTTAAAAATTGGACAGAATTGTGTAAACTTTTATGTTTAACCCTTTCCCTCATACGACAATTCTGCAGCAGTGGACTTTGAACATATTTTGTCAAAAAATAGAACATGCCTATAATTGAATGGATAACCTATGGCTAACAGTGAAAAACATTGTGTGGCAAAAGGAGAAATTGCTCGTTTTGAGCAATTATTCTTTTGTCACAATGTTTTCAAAAAACCGTCTTCTGTAGAGGCTTCAGGAAGCGTCTATATGAGGGAAAGGGTTAATGAAGTGTCTTAGTGGCAAAGAATGCAGATTTCAGGAGGGACAGATCGTTACGAGCTGTCTCACCTGAATCTGTTTTGTTTGCCGAAGCCTTTAATTGCCTTTAGCAGTGAAAGATTTGCGAATTTTCCCTCTAGGATACGATTGTTAAATGAGCTGTTCCACGAACAAACTAACATTGTGGACTCTGCGTTAATTATCGACCCAGATCAGCCTAAGCATGCCGCGCAGGCTAACCCGAACAGACACTTTTCGTCTCCTGTGGATTTTCGGTTTCAGGAATCATTACTCTATACCTCTATCCCCCTGAGAGACAGCGCAGGCTGATCTGGGACGATACATTACGCAGAGGTTTTCTCGTGGAACGGCTCATTTAATGCCGTTGTATGAGGATTTGTTAATCTCACTGTAACAAAGAAATCGCTCCGACATGAGACACGTTTAAAGCCCGCGTAAACAGAGACCAGCGTACGGCCCCAACCAGTTTGATTAGCATTGTCCCTGTTCGCCATATAAGTTCAGGCATTTGCAGAAGAAGATTGTGAAAATATGCATTTTAATTCGAATTGTCAAAATTTCCCATGACTTGACCCAATTCATTTATATTTTGTGAATCACTGTCGTTACTAATTCAGCTAACAGTATCTTCAACCGATGAAGCCTTTGCTACCAATGGGTAGTTTGTCCCCTCATTAAAAAAGATCATTACCATTTACACAATAGAATAGCATAAATACGTGTGCTTTGAAACTACAGTCAAACCTCTGTGGCTCGAACTCGCAGGGCCCACACTAAATAGTTCGACCTATCCATAGTTTGAGGCATCCAATTGTGGACGTTATGACGACGATGAAGTGCTTTATCCTGACTATATTCATGTAGTTTGTTTTTTGATAACGCATACGTGATAATATGATAATACCAGTGTGTTATCTTTTGATTACATTTTGTACATGTACCAATCAACATGAATGATGAAATAAGAAATGTACATTGTTTATCTTCACGCCGCTTGTACCATTGCATGTTAGTAAAATAAAATGAAGCCTTTTTGCCAATGTGTATTTTGTCCCCTTTAAAACAAATATCATTATCATTTGCATAATAGATTAGCATAAATACGTGCATAACAAAATGTAACACCAGAGGGCGTATTTAGATTGTCCTAACACACTTATACCTATCATTCGGAGAGCCCCGGTAGCTCAGTCGATAGCGACGAGGGCTGTCAATCAAAGGGTTGTGAGTTCGAACCCCAGTTCGGCCAACATTCTTTCCGACATTTGACAAAAATCTCTCTTCTACCAATGGGCTAAGAGTCTATGTGGAAAAGCCAGTTGCTTGGAAATACAGTTGTGTGGAGTACTGGTGTGGGATAGTCAGGAAACACATGGGTAGGTGAACTGGCCGCCGTGATATGACTAAAACATTGTTGAAATCGGCGTTAAACTACAACCAATTAATCAATCCTAGCACTCGGTTATGTGGTAGCCGAATCAACCTATCAAACTAAGGTTTCGAACGAGCACTCGCCCGATCTGAGGGTGAATACAACCCCTGGTAAATTGGATTTCGTTTCAATTTTGAGACATGGTTATAATTATTGTAGGAAAAAGAAAGATTGCAAATCCTTACTTTCCCAAGAAACTATTTCTAATGTCGTCTGCTGCAAAGCTGTCGAATGTCGTCTGCTGCAAAGCCGGCAAATATTGTCTGCTGCAAAGCTGTCAAATGTCGTCTGCTGCAAAGCTGTCAAATGTCGTCTGCTGCAAAGCTGTCAAATATCGTCTGTGCAAAGCTGTCAAATGTCGTCTGCTGCAAAGTTGTCAAATGTCGTCTGCTGGAAACTTGTCAAATGTCGTCTGCTGCAAACTTGTCAAATATCGTCTGTATCAAGAAAAGAGTTAATCCGTCCTTTCTACTTGTGATTTATTTAAAATGTAGATATTGCATTGTATTTATACACAGTTCATTACCGACGTTTTCCCGCGTTTGAAGCAGACGGCTTTTATTTGTGTTCGTTCGTCTGCATAACACTTTTTTTTATTATTCCGTTTTTAGCTTACCTGAACATAAAGTTCTCAGGGGAACAATTGTGATTACCCTGTGTCGAGCATCCGTCGTCGTCCTTAACAGTTCTTTACAATTTCGGTAAACAAACTATCATATTAAACCGCTGGGCCCATCACAGTCAAACCTCACAGATATGTTCCTATGATGGTTCTATATAGAAAATGTTCAAAGAATTAAATTAACTCTTTCAGCACCAAAGGCAATATTGAGGTTTTTGCAAACAATGCAGATTCAGGCGAGTCAGCTCGTAACGAGCTGTCTCACCTGAAATCAGCATTGGTTGACTTTTATTCATCAAAATAGTCCAACAATTTAAACACATGAGAAATGGAAACGCCCGATTTTGATCATGGAAGGGTCTACTTTATACAATTTGGGCGCCGAAAGAGTTAAAATAAGACTAGAAGTTTTTTAGTGGAAGAGTTTTAAAATAGTTTCTGATGACGCTGTAACCAAAATAAATTATGAATTACCTCATTTGGCAGAATTGTTTCTTACGTCACCATTTGCAAGTCTTCTTCAAGCCATATTGATTGGCTAAAGACGTGGTCACCAGGCGGCAGTTAAATAAATGCTAAAATGACGAAAAGCTGAAATAACTTTTTTGCTTTTTAAGTCCTTTTATAATCTCAAGATAATTTGGCAAATTTGTTTCTTATGTGCCTTCTAGTAAGTTTGCTCAAGCCATATTGTATCCTTGACTGACCCTAGTGTTCAAGCCATAGAACATGGTTAGAAAATGTGTCTGCCAGGCGGCATCAGAAAGGGATAAAATGATAAAAGTTTTTCTCTGAAATTGCCTGTCTAATTCCAACATGAATTGGCAAAATTGATAATGAGATAACTCTCTTCAGAAATCTTTCTAGCCGTTTTGATTTGTTGAAATAAACATTGTAGTGATAGCATCAGTAAATGAGTGAACATTGCACACTTTTCAAAGTGCTCGTCTCATTTAAAGGAGATTTAACGAAACATTCATTAGAATACCCCCACAAAAGTGTTTAAATTATTTCGAAAGGATTTTTTAAACCTTAATTTTGCCATTGGCAATGAAAGAGTTAAATGGAAAAGCGTTTACCCTTTCCCTCATTCGATTGCTTGGGAAGATTGCTGTGTGGAGTACTGGTGTGCGAAAACCAGGAAACATATGAGTAGGTGAACTGGCCGCCGAGATATGACTGAGAAATTGTTAAAAACGGCGTTAAACCCCATTCAATCAATCAATTCCCTCATACGACAATTCTGCAGCAAACGACTTTGAACATATGTTGTCAAAATATATATAATGAATGGATAACCTATGACTAAAAGTGGAAAACATTGTGGCAAAAGGAGAAATTGCTCGTTTTGAGCAATTTCTTTTTTTGTCACTATGTTTTCAAAAAGCCGTCCGCTGCAGAGGCGTCAGAAAGCCTCTTTATTAGGGAAAGCGTTAAAGTACATTGATCAGAATTGTTAAATGTCTTGTAGACGTTGATGTCTTAACCCTTTCCCACATACAGCAAATCTGTAGCAGACGACTTTGAAAATGTCTACTAAAACATATGGAAAATCTCTATAACTGTAGGAATAATTACTGAAGAAAAGTTGAAAACATTTTAAAAATTGTCTGGTACAGATGCGTCAAAATGCGTCTATAGGTTGGAAAGGGTTTAAGAGCACTTTATCAGTTGAGCGACCAAGAGCCCTGCCTCATGGATCTCTTGTTTTATATTTAAGCCGAATTATAAGATAGATTGAAATCCATTTGCCTTCGTGCATTTGATCTAAAATCCTTTTGATATAAACCGTCTGCATACATTTTATTTCCGCGTTTTAACCCTTTCACTGATACGAAATTCATGTTACGCCTCTGCATTACATGATGTCTGAAAATGTTGTGAGAAAAGGAGAGAGTCTCAAAAGGAACAATTTCTACTTTTCCATCCACTTTTCCAGCTCAAACCTTCCAAATTTCCAATTTCGACAATATTTCCTGATACATTTGATGTTAGCAGATGATTTATTCCGATTTCAGCCACCTCACAAACATTTTAAATGTAAATTACATTAACCCTGTCCGTTCTTTTCGACGCATTATGACACGTCTGCAGCAGACGAATTTTGAAAAACATCGTGAAACAAAAAGGAGAAATTGCTCAAAACGAGCAATTTCTCCTTTTGTCACAATGTTTTCATTTCTATTGATTAATTTTTTTTTTTTAAAGAGAGATTTTCCATAGTTTTGACTAAAGGTTCTCAAAGTCGTCTGCTGCAGATTTAATTCGGGTGGGAAAAGGGTTAAATACCCTGGCTATGTTGTCTAACGTGACTCAGATATGACGTCGTTATTAATTCATCATATGTACAGTCATCGATCCTTTTTCCGCATTACTTTTTATCAGTCGGGACATACGATTCATTGTTTGGTGTGTTTACACCACTTTCATCAACATATCACGGCGGCCAGTTCACATGCCCATGTATTTCCTGGCTGTTTTTCACACCAGTACTCCACACAACACTTTTTCCAAGCAACAGGCTGTTTTTTCCCACATAGACTGTTAGCCCATTGGTGGAAGACGAATGACACTTTATCAGACGAAACATACGATAGAGTTACTACTGGTCCATTTAGCCTGACACCAGCCAGTCAGTCGTAATGCTTACCCCGCAACCCTTAGCGACAAGGAGGGCAGTCAGTTCTTTCGGAACATACGAACATGCGAATGTTGTATATTTATTGTAGACAATAAGAATAGATAAACGGTCATACTTTTCATACTGTATACGTGAGCTGACTGATGAATAATAATATGGGGGGGGGGGGGATGATGAGGATTGATGAGGATTATGGTGATGATGATGATGATGATAGTGATGATTGTGATGAGGATGATGACGAGGATGATAGTAATGATTATGATGATGATGATAGTGATGATAATGATGATGATGATGATGATAGTGATGATGATGATGATGATGATGATGATGATGATGATGATGATGATGATGATGATGATGATGATGATGATGATGATGATGATGATGATGATGATGATGATGATGATGATGATGATGATGATGATGATGATGATGATGATGATGATGATGATGATGATGATGATGATGATGATGATGATGATGATGATGATGATGATGACGAGGATAATAGTAATGATGATGATGATAGTGATGATTATGATGAGGATGATAGTGATGATAATGGGGATGATGATAGTGATGATTGTGATGATGATGATGACGAGGATAATAGTAATGATGATGATGATGATGATGATAATAGTGATGATGATGAGGAGGAGGATAGTGATGATGAGGATGAGGATGATAGTGATGATAATGATGATGATGATGATGATGATGGGGATGATTATGATGAGGATAATAGGGATGATTATGATGAGGAGGATGATGACGAGATTAATAGTAGTGATGATGATAGTGATGATAATGATAATGATGATAGTGATGACTATGATGAGGATGATAGTGATGATTATGATGATGATGAGGATGATAGTAATGATGATGATGATAGTGATGATGATGATAGTGATGATTATGATAGTGATGATTATGATGAGGATGATAGTAATGCTGATGATAATATTGATGATAATGATGATGATGATGATGAAGATGAGGATGATAATGGTGATGACGATGATGATAGTGATGATAATGATGATGATGATAGTGATGATAATGATGATGATGATTTTGAGGATGAGGATGATGGTGGTGATGATAATGGTGATGATGATGATGATGATGATTAAGATGACTGCATATATACTGTATAATAAGTAAACGGTCATAATTAATAGATTGTACACGGGGCCTACTGATAAATAACTATTTGGAGGGATCATGGAATGTAATGATGATGAATATGATAATGATAATGATGGTGATGATTGACGGTGATTATGACGATGATGGTTTTAATAATTATAAGTATTATTATTTTTATTATTACAAAGACGATGATAACAAAATGAGTTGCGTGGTAAAAGTGTTAAGTTGTGACAGAGATGAATACAAAATCGAAGTCGTCTGCTTCAAAGGCGGGAAAAATGTTGACAATGTACTTAGCATGCATATGATGTCACGCGTCGGTATCCTTTTTACCCTTCCCCACATGTAGACGCGTTTTGACGCATCTGCAGCAGATGTCTTTTGAAAACATTGTAATGCTCGTAATGTTCAACTCATCGTTTTTGTCCAAATGTTTTCAACTCGATTCAATAATCATACTTTCATTTATGGACGTAGTTCATACCATACTGTTACCAAAATGGTTTCAAAGTATTTGATTCTACTTTGTTATATATGTTTAAAAGGGTGATTAAATCAAGCAGAAAGAAAGGACATTCGTCTTTGCGTTGTCCTTTGTTCGTTTCTATCCGTTTCGCATTTGCATAACCCATCGGCTTTCTATGAATCACAAAATGTGTGCACATGCAGGAAATTATCTCCGATATCTATGCTGTTCACCGCTCCACGAAGATGGGTACCGTCCTTTTAAACGAAATCGGGATTGGACGAAACTGGTTTTTCAAATACAGTACTTTCACTTCCGAACATGGTCAAACTACGAACAAATAATGAAATGAGCCGTCTCGCGAGAAAACCAACACTGTGGACTCTGCGTAAAATGTCGACCCTGATAAGCATAAGCATGCCGCGCAGGCTTACCCGGATAGACAATTTTCGCCTCCTGTGGATTTTCTGTTTCAGGAATCATTACTCTATACATCTATCCCCCTGATACGGAATGTGTCGGCCCGGATCAGCCTGCGAGGACAGCGCAGGCTGATCTGGTAGATACCTTACGCAGATGCCATAATGTTGTTTTTCTCGCGGGACGGCTCTAAATCAAAAGATTTAAGTACGTCATATACATATTTACAAATAATTGAAACACAATGTCATATAGTAAATGCATTCTGAAGAAGGTATACACTCATTTTTATCAAACAAGGTGTGTTTTTTATATGGACTATTTGGCGTAATTTGACCTTTTATCACAATGTTTCAACTCGATTCAATAACTAAACTTTCATTTATAGATATATTTTCTATAGTTTTAACTAGATCTTTTCAAATACGTCTGGTGCAGATGTATCGTTTGTCGTACGGGTTAATATATTTTAACATTGAAGTCCCCTTAAACAGTAAACTTATGTGGATGCGTCATAGCTAAAATACCATTCATGCAAAACGGAACATCAAAGTAATCAATTTTGATGTAAATTGCATAATATAAATGAGCTTAATTTAGAATTAAATCTTTCGCTTGCAAAGGCAATTTCAGGCATTTGCAAACAATACAGATTCAGTGGATACAGCTCGTAACGAGCTGTCTCTCCTGAAACCTGCATTGTTTGTCAATTAGGCATTAAAGTTTGCTGAATTTCCTGTTGGACGCAAAAAATGAGTAGTTCAATTTTCAACATGAAAGTGTCGATCTTTACAATAGTGAAAGTGTTAGATAGACGATCGTAAAAATATTAAATATTCAAATATCAAAGAAATAAAATGCGACCGAGTCGTACTTTGTTGTACCACCAAACGCACTTTTAAGTCTTTCTTAAGAATGGAAACCACAATGCAGCCACTTGTGGTTTAAAACATCTTTCATCCTTTCCCTCCTTCAAACGGATTTAAACCCGATTGCAGTAGAGGTCGAAGGCAAATAAAATAAGGGGGGAGGGGACTAGAAATTGCCCAAAAATGAGCGAATTCTTATTTTTCCCATAATGTTTTAAACTAAATAAAACACATAATTTTTACATCATATATTTTTTAAGAAGGAGACGATTCGAAACAGTCACACCAGCAAAGGGCTATAGAAGCTGTCTCCCGGTTATTGATCTCTTTACTAAAGGTACATATATAGAATGGTACGGAGCCCCATAGGTGACAAGCTAAATACATCATATTACTATGATACATGGCAGAAAATGAGCATTGTGGACTCTGCGTAAAGTATCGACCCGGATCAGCCTACGAATGCCCCACAGGCCTACCCGGATAGACACTTTTCGCCTCCTGTGGATTTTTTGTTTCAGGAATCACTACTCTATACATCTATCCCCCCCCCCCCCCCATAGACTGAATGTGTCGGCCGGATCAGTCTGCGCGGACAGCGCAGGCTGATCTGGTTGATACATTACGCAGATGTCTATCGCTGCAGCTGCATTTTGGGGCATTTTGAGAAAAAGTGCGTAGGCACGTGCCTACAGTGCCTTAAGGGAGCTACGCCCCTGCATGGTAGACTATATTTTACACATTTGCAGCTATACAAACTGAACAAACCATACACATACAGTACAAGAAACAGTCCATACATTTTACTGTTTAAGACATTTATGCAATAACGTTTTATGCGAACTACTCAACTCAAGAAATGTCTTTTAATTTAAAAAAAAAAAACGTTCAGTAATGTGGAACAACTACTAAAAAAAGAAAATGACTTTATTTTATGCTGATATTGTAATGACACTTTAGCATTAGCGTCTGCTGCATGTCTAATCGGGGACGAATACATAATCCCAAATAGCTTGAAGTAAAGTGAAATACGAGGTTAATCAAACTCAAACTTAAAACCTGATTTTCTTTTCAAATATATCATAACTAAGTGATTTAAACAATCACAACTTAATATTTTCGATGCATTTACATTCTTTTTTTCCCTCATAACAACTTGTTCTCCCATGTGATTTCTGAAAAGCTTTATAAAATATAGTCGCGGGCTTTTCTGCCTGACGACTAACTTCCTTGCTGAATGGCGACCTAAAAAGTCATAGTTTAAATGTGTTGTTTGAAAATGGTGACCTTTATCTTCTTAGACATTCCCCTGACAAAACGTGCTCCTTAACAACGAATGTTTCGTTATCCGTGATCGTAAAAATAAATTAAAGCTATAAAATGAATTGATGAAGTCACTCAATCAAAATCGACCTCCGGGCCTTCGTCAACAGAGTAGAATCAGATACGTTTATGCAGGCTGATCAGGATCTACTCTGTTTGTCATATTGTCTGAGAAGAATCCCTGAAATCTAAGGAAGACAGTTATGACCAAAGGTCGAGTTTACCAGAATGAAATAATTGGATTGTAATAGTAATCGATTGACACAACCTCCCAGAGCTCCAGATAAAGAGCGTCATGCTTGTTCTAAAATCTTTATTTTATCCGCTAAACCTATGTTGTGGGTACTCAAAAGAATCGTCTCATTGAGACGATTCTTTTGAGTACCCACAATATAGGGTTTGGTTGGATAATAAGTGATACATTGTGGGGGAAAGGAGCTGTAAAAACCCTCCTTAGCTGGACCCCTGATGACTTGATGAGGCAGGGTCAAAGGATAACACGACCTTGTTTTTAAATTTAATGGCAATCCTGATTAACCCTTTCCCACATACAGACACATTCTGATGCCTCTGCAGCAGATGGCTTTTGAATACATTGTGTTAAAAGGAGAAATTGCTCCTAAGGTCGGTTTTCGTCTGACGCAAATTAAATGCTGTCTATAGATTTATGAAGATGAAAGGTTTTAATTATGCAGATTGCGGTGGTGTCGAGTGAAAAGGCAGACAGTTAATGAATTGGGAGAAAAATTTCAATGATCAATCGATAGACGTTATTTCCTGGGGCTTCAGTTGTGGTTTTAAACGGGCGTATTTGTTCGTATCAATCGTTTACCAAGCGTGGCTTGTTGACGCTGAATTAACACTGTCCTCTATACAAATAGTTAGGAATCCGCTGTGGTCGAGTTGTAAGCGTCGGGGATTTGGAAACCGGGCGTCCCGGGTTCAATCCCCAGTCTCAGCCAAACAATTATGGTGGGAGTGTCCGTGGGCAAGACACATTTTCCGAGCCTAGAACAATACAATATGGTAAAGGTACAAGCGAAACTTAGGCTTATTATTAAATGACTGCAAGTACAACACACCTTAGGTATACGCCTTTGAAATCACTGAAGCAGAAATTTGATAATTCTCTTTAAACGAACGAAATAATAATTATGAAAGTTTAACTCCTTGTGTCTAAAACACAAATTAATCGCAAAGAGTAATTTCTCCTTTTCGCAAAAATGTTTTCAAAATTAGCCTCTCTTCAAAGGCCTCAGAAATCGTCTGTATGTGAGGGAAGGGTTTAACAGATGAGGTGAAATAGAAATTGATCATTAATCATGTATTTACTCGAGTGTAGAGATCAACGGTCCATTATAAAACATCTAACATGTATATAGTTCATTATTTTATTACAATAGTGAAGTTATGTCGATCTTTGCTTTTAATAGCATTCAAAATAATTTGCTTTTCTTACCAAAAACGTATGTTGTTATGTTTAATTCGTTTTGAATTATCTGTCAACCAGATAAACGAGATGATTAACCAATTCCCGCATACGACATTTCTGCAGCAGACGACTCGGAAACATCTACGTAAAAGTTTGGAAAATGTCTATGAATCAAAGTAAAAGAAAGAAACGTTTTCAATGACAATATGAACCGTCTCGCGAGAAAACCAACATAATGGCGTCTGCGTAATGTATCGACCCAGATCAGCCTGCACAGTCCGTGTAGACTGATCCGGGCCGACACATTCCGTCTCAAGTAGATAGAGGCATAGAGTAATGATTCCTGAAACAGAAAATACACAGGAAGCGAAAAATGTATGTCCGGGTTAGCTTGCGCGGCATGCTCAAGCTGATCTGGGTCGATACATTACGCAGAGGCCATAATGTTGGTTTTCTCGGTAGACGGCTCATATCGTGATAAAAGGATAGAGACTCCATTATTTTGTCACAATATTTTCGAAAGAAGTTGGAGGCAGATGCGTCAACTTTGGGAATGCATTTAACTCTTTCAGCGCCGAATTGGTTAAAGTAGACTCTTCCATGTTCAAAATCGGGCGTCTACATTTCTCATATAATTAAATTTTGGACTATTTTGATAACTAACAGGCAAACAATGCTGATTTCAGGTGAGACAGCTCGTTACGAGCTGACTCGCCTGAATCGAGTATTGTTTGCAAAAACCTGAATAATGCCTTTGGCGCTGAAAGAGTTAATGCATTCGCAGTAGACGAATTACTTTAACAGAAGTAAAAAAAAATTATCATGGAAGGTTGACTCATTTTCTCATAATGTTTTATACGGTGTCTCAAACAAATCTTTATTGTTTCCTTGACGTAACTTTTCATTTCTTCCTTTAGTTTTATTCCATTTTACCCTTTATCAACGTTTCAACCGCATTTTGACGCACCTGCAGCAGGCAACTTTTTTCAAAGAAATGTGGGAGTATATTTTGATACAAAGTTGAACCTATTTCGTAAAAACGGGTAATATCTCTCTTTTCACAACGTAATAAAAATATCGTCTGCTGTCTAAAGCGCCAGACGTCATCTGTATCATGTAAAGGGTAAGTAGTAATGTGAAATAAATTGAATTTGTGTTAAAAAAAAAGTCTTGAGTTCAAAATGAGAGGTGAGTGAGAGCAGACGGATTATTTTAGACCACATACGAGAAAATGACATACGTTAAAATTAATTAACACTCCCCAGAAATGCAAATACAAATGCAAATGTACACATTTTATAATGTAGTTTCTTGATATGTTCATCAAATTTAAGACTGTAACGAGTACATGTTTTCATTAATTTTTCATTTTTCAGTTTGGTACGAAATAACCGGGACTATATCAATGTACAGTGCGGATTAAGATTAAAATCACCCTTGACGTCGTCTACATATGCCAGGTAATTAATTCATTTTAAAACATGTTAATCAGAACTGCTACTTTTTCCACATTTAAAACAAGAAACGCTTTCTGAGTTTTACATTAGATCTTTAGCTTATAAACATTTATTTCAAAAGTGAATTAAAGACAAATTGAATTATATCTGTGACCGAAAAGATTGATTGATTAGGATTAAATGCAGTTTCAACCAATTGTCATATTACTGCGACCAGTTCACCTAATCATG
The DNA here is from genome assembly GCA_031761405.1 of Serripes groenlandicus. Classification (NCBI taxonomy): domain Eukaryota; kingdom Metazoa; phylum Mollusca; class Bivalvia; order Cardiida; family Cardiidae; genus Serripes; species Serripes groenlandicus. The sequence goes on from JASEVX010000003.1 coordinate 55,468,308, forward strand.
TGTTTTTCGTGGCCATCTCACACCAGAGATCCATACAACATACTTTTTAAGCACCTGGTTGCTTTTCTACATAGACTTTTAGCCGATTAGTGAAAGACGAATGCATCTTGTCACCGTGACTTTTGTCAAACGTCGGAAACGAACGGTGGTCGAGTTGGGATTCGAACTCAAAACCCCTTATAAACCGAGAAGAGTGCGTTTGGAGAAGAGATCAATTGCTAAGACGTATCTAGCTTATTTCCTTTTCTGCAATATTGTTAAATGTCTTCAACTGCAGACGTGTCGGAAAATACCTATAATCTGGCGTTAACTTTCAGACCGAAAAATAACCGACTCCATGTTCTAGTGAAGAGAATGTCTGGTTTGAGAGGGTTTGAGACCATGGTTCGATCCCCGGTGGCTCGTTGTCTCCCAGGGTTGCGAGTTTAGCATAACGACTGCCTAGCTGGTGTTAGAATCAATGGACCAAGTAGTACTGGTAACTTACCCAGGAAACGCCGTGATGTAACTTAAAACTTGTTGAAACCGGCGTAAAAACAATCAACTGGTGACAGGATAATTGGACCTGTAGAAATGATAACTTTCCAAGGAAAGTTGAAACCGGCGTAAAACCCCAAACAATCAGCTGGTGTCAGTATAATTGGACCTGTAGAACTGGCAACCTTCCCAGGAAAAGCCGTGATACATATATAACTGTATAAAAACTGTTGAAATCGGCGTTAAACATCAAACAATGAACCAATCCGTGGTGGTATCAAGAAAAGCATACCATCAGTGCTGGTAAATTACCGAGAAAATCGCTGTGATTTGACTAAACTACTGTTGAGAGCGGCGTTAAACACCACTCAAACAAACAGTGCATGTTTCGTGACTCATTTTAAAAATCACAGATATGTATCTTACTTTATTTTAATTAACCGATTATGATGTTTATTGCGTCTATATATTCTAATTAACTCTTTCAGCGCCAAATTGTTTAAAGCAGACTCTTCCATGTTAAAAATCGAGCGTCTCTATTTATCATGTAATAAGAGTTTTGGGATATTTTGATAACTAAAACGCAAACAATGCTGATTTCAGGTGAGACAGCTCGTCACGAGCTGACTCGCCTGAATCTGTATTGTTTGCAAAAATCTCAATTTTGCCATTGGCGCTGAAAGAGTTAACATGGATTTATCAATCTTAATTCGATTTCACTTCGGATTGTCAACACTCTCAAATGTTACATGTTATTTCAGTAACAAATATATCGTAACATAGATATACACATGTTTTAGTACATTAATATTAACTCTTTCCCAAATACAACAAATCCTTAAAACATTTTGAAAATCTCTTTCAATGAAAATGAATGTAAATGAATGTATTTGAAGACATTATGAAAAAAAGCAATAAACTTTAAATGCCTTAATATACGTCTGCAGGTAGGAAATAATTAATTTATTGGACATATGTTATACAAACCATTCTATTAATTAAGAATGGGGATTGAAGAGAAAGTCTTATTTCTAACCTCTCTCTTCTTACTCGAGGGTTCGTTGGACGTTTACATTTGTAAGAAAGTCTAGTTCGCTAATTAATACGCGAGTTTTATCTGGCATTACATAGGATGTTGTTGTAACTGCGCATAGTAACGACTCTGGTGAGCCTATGCAGCATCACAGTCACACAAGGACCTACACAGTCCGTTCACATATTAGTATGGTCCTACATGTAACTACTGACAAACAACAGTCAGTGAAGCCCCACTAGTATTACACCAATGTAACTCTAAATGATACCGGAGAGTACATCAGTCCCAAAAGCGCCTGATATGGTTTTTTTTAGCTCGACTTTTGAAAAAAAGAGAGCTATTGTCATGACCCTGGCGTCGTCGTCGGCGGCTGCGGCGGCGGCGTGGTCGTCCGGTTAAGGTTTTTTGTTCAGTTCAGCTTTTTTTCTGTTTTCTATCAGTCGAGCGTCTGTGCCGTACGCGGTGCTCTTGTTTATATCATATGTTCAATTACCTCCCTTTATAATTTTCAGTAAACATGGGGAAACGGAATTTCAGATCGAGGCCTGCTCAGACACCAGGAGGTCATTTGGCGAATGGAGTTTCTGGGCATAAATCATCAACCGTTTCACCAACAGCCAAATGTCAGAACGGAACAACAAAAGACACAAAACAATTCCCCGAAAAAGGGAGATCTCGTCACTGTACTTTCAGCATAATGGGCGCTTTAAAAAATTATTACGACAAAATCAAAATATTCACAAAACATCAAAAAACAAAGACAACCAATGAGATTGATAGTGATGAACTCAAAAATGCTGATATACAAGATGACGGACTGTTCCCTGCGTATTTCCATTGGATATTGTTTATATTAACTCTGACGTTCCGCACGTGGTACGTTTCAAATCCATCTAATTGGTGGGTACTTCATCCAGACGAGATATATCAAACGATTGAAGGTAGGCCATTGATTTTTATTTCATGTAAAACAATGAACCGTTATATGATGCACACAATCTCCATAAAACCAGACATAAACTTGAATTCTTGCTCAATCGGGTTAAAACCCAAGCCTAATCTTCTAATGAATGTCTCGTACACGTAGTTACAGATTGATCATTGCGTCGGCCAATCAAATTTTCGCCTACCCAATCGCTAGGTATAAAACAGGAGAGATAATCCATGTCAATACACGAGATAGACACACTTTGATCGTTAGGTATAAAACAGGAGAGATAACCCGTGTCAATAAACGAGATAGACAAAATTTGATTGCCGAGTGTTCCGATTACAGATAACCTAGTGTAGGTTGTTTCTTGCGCGATTTCATTGGGCAAACAAAAACCGAGCACCTGCTCATGAATATTTAAGTGTGTAGGGTCAATACGAGACGACCTTTTATGCGGTGTCGTCAGATACAATGCAAGTGTAGAGATATATTTTAGTCTGGTTTTAATGAGTTGGTGATGCATGCAGGGCGTAGCTTGGTAATAATCAATGTGTAGGCCGTCTCGTGAGCAAATCAACATTGTGGACTCTGCAGTAAAGTATTGAACCGGATCAGCCTAAGCATGCCACAACAAGCCTACCCGGATAGACACTTTTCGCCTCCTGTGGATTTTCTGTTTCAGGAATCACTTCTCTATCTATCCCCCCGTAGACGGAATGTGTCGGCCGGATCAGTCTGCGCGGACAGCGCAGGCTGATCTGGTCGATACATTACGCAGATGTGTATCGCCGCAGCTGCATTTTGTGGCATTTTTAGAAAAAATGTGTAGGCACGTGCCTACAGTGCCTAAAGGGAGCAACGCCCCCTAGCATGGTTTGGGGAGACGCCGATCTTCGGTGCTTGGTAACCCTTATTCGGCTGAATGTACGCAAGTTTAACCATCGTGATCGATTTTCATGGTGTAAAATGGTCAACATTGTTCGCTCTTACAATACATAGGAGCCGTCCCTCGAGAAAACCAACACTGTGGACTCTGCGTAAAGTATAGACCCAGATCAGCTAAAGCATGCAGCGCAGGCTAACCCGGATAGACACTTTTCTCCTCCTGTGGATTTTCTGTTTCAGGAATCATCACGGTATATACCTATATCCAGCTGATATGGAATGTGTCGGCCCGGATAAACCTGCGCGGACTGCGCAGGCTGATCTGGGTCGATACATTACGCAGAGTCCATACTATTGGTTTTCTAACGGGACGACTGATATACGTAACAGATTAATAGGTTTGATGACGAAAATGTTTTCAAGTCATATTTTGAAACATGATACTATCACAAGTATCAATCAATGATATAAACCTCTCGTGTATATATATGAACAAGACGAACTCGAAGACATTTGCGACACATTTAGATACAGATCAACCCGCGCATCTACGCAGTTTGATCTGTATCTACACTGTTCGCCAATTTGTCAATGAATGTATTAAGAGACTTCGGTACATCATTACGCCATGGAGACCGATATAATGGATACGTATATGTGTGCGTGCAGATTTGTCATAAATGTATTCGCTGGGGTTGGGTTTTGCTGGAGCGCGGTTCATATCGAATCGTTCCGCCCCACTGCAATATGGTCATAAAATGTTAATAATTTTTGCGTTTCACAAAGGATTTAGTCGGTTTTAATTTTAATGAATTTTATTGATTTACCGCGCCTTGCTATTGAACGTAAAACTTGATAATTTCCACAGGTTGATAATGTTTCAACTATCACTGGAGCGTGTTTAACATCAACCCTTCATTTGATTAACTGACATTTTGAAATCGGGCTAGAGAAATTTGTTATAAAAGGCGAGTTTTGCGATTCTCGTATGGCTTTCAATGAGACGGATAGTAACAGGATCAAACTTTATTTAACCTGTGGAATCAAATTAAATTCGTAGTTATTAAACAGTCAAACCTTTGAACTTGAAAAGAAACCTTAAAAATACCTAGAGGAAAATAACCCTTGTCAGCATTACGTATATATCTTAAACCAACGGTGTTATATATATAAACCTAGAATAATCATCGTGGTGCAAAGTTGATAACATTTTGCGAAAAGTGGAAATAGTTCCCTTTCCAAAATATTTTTAGACAACAATTTGCTGCACGTGGATAAACTGTCATCTGGAATAGAGAAATGGTCGTCTTTCCACACTATTTTCTCTTAGCCCTATCCCACATGAAAACGATGTCTGACGCCATTGCAGGGGATGTTTTTTGTAAACATTGTAACAAAAGCAGAAACTGCTTGAAACGAGTAATTTCTCCTTTAGCAACAATGTTTCAAAAATCAATTTTATGGGGATTTTTCTCAGTTTGCCAAGATGTTTTCAATGTCTTCTGCTGCACACTTGTTGCATGTGGGAAAGGGGATTAGTCTGGATGCAGTAGGATTGCGTAACAGGTAAAACAGAATGCCGATTATGTGCTATGATCATATATCGTCCTAGTAGATTAGTTGTTAGATCATGCGCCTTGGTCACATGAGATCAGGGTTCGATACCCGGTCGAGTCATAAACATATGAGCCTTCCCGCGAGATAACCAACGTTATGGCCTCTGCGTAATGTATCGCCTCAGATCAGCCTGCGCAGTCCGTGCAGACTAATCCAGGCCGACACATTCCGTATCAGGGGGATATAGGTATATGATTCATGGGACAGAAAATCCACAGGAGGCAAAAAATGTCTGTCCGGGTGAGCCTGCGCTGCATGCTTAGGCTGATCCGGGTCGATACTTTACACAGAGTCGACAATGTTGGTTTTCTCGCCGCTAGACGGCTCATATACTGTAAAATAGTACATTTGCGCTCAGGGTTGCGGGGATAGAATTGCGACTGACGCATCGGTGTCAATGTTAATGCTGTCAGTAGTCTATTTACCAGAAAAATCATATGTATACATGGAATTAGAGGACTAGATAATGAGGAGTTAGTCTTTTCTCAACAAAATCTTACTTATGACTCAACCAAACCCAATGTTGCGGGTACTCAAAAGAATCGTCTCATTGAGACGATTCTTTTGAGTACCCACGACATAGGGTTTGAGGGTCATATAAGGATGACGGTATGTGGAATACTCTTCATATGTAGAACTCTCCCAGGAATACTGTTTAAAACAGCGTTACACACCGCTCGAACGAACACATCAAACAATCTGATATAACCGTTTCCTGCATACAGACACATTTTGACGTGTATGCAGTGGATGACTTTTGAAATGTTTGCGACGAAAGAAGAAATTGCTGATCATGAGCAATTTTACAATGTTTCAACTGTATTAAAAAATAATCATATTTTCATTTATAACATTGTTTCCATAGTTTTATTCCATTCGGTAGCGACACGGGTTGTCAATCCAGGGGTTGTGAGTTTGATTCCCTGCTCGGCCAACATTCTTTCCGACGTTTGACAAAAGTCACTGTAAAAGCGCCATTCCCCTTTCTCGGATGGGCTAACAGTCTATGTGGAAAAGAATCCAGTTGCTTGGAAAGTATGTTGTGTGGAGTACTGTTATGAGCAAGCTAGGAAACACATGAGTAGGTGAACTGGCCGCCGTGATATGACTGAAAAAAGTTCAAAATGGCGTTTAGCCCAAATCAATCAATATAGTTTTAAAGTCGCCCACTGTATATGTGTTGTATGTGGTCAAAGATTCTTGTCGATTGGCTGTATGAGTATATGTGTTAATGTAAAGATGAAACTTCTCGGGAAAAATAGGATGCGGCAAGTTCGCCTTTTTCCACAATGTTTTCGACAGTCGTCTGCTGTACTGTAAAGCCTTTAAATGTCATCGGTATTCGCGGATGGGTTAACTAAGACAACTGTTGTTATGTAGCTGACGGCCGAACATTGATAGAGCGATACCATCCATGTTGTGAAAACTTGTGAAATTAACCCTTTACAACATGCAGACGCATTTTAACACATCTGCAACAAACGGCCTTTGATAACATTGCGGGTGCAACAATAACATTCTCATAATGATAACTTACTCCTTTTGTCAAAACGTTTTTAATTAGATTCGATGATTATACCCTTATTTACGATATTGTATTAACATCTTCAAAGTCGTCTGCTACATATATGTTGTGTATGAGATAGGGGTTTTCAACATTTTAACGAGCGATTTTATCGTGCGTTACGAACCTTTGATAACATCGCGGGGAAAAGACGTACTTAAGTTGCATTTGTTCATTTGTTGAAATAGACAGGTGTGTATTACCGTCTAATATATGTGCATCGAACCATTATCAATAAAATATCGATGCGTCGAACATTTCACCGTCGAATGTGTATCATATTTTTGAATTCTGTCTTAAACGTTGTATAAGGTATATAATGAAAAGAGATTTGTGTCTTCTCGGAGCGTGGAACAATTGACATCTCTCTCGACCTTCGGTCTCGCGAGATATCAACTTTCCAAGCGCCTCATGGTACAATACACGGCAAGGTATCGCTAGGCTAGAAAATTCCCATCTAGAACCTGGAACAACGCCGAAAATATACATGCTCGTACGTTTAACTGCAAAATTAAACTTAACGATATAAAAATTACCTTGTACTTTTAGTTATAAAGGTATTTTAAGAAAACCGATGATTGAGACATAATAAAAGCACTATTACAAGATGGATTTGTTCACGGTGTAATTTTACATTTTATCTGTAATTTAACGTGTAGTTGGTTTTATAACCCAGTTTTACTATATGAGTAACCCTTGATCTCTAGAGTGATACCATTAGGCAACTCGGCGATGTAGTATTAAGAAAGTGAAGCGGAGAGATAAAATCTGACGTCTCTAGTCCAACTTTAGAATGTGATCATCCAGATCAATTGTATGAGTTATACCTTTAGATCTTTATGGCTGCGTATTTTTCTTCTGTAAGAACAGCCAAACGTCTCGGTGTTTCGACCGTATATAATCTTTACTTCCCCTAATATATAAAGATAATACAAAGATGACTTGGAGAATATCTTGGCAAAAGTATGAATAAACTCTTTAAATTAAAGTATAAATATTGAAAGTTGTAAACATTCTGGCTAAGAGAAATTTATAATCAGGGGCAATTTAACCTTTTTGCCACATCATCATCAATTGTTGGTTGCTGCAGAGGCGTTATTAACGCCTTTGAAACCTAATACGGTAATAGTACTCTAATAATGGTAATGTGTAACCTGATAGGTTAACCTAATACGTATCCAAGCTGTGGTCACATCTTACGGTCACGCACGTAGTTAGTAGGAGATGACCGTAACTAACCGTAGTGGACCGTGGTGGACCGTAATTAAACGAAGTTTAACGTAGTTATAAACGTAGTTTGAACTTCAAGCCGTAGTTAGCAATTTTTTTGCAAACATGTTCAAAATATTTTTACGGTGAGCTTGGATGCCAGGACCCTACTCTGACCGTATCTTGAACGTAGTTCACCTAGTTGACCGTATTTGACCCTACCTTACCGTAGCTCACACGAAGTTCAACGTAGTTGTCCGTAGCTGCACGTTGTAATACCCTAGTTAACCCTAGCCATCATGCTCGAACCTACTTCATCCTACTTCTACCTAGTTGACCGTATGTGATCCTACTTGATCGTAGTTCACACGTAATTATACGAAGTTGTCCGTAGCTACACGTAGTGATACCCTAGTTAACCCTAGCCATTATTCTCTAACCTACTTCACCCTACTCCTACCTAGTTGACCGTAGTGCCACTACGGTGAACTACGTTCAAATGAACACCGGTCAACTACGTGCGAGAACGTAAGATGTGACCGCGGCTTTACTGGCACTGGACGGGATTTCTGAACCCATGGATCGGGAATGTGCAGGCCGAATCCACCAATCAAATTAATCTTTTACTTAGCACTCGCGGAGAACACTGAATAAAGCCGAGTTAGCTTAGTTTTGCACATTGCTATCTCTACTAAATGAAATCATTATTTGCTATATAGGCGAAAAGTCCACAGCTCTAGATAAGGGGAGTTTTGTACGTTCTAAAATCCTTATTTTACCCTCTAACCCTATGTTATGGGTACTCAAAAGAATCTTCTCATTGATTCATTGACGATTCTTTTGAGTACCCACATCATAGGGTTTGGTTTGATGATATGAGAGATATTGTGGGTAAAAGCGCTGTAAACTCCTCCTTATCTGGACCTCTGGAAAACTAATCTATATTGTTTGCCAAATAGTTAATTATGCCAGACGAGGTCTTACGAACTGAAATGTATTGTGTGACTTAATTTCGACTCATAGTTATAATTGAAATAGTTTAATGGAGCTGTTTGTTTTCGTTTGAATGTGGAACCCTACACTTGTTAGACAAACACCGTCTCCATGGAGTATACCGGTTTGGTCACACAGATGATCGTTAAAGTATTATTAATGGCTTCCATCCTTTGCGCTCAGAGGGTTGCGAGGATATCAATCAACGGGTTCACCGGTGACAGCGTAAACAACATTTGATTGATTGATTAGAGTTTAACGCCGTTTTTAACAATTTCTCAGTCATAAATGTATCACGGCGACCAGTTCACTAACGAGTGCGTACACCAGTACTAAACACAACATACCTTCCAAGCAACTGGCTCTGCTTTTTCACAGACTGTTAAAACGCCCATTTGTGAAAGACGAATGACCCAGGTCACAATGACTTTTGTCAAACGTCGGAAAGAATGTTGGCCGAGCTGGGATTCAACCCCTGGATTGACAGCCCGCGTAGCTACCGACTGAGCTACCGGGGCTCGGTAAACAATACCGGTGACAACGTAAAAAACACCGGTGACAGCATAAATAACACCGGTGACAGCGTAAATAACACCGGTGAAAGCGTAAAAAACACAGGTGACAGCGTAAATAACACCGGTGACAGCGTAAATAACACCCGTGACAGCGTAAATAACACCCGTGACAGCGTAAAAAACACCGGTGACAGCGTAAAAAACACCGGTTACAGCGTAAATAACACCGGTGACTGCGTAAAAAACACAGGTGACAGCGTAAATAACACAAGTGACAGCGTAAATAACACAGGGGACAGCGTCAATAACTCCGGGGACAGTGTAAATAACACCGGTGACAGCGTAAGAAACACCGGGGACAGCGTAAATAAGACAGGTGACAGCGTAAATAACACCGGTGACAGCGTAAATAACACCGGTGACAGCGTAAAAAACACCGTTGATAGTGTAAAGAACACCATTGACAGCGGAAATAACATCGGTGACAGCGTAAAGAACACCGGTGACTGCGTAAAAAAACACCGGTGATAGCTTAAAGAACCACGGTGACAGCGGAAATAACACCGGTAACAGCGTAAATAACACCGGTGACAGCGGAAATAACACCTGTGACAGCGGAAATAACACAGGTGACAGCGGAAATAACACCGGTGACAGCGGAAATACAACCGGTGACAGCGTAAAAAACACCTGTGATAGCGTAAAGAAGCAGGTGACAGCGTAAAGAACACCGGTGACAACGTAAACACACCGATGACAGCGTAAATAAGACCGGTTACAGTGTAAAAAACACCGGTGACAGCGTAAATAACACCGGTGACGGCGTAAATAACACAGGTGACTGCGTAAAAAACACCGGTGACAGCGTAAATAACACAGGGGACAGCGTAAATAAATAACACAGGTGACAGCGTAAAAAGCACCGGTGAAAACGTAAAAAACACCGAGGACAGCGTAAATAACATCGGTGACAGCATAAACAACACCGGTGACAGCGTAAATAACACCGGTGACAGCGTAAATAACACCGGTGACAGCGTAAGAATCACCGTTGATAGTGTATAGAACACCGGTGACAGCGGAAATAATACCGGTGACAGCGTGAAGAACACCGGTGACTGCGTAAAAAAACACCGGTGATAGCTTAAAGAACCACGGTGACAGCGTAAATAACACCGGTGACAGCGGAAATAACACCTGTGACAGCGGAAATAACACAGGTGACAGCGGAAATAACACCGGTGATAGCTTTAAGAACCACGGTGACAGCGTAAATAACACCGGTAACAGCGTAAATAACACCGGTGACTGCGTAAAAAAACACAGGTGATAGCTTAAAGAACCACGGTGACAGCATAAATAACACCGGTGACAGCGGAAATAACACCTGTGACAGCGGTAATAACACAGTTGACAGCGGAAATAACACCGGTGACAGCGGAAATACAACCGGTGACAGCGTAAAAAACACCTGTGATAGCGTAAAGAAGACAGGTGACAGCGTAAAGAACACCGGTGACAACGTAAAAATAACGGTGATAGCGCAAAAAACATCGGTGACAGCATAAACAACACCGGTGACAGCGTAAATAACACCGGTGACAGCGTAAATAACACCGGTGACAGCGTAAAAATCACCGTTGATAGTGTAAAGAACACCGGTGACAGCGGAAATAACACCGGTGACAGCGTGAAGAACACCGGTGACTGCGTAAAAAAACACCGGTGATAGCTTAAAGAACCACGGTGACAGCGTAAATAACACCGGTAACAGCGTAAATAACACCGGTGATAGAGCACCGGTAGTACCGGTAAATTATCCACTGAAAACGCCGTGATATGACTGAAGTATATTAATAACGGCGTAAACACCATTCAAACAAAACCCTTGTTTACTTTGTAAATCTGACAGGTTGATTGTACGGTGTATTGTTGACCCGTCGTTTACAGATCTGAACGATAGTAACACTGACACTAGCTGATTAGCCAGGTCACGCAAAATCCTACCTTCATTTTAGAGCATTGTGACCATTGCGATCATTATGGTCCAAAATGGGTTCTATAGATGCAGCTGGTGTCCAGTTATGAACATAAGTAGGTCGGAAATTACCTTTATCAGACTGCGGGGCGACTCATGCTGATAAACACTTAAAATGCTAATGGGTTTTGTAATGGACTTGCCCAACTTTGTATTGGAATATCAATATGAAAATGTTGAGCTGAGCAGCAAAATGGTATAGAGACTGGTCAGGCGGGTGGCTTAGCTCTATACTGGTGGAAGATTATAAAAAAAATTACAAAATGTGTTGCAGCAGCCAAAGTGTTAAGTTTAAACCCGTTCAAATAATCTTAAACTCCCGGATGTGTATTGTCCCATGACGTGGCTAAGATTTTAGGATATCTGATTTAACATTAACAAAAACTCGGTATTTGTTACAAATTTTGTCCGATGGGCGGAAAAATGTTTTTTGTCCACCGGAAATCGGTGGGAACAAAGCTCTTTGTACCGTATCGTATGTGATGCAATAGATACGAAAAACGTTTTTTTAACGGTACACAACATAATCTCATACAAAAGAGGACAATAAAATATTTATAATGCAATTGTATCGTATTGACTCCCGCAGCTGCGTAATGTATCGACCAGATCAGCCTGCGCTGTCCGCGCAGACTGATCCGGCCGACACATTCCGGTTTTGATTTTTGTTTGTGTATTTACGCCACTTTCAATATTTGTTCAGTTATATCCGGGGTTAGTTACAATTACTACTGGTTCATTTATCCTGACACCAGCCAGTCAGTTGTAATGTTAACCCCACAATCCTGAGCGCCAAGGAGGGAAGCCATTATTACCAGTTTTAAAGCATTTGGTTATGACCCGTCCGAGTATCAAACGCGCGACCTCTTATACCCTAAATGTAGAACGGTGGGTTCAACGCATACATGCATGGTTTGTTTTTATCCTTGCCCGCGAGACAACTAACATAGTGGCCTCTGCGTAAAGTATCGACCCGGATCAGCCTAAGCGTGCCGCGAAGGCTTACCCGTACAAACTATTTTCGCCTCCTGCGGACTGCGCAGGCTGATCTGGGGCGATACATTACGCAGAGGCCATACTGTTGGTTTTCTCGCGGGACGGCTCATTTACAGATCGCGGGCTTGGCGTGAAACGGTTGTAACTTAAATTGGTATTTTTTTACCAATGTTAATCACCTCGCCATAAAGTCTTTATAAGCGTTAAATAATTTTACTTCGTAAACAATGTAAATTTAGGTGCCATTGCTCGTTCTGAGCAATGGCATCTAAATTTGCATTGTTTACAAAGGGGTCAAAATTGCCCTTGGAGTTACCCTTGGACAAGGCACATTTAATAGCCTAGTACTGGTGTGTTTCCCCAGGGAGCATGAATAAGTAAACTGTAAAGTAAATTTGAGTGATATATTGATGAAAAAGGCTTAAAACCCCAACAAAACAAACACCGTCTAATTTTAAATAAATGTGCGAAACGAAAGCGGATCTTGGTGAACATACGAACAAGACTGACTCGAACGCACAGTATCGCCAATCGGTTTCAGGTATTCAGACGATGTCAAAACTGAGATATAACACTTCCTCTGTTTTTGGACTCTGCGTAATGTATCGACCCAGCTTCGCGCAGGCTAATCCGGGCCGACACCTTCCGTCTCAGTGGGATACAGTTATAGAGTAATGATTCCTAAAACAGAAAATCCACAGGAAGGCGAAAAGAGTCTGTCCGGGTTAGCTTGCGCGGCATGCTTAGGCTGATCCGGGTCGATACTTTACGCAGAATCCACACTGTTGGTTTTCTGATGGAACAGTTCATATATCAAAATGAAACTCAAGATTGACTTCCGACGATCATCCTGTATCATTTTGCCAGATTATACTTTCATACCGATCAAACGAAACCAGAGTTGCTTTTGTTCAACTGATGTTTTTTTTGTAACTCTTTCACAAAATCGACTCTTCCATGTTGAGAATTGGACCACTCATTTTTCGTCTAACTGATAATTTGGTTAAATTTTAATGTGTAATTGGCAAACAATGCAGATTTTAGGAGAGACAGGTCGTTACGATATCTTCGTTATCAATAAAATTGCAGCTTCCGTAGTAGAAGTTGATGGCTGTTAGCGCAAGCTGACGTGAAAAGTAACTGGTTGCACAACATATCTCACTGTATTTACAAAGTTAAGTGGGCGTTGTCGAGCTAAAGCAGGTCAGCCGATAACGAGTAGTTATATCAAGCCAAAGATTATGAATTTATTCTTTCGGATAGTTAACAAAAGTCATTTGTGACTAGCGTCATTCCTCTTCCAGCAATGGGCTAAACAAAGTGTATGTGGAAAGGTAGCCAGTTGCATTGGAAGAATGCTGCGTGGGAACACACCTTCGGAAAGATGGCTGCCGTCATGTTACTTACATACCGCAGAAAACGGCGTTCATCCTCAATCAGTCGTGAAGATGATGAGGCATTTACCCTATCCCACATACAGACATCTTGTTCGGCAATCTACGATAGACTTCCTTTGAAAAAGAAATGGGAGTATGAGAATGTTCATCTTTAGTTACTGTGTTCCCAATTCTATTCAATAAGTGTCTATCAGACATCGTGTATTTCTATATATTTTCGAAATTGTCCGTTTGTATGTTGAAAAGCGTTAATCGGCTAAGCCTTTATATAAAGTTGAAATCAGTTTAATTGTACTATAACTCGAAAATATAGCATTGTTCATCACATTCAGTGATAAGTGATTTCTTTCAGACTTTCTATGAATGTATTTCTGCCTGAATAAATTCAAATTATTCTGTTTGTATGTTGGGAAGGGGCTTTATATAAAGTTAAAGTCAGTTTAATTGTATTATAATTTGAAATCACAGCAGTTTTCTTTATAGCTCTTAGATTACGCAATCTAAACTTTGATCAAATATTGATTCAATTTGATCCCGACCTCTAAGGGTTCCTTTTGTGGGTGTTAAATCAAACATGGGTGTTTGTAATTGGGTATCTGTTATCAAAATAAACAGACGGTACTCCTTATAGAACCACACTACGCAAATAATCATCTTTTTCGTGACGATTGTAAAATTAGCTTTTGCACACATGTGATTTATTACTATGGTAATACAAATTATATTTCCTTGCACAATACAGGCTGCTTGTTGACTGCATTGCCTTATCCCTTTCCCACCTGCAGACGCATGTTAACGCAATAGCAGCAGACGACTTTTGAAAACATTGTGGCTAAAGGTGAAATTGCTCATGATGAGCAATTTCACCTTTGGCCACAATGTTTTCCACTTATAGTCATTGGTTATCCATTCAATTATAGAGATTTTCCATTTTTTGACAAAATATGTTCAAAGTCGTCTGCTGCAAATTAGTTGTATGTGGGAAAGGGTTAAGATGACGATGGCCGTTATGAATCTATGCATATACACATGTTAATTCTGTTTTTCTATATTTCTTGTGAGATCCTAAAGGTTGTTTTTTATGTGTCGCCGAACTCAGTTGTTCACCCTTACGTATCAGAGTTTGGGTTTGGCTTCGGCTAAGAGGTTAACATAAAGGGCGTATTCTTTGTTCTTAAATCCTTATTTATGCTCGGCTATAACATCTATGATTGCCACTGTGCATGGATCACTGTTTAATTTAGAATAATAAAAAAAAAAAAAAACAGCAATATGAAATTGTAAAGGCGATTTAATAAATAAATAACGGAAGAAGTGACACAGCTCTTATTTTAGTATCTGAACAGTGTGGAATCCTGATTCAACGTTTAAAGCCATATGTTGTTGGTATTCAAAAGTGCTGCCCTTCACTGAGTTTATTATACACCCAGATACATAGTATATGGGAGCTATATATGAGTCACGCTTGTCGGTCGGTCGGTTTGTCGATCCGTTTCACTATTTCTCAGCAACCCTCGGTCAGAATTCAATATAACTTCACAAGAATGATTGATACCAAGCCTAGTTGTGCATATTGTCGGCGTGTTGCACTGGATTTTTTTTTTAAATGAGTTATAGCCCCTTGAATTTCTCATACATATATATAGTGTCAGGCACCAGATGGGGGTATTCATCACCTTCAGTGATATTTTAGTTGATTTGTGTAGACACACCGTATAGTTGAATTGAGCAATACTATAGATATTGTGGTGGGAAAATCAGCTTTATTCTTATCTAGGGATTATGTGAATTTCATCGGACAACTCAAAAATAAATTGATGGAAAAAGTAAAAAACAACAAAATCAAAATGTAAACGCTGGTTATTTTGACCCAAACGTTATATCATGTACATGTATATCTGTACAGTTATTGGCATTGCGTCAGAAGATGGTGATGATTAACGTGATTCCTTTAACCCTTTCCCTCATACGACATTTCTGCTGCAGACGACTTTGATCATATTTTGTCAAAAAAATAGAAAATCTCTATAATTGAATGGGATAACCTATGACTAAAAGTGGAAAACATGTTGACAAAAGGAGAAATTGCTCGTTTCTCACTGAGACGATTCTTTTGAGTACCAACAGCATAGGTTTTGGAGGTCCAATACATATTTTGGAATATGAAACACTCCTTATGTATAGCTCTGCACGGTTAAGGTTGATAGGTCTTTTGTATCCATAGATTTGATAACTTTAGTACATATTTGATGTACGAGAAACTAGTAGATCTACTGTGCAAACACAACACTTTTGTACGTGGCATTTAACCCTTTCGCCATTTGCAGACGCCTTCTAACGCATCTTTAGCGCAGACCCATTTTGAAAATTATTGTGGCAAACGAAGAAACTGCTCATGATTAGCAATATCCCATTTTACCAAAATGTTTTCGATTCTTTTTAATCATTTTACAATTTCGTTTTTAGACATTAGCTACATTGTTTACGTAAATTTTTTCAAAGTTGTTTGCCGCATATTTGTTGAATGAGGGAGAGGGCGTTTAATCCTTTGAATTTCTTAAAGAGATGAGTAGGGGGGAAAATGGGCGTTATTGCACTTCCAATTTCGGCATTTCATACAATAATAAGTAAATGAGGGGCTACAGTTCTAGTGTCTCTTCAGAGATTACATATACAATGGAACTTGTGTATAAAGACCACCCATGGGAACCCAACTATATGGTCCGTGTTCGCAGGTGATCGTTAATTGCAGGGTTATTTATGCAGAAAACGAGTCATGGGAAACTAAACGTGTGGTTGCTGTAGACATGGACTCGCTTTGTAAAGGTAGTCTTTAGCACTGATTTGACTGTATTACTATACGAAGTTAAAACGAACTATGATCAGTGTGTACGTGTGCATAGGCACGCCCCTGAATCCTCACTGTTTGTGGATTAATGCAAGTAGACGCTCTTTCACATGGAGTCGCTCAAACAATTGTTTTCGAATAAATAGGTCTTTTAAAACTAATAATGTGTGCACGAAAAATTGAAACCGATCTATCGGGTTACGGTATGTTCAGATGCAACGAGGTTATTAATACCAGTGGATAAATTATATTTCCATTTACATAATTTCATAAAAAATATCAAACAGATGTTACATCGGAATAAAAGCCTGAAATGAATTTGTGAATTGGTCAGCACGATACATATTTCCGTTCAATTCGTACAATACAAACAAAGGTTATTCCTTAATCCCTTTCCGACATATAGCAAACCCAGAAAATCACTATAAATGAAGGTATAATGAATGGAAAAAGTTGAAAATATTGTGGCAAATGGAGAAATTGCTCGTTTTGAGCAATTTCTCCTTTTGCCACAATATTTTCAAAAGTCTCTGAAGCAGATGTATGCGTTAAGATGCGTCTAAAGTCTATAGGTGGGAAGGGGTTAATACGCTTTACACTACTTTAAATAATAGCGTGACAGCTATAGACCAATTTAGATATCATTGGAAGCTATCGTGACGAAGTAACACAGGTCGCAACGCCTTTCCGGCGGCCACTCCATGAACAAAAGAACGAAGATACGTAACCCTTTACCTCATACAGACGCTTTCTGACGGCTCTGAAGCAGACGAATTTTTGAAAGCATTGTGACAAAAGAAGAAATTGCTCAAAACGAGCAATGTTTCCTTTTGCCCCAATATGTTCTACTCTTTTCAATATTAAGACTTTTATTTATAGTTTCCTTTTTTTCCCCCAGATGTTTTCAAAGACGTCTGCTACAGATGTGTTGTATGTGGAAAAGGGTTAAACATTTGGAAGTGTTCTGTACTAACCCGGTCATTGATGGTTTCCGATGATTGACATATCGATGGATTCATGCAAAAAGGATGTAACTACATATTGTAACAATATGTAGTTACAACCGTTTTGCGTGAAGCCCTAAATATGTATCTTTGACTGGCACCATTCGTCTTCAACCAATGGGCTAAATTGTATATTTGGGAAACGTGGCTATAGTAGCCAGTTGTCTGGTAAGAATGTTGTTTGGAATATTCAGGAAACATATTGTAATGTCAATTGGGCGCCGTTATATAACCGGATAACTGTTGAAATTGATTGATTGATTGATTGGGGTTTAACGCCGTTTTCAACAATTTCTCAGTTATATCACGGCCAGTTCACCTACTCATGCACTTCCTGGTTTTCTCACACCAGTACTCCACACAACAATCTTCCCAAACAACTGGCTGCTTTTCCACATAGACGGCGGCCAGTTCACCTACTCATGCACTTCCTGGTTTTCTCAAACCAGTACTCCACACAACAATCTTCCCAAACAACTGGCTGCTTTTCCACATAGACTTAGCCCATTAGTAGAAGACGAATGACGCATGTCGCATTGACTGTTGTCAATCGTCGGAAAGAAAGTTGGCCGAGCCGGGATTCGAACTCACAACCTCTAGATTGACAGCCCGGGTCGCTACCGACTGAGCTCGGCGGAAAACTGTTGAATACGTCGGTTAACTCGTACCAGTCGAGCAGTCTTATTTTAGTGTTGTATATTTAAGCGACACATAACACTAGCTTTCGGGATATTCGGATTTTGGCCAGGGTCAAAAATAGAAATAATGACAAAAATTAAGTACTAAGCATGGGATTGACTTTTTCAGTTGAACCCACTTCTCCTTCCGGTTTGACAACACTGGTTGCAGAGCTAGGCGTGAATTTAGGGGTAAATTTGAATACCAGCTTTCGCGTCCAAAACTGCTTGGAAAGGAGCTGGAAACGTGGTATTTCTGACTGCATCCACAGATTGTCTATTGCTTTGAGAGAATTAGCAGCTCTTTAATTTTACACTAACCCCCTGCGTTTTTGTTGGGTGATATTTGGAATAAAGGGTCAAATTGATCTTTCTGTCCTACTTTTTTCACCCTGTTTCAGACCAATTTTGTGGCCAATTCTTTTTATAATTTGGACTGAGAGTGTGACTTCCAGTCAATTTCCTACAATTCTGGCACTCCTTGATACAGGAAAACCCTTATATCAAACCAGTATGGATATTATGCGAAATAATGAGAGAATAAAAGTTGGGGTGTCCCAGTAAACAGAAAATCAGCTTTCAACTGTGTTATGCCATCATTAGGTCTTCCAAAGCGAAGAAAGTCAGTAAAAACACGTTATATCACAGTAGAGACATTACTACTCTTTAACCCTTTCTCTCATACGACAATTCTGCAGCAGACGACTTTTAACATATGTTGTCAAAAGATATCCATTGACTAAAAGTGGACAACATTGTGGCAAAAGGAGAAATTGCTCGTTTTGAGCAATTTCTTCTTTTGTCACTATGTTTTCAAAAAGCCGTCTGCTGCAGAGGCGTCAGAAAGCGTCCATACGAGGGAAAGGGTTAACTATAATGTATTCGACCACTTGGTCTTTATACAGAAACTCAACGCAAATTGAAGTGCAGTCCATTCTTCTGTCGGAAAGATCAAATTGTAAAGCTTGATAAAGACCATGTAGTCGAAAGTGTGATGATTAAAGATTCTTATTCTCGTTTGTGTCGGTCGAGTCCCTGTAGCTCAGTCGGTAACGACGCGGGCTGTCAATCCAGGGGTTGTGAGTTCGAATCCCGGCTTGGCCAACATATTTTCGGACGTTTGACAAAAATCATTGCGACATGCGTCATTCGTCTTCCACCAATGGGCTAAGTCTATGTGGAAAAGCAGCCAGTTGCTTGGGAAGATTGTTGTGTGGAGTACTGGTATGCGAAAACAAGGAAACATATGAGTAGGTGAACTGGCCGCCGTGATATGACTGGGAAATTGTTAAAAAACGGCGTTAAACCCAATCAATCAATCAATCAATCAAGTATCGCCAACCGGGCTTCATTCAGCTTTCTTCCAATGAACACATCCTCGGTAACAAACAAGCTCTTTTCTTTGCCTACAAGCAAAAGTGGTTGAAATTGTTAAAAACGGCGTTAAACCCCAATCAATCAATCAATATATTTTGTCTCATAAGCTAAAAGTACGGTCACGATACGACACGTGCGACTTATCTACATGTATATATATATTAGCCAGCCAGTGCATTAGAGAAATGTACACGTTGGCATTTATTGAACAGTGTAGGATCAGATCGTCTTGTACACGTGCTCCATCTGTTCGGAATCTTCACAAAATTAAATAATCTTCGTTAGAACAAGCGTGTGTAAGTAATAAGTGAACAGTGTACATCCGCACAGTCTGATCTGGATATATATTATTCACAAAGATCATCTTGTACCGTTTATCTTATTCACTGTGCATGAGAGAAATGTATACGTTGGCATTTATTGAACCGTGTAGGTTCAGATGATCTTATACCGTTTATCTCATTCACTGGTTCGTATGCTATAATTTGCTCGTAATAAATTATTCTACATTCCATGCATTTCATTCCACTACGCTGAGTAGCGATAACATATCATTAATTCATATAATTTTACATTGGGTGTCATAAACGTATTTTACGTAATATTATTACGATGGCGATACGATGTGATATCGTTAATGTGACACTCGTAAACTCGTAAAACCATTTAATAACATATGTCAAATGTTCGGCAGTCGGGGCAACTCGAAAATATATCTGTTTCTATATTGTATGGGAAAAGCGGAGAATCAAAGGAGTCTTAAGCATTCTGACAACCAGGGGCGTAGCTCCCTTTAGGCACTGTAGGCACGTGCCTACACATTTTTTCTCAAAATGCCCCAAAATGCAGCTATCCGCGCAGACTGATCCGGCCGACACATTCCGTCTTAGGGGGAATGATGTATATGAGTAGTGATTTCTGAATCAGAAAATCCACAGGAGGCGAAAAGTGTCTATCCGGGTAGGCCTGTGTTGCATGCTTAGGCTGATCCGGGTCGATACGTTACGCAGAGTCCACACTGTTGATTTTCTCACGAGACGACCTACACATTGATTATTGCAAAGCTACGCCCCTGACAACCTCACCAGAGTCTTCACTTCGCACACAAACGCATTTTAGGCGTTAGAATTCAGTCCCATGATATGTCTAGAAAGTTTATCCCCCATCTTAGCTAGAATACAATCTAGCTTCTATGATTCAATGATGTAGCAGAAATAGTATGAGTGACCTCGTTTGAATGCCGTCGCAGTATAAATGATTGACAGCGTTATTGCTTTATAAGAAAGATAACATCAATTCATATTTATTGCTGTGTAAAATATTTTTACGATACCATGTGAAAAGGACTTTTATTTCATCCGCGAAAACAGAAAACGCCACCAAGCCTGCATGGTCTCATCGGAGTCTCCGCCGTGCGTCTAAACTAAGACATACCTATATTAAGACGAAACTTATGTATCATTTCTTGTGAAAACCCGGAAATGTAGCCCCAGGAGGTTTAAGCCCCAACGACCTTTTTACGTGATGCTAAACTAAACTAGGGGATGCAACAAGAAACTCTTTGCATGACGTGGCTCATTTTAACTTGTCATACAACGCGAGTGACAGATACTTTCTATAGCCGGGCGTATGGCAAAATTCATTAGAGCTTCAAATACAAAATAGTCTTGTAAATCAGAGCTGTAGATAGTGAGCGTTTTCGCGTGATGTTAACTCCGTATTTAACCCCTAAAACCTACAGTGTGGTCCCGGGTATAAAAAGAATCGCCTCGATGGTCGTATATTGGTTTTAAGATATATTGTGGAACAAGGCCTTATTTACCTAATATTATCTAGTCAGCTATGAAAAATGTATGTAATATACTGATTCGGCAATAAAAAACATTTACTCCAAAATGATTGACCCTAGACACCTGGCTATGTTACCCTGCATAATTCACTCTAAAAAAGGTATTTAAATTATACCGATCATAAGTCAGTCCTTTTAGTGGAATTCACCAAATTAAGATCAAGCTTCGCCTCTAACCGGTAAACAGATTATATGGGACACGTGATAACTCGAACATAAAACAGTTCGAATAATCGTCTAACTCGAACACTTTCCCGGGACGGATATGTCATTTGAAAAAAGGGCGTAGCTGTACTTCTGATTGTGACATGTTTGGTTTCGTCATCGATTATTGTTGGTTAAATAACCCACATACAAAAATATCTGCAGCAGGCGACTTTGTAATTATCAAGTCCAAAATAGAAATAATATCTATAAATGATAGTATGATTATTGAATAGAGTTGAAAACATATTGAAACATGGAGAAATTGCTCGTTTTGAGCAATTTCATACGTTTGTCACCATGTTTTCAAAAAGCCGTCTGCTGCAGAGGCGTCAGAAAGCGAGGGAAATATATATATATGAGGGAAAGTGTTAAATAAATGACAAAGCAAACGATCAAAATACTAAATATGTCACATATACAGTCACCCTGAGTTTTAAGACCACCCAATGGAAGTGAACAATGTGGTCTTTAAACACAGATGGTCTTTACAGGGTCATTTATGGGCAGAAAATTAGTTATTTGGAAATTAAAAGTGTGGTCACTATAGGCAGGAAATTGCTACACAAAGGTGGTCTTCAGCAAAGGTTTGAGTGTTTTTGAATTTTTTACTTTACAATGGAACCATTTCACAATGTTAACAAACGCCTGATATAACTGAAACATTGTTGAAAGCGGAGTAAAACACAAAACAACCAATCAATCACGATGTTAACAGCATTTAGATGTTTATATGGTCAATTAGAAATATTGACAAAAAAGGAGACACGGCAACATTTCAGTCAAGCTTTCGCCTGGTTTTTAGCTCGACTATTCGAAGAATATGAGAGCTATACTACTCACCCTGGCGTCGGCGTCGGCGTCGGCGTCGCCGTCGGCGTCGGCGTCCACGTCACACTTTGGTTAAGGTTTTGCATGCAAGTTCTTAAATACTACATGTATTGCATTGAAACTTTCTACAACCCTACCAAACTATCACACCAATGTAGATTATCAAGTTAGATAACTCTATCCTGCATTTTATGCAAGTTATGGCCCTTTTTTACTTAGAAATTCTGGTTAAAGTTTTGCGTGCAACTAAAGTAAGAGTCCATATCTCAGTATTTAATTGATGCATTGCATTGAAACTTTATACAGCACTACCCAACTATCACACCTATGTAGATTATCAAGTTAGATAACTCTATCCTGCATTTTATGCAAGTTATGGCCCTTTTTTTACTTAGAAATTCTGGTTAAAGTTTTGCGTGCAACTAAATTAAGAGTCCATATCTCAGTATTTACTTGATGCATTGCATTGAAACTTTCTACAACCCTACCCAACTATCACACCTGTGTAGATTATCATCTAAGATAACTCTATCCTGCATTTTATGCAAGTTATGGCCCTTTTTTTACTTAGAAATTCTGGTTAAAGTTTTGCATGCAACTAAATTAAGAGTCCATATCTCAGTATATACTTGATGCATTGCATTGAACCTTTATACAACCCTACCCAACTATTACACCTATGTAGATTAACAAGTTAGATAACTCTATCCTGCATTTTAGGCAAGTTATGGCACTTTTTTTTACTTAGAAATTCTGGTTAAAGTTTTGCGTGCTACTAAATTAAGAGTCCATATCTCAGTATTTACTTGCTGCATTGCATTGAAACTTTCTACAACCCTACCCAACTATTACACCTGTGTAGATTATCAAGTATGATAGCTCTATTCTGCATTTTATGCAAGTTATGGCCCTTTTTTTACATAGAAATACTGGTTAAAGTTTTGCGTGCAACTAAATTAAGAGTCCACGTCTCAGTATATACTTGATGCATTGCATTGAACCTTTATACAACCCTACCCAACTATCACACCTATGTAGATTATCAAGTATGATAACTCTATCCTGCATTTTATGCAAGTTATGGCCTTTTTGGACTTATAAATTCTGGTTAAAGTTTTGCATGCAACTACATAAAGAGACCATCTCTTAGTAACTACTTGATGCATTGCATTGAAACGTTATACAGCCCTTACCAACCAGCATTTTATGCAAGTTATGGACCTTTTTGGACTTAGAAATTCTGGTTAAAGTTTTGCAACTACATTTAGAGTGTAATCTCAGTAACAACTTGAACAATTGTATTGAAACTTTATACAACCTTTCCCAATTGTACAACTATAAACACAACCAATTAAGATAACTCTATCCTGTATATGGTGCAAATTGTTGCCCTTTTTTTACTTAGAAATTATGGTTAAAGGTTTGCGTGCAAATACATTAAGAGTCCATATCTTAGTAACTACTTGATGCATTCCATTGAAAGGTTATACAACCCTATCTAACCAACAAACCTATGAAAATAATCATGTTAAATAACACTATCCTGCATATAATGCAAATTATCACCCACTAAGAAATTGTGGTTAATGTTTTGCATGCAACTACATTAGAGTCCATTATCTCGGTAACTTAAATAAGCGGTGGAATAGTCGAACACGCTGTCCTCCGACAGCTCTTGTTATATTGACTAGAGCCATCTGCTTTCAATAAATATCTTCCATAAATATGATACCATTTTTAATGTTTCAAACATCATGCATGTTTTTACTGACTTTCTACCCTTAGGCAGTCCTCATATACAAAGAGAACGTGTTACCTTGGTGCGATTTCTCTTTTTCTGGCAATGTTTTCTATCGTCGTCTGCTACAAAGCGTTTTATGTGGCCTGTACCATTAACATAATTCTAAACGTTGGGTTAGGTTATACACCTGTGACCGGCTGCTCATAGGTTCGAACCGAGCAATTATATTTCTATGAAAAATCATAGATTGGTTGAAACGTATATTGAATGAAGAATACAGTTGTATGAAAAGCAAATAAATGATAGGAAATAGTGCGTGGACTTGTTTAAAATAGTTTTATTGAAAACTTACTGTGGGAAAATACAAAAGTGTCAATATACAGCGGGTGTTGTCGGGATATGAGCCGTTCCACGAGAAAACCAACATTATGGCCTCCGCGTAATATATCGACCCAGATCAGCCTGCGCAGTCCGCGCAGACTTATTCGGGCCGACACATACCGTCTCAGGGGGATAGAGGTAAAGAGTAATGATTCATTAAACAGAAAGTCAACAGGAGGCGAAAAGTGTCTATCCTGGTAAGCCTGCGCGGTATGCTTAGGCTAATCCGGGTCGATACTTTACGCACAATGTTGGTTTTCTCGCGGAACGGCTCATCTCATAAAAACAAACAGCTATTAACGATCACATTATTGACTACTACTCAAGTAAATCGACGTTTAGTCAGTCGTTTTACCACCATCTGTATACGCCGCTAGTGTTTTTAGTAACTCTTAATCAGAAATAGTTCAGTTTTGCTTGTTCGTTAACCCTTTCTCACATACAAAAAACGTGCTTTTTATAAACGTATTGCCAAACATTTGTGAAACTTTCTGAACAATAAAGATATACATATCGAATACAGCTGAACAATGAAGATATACAATATTGAATACAGCTGAACAATGAAGATAAACATATTGAATACAGCTGAACAATGAAGATATACATATTGAATACAGCTGAACAATGAAGATATACATATTGAATACAGCTGAACAATGAAGATATACATATTGAATACAGCTGCACAATGAAGATATACATATTGAATACAGCTGCACAATGAAGATATACATATTGAATACAGCTGCACAATGAAGATATACATATTGAATACAGCTGCACAATGAAGATATACATATTGAATACAGCTGCACAATGAAGATATACATATTGAATACAGCTGAACAATGAAGATATACATATTGAATGCAGCTGCACAATGAAGATATACATATTGAATACAGCTGAACACATTGTTGCAATAGGAGATATTGATCATTATAGTATATACCGGCGTACGTGTTTCACCTCATGTTGTATTCCGCGATGTTTAACGCATATGCTGTATAACGCATTGTTATACGCATATGCTGCTTAACTCTGTATATAACATGTAAATAGTGTCTAAAGTCGCATATATCGGGATACGTTTTAGTGCATCACTAATTTCACTGTCATCAAAAAGCACAGTTGTGAAGATTTTCGACAAAGTAAAGAGTCGTAAGTCGATGTAGGCCTATACATATACATACATTAGTTTTCAATTAGAGGACATCACAGGTGCAGATTAATAGCGCAGTATCCAATAACACGCATTTCGTTGTTATGGTGTATTCAGAAAATATGATAAATATCAGTGGGGTGCAATGCAAAAATAAAATTAAATAAATCAAAGTAAGGTTGATTAATGTCCTTTCTGTCTATCTGCACAGTGTGACTTTGGTTGGCTATGTTATTCACACATATCGTCATGCTTCTAAAATTCCAAAAAACCATATGATTGAATTATTGATTGATTGTTTGGTGTTTTAGGCCGCTTTCAACAATGTGTTCAGTTAAATCACGGCGTGTCCTATGTAAGTTACCAGTATTACTGTTTCATTTATCTTGACAACAGCCAGCCAGTTGTAATGCTAACTCCGCAACCCTGAGCAGGAGCCAATGAGTGTAGCCATTACTACCATTTATAAAGTACTGTCGAGTTGTTTACGTGACATCTATTTTCTTGTCAAATGTCTAAAATCCGGTCTTGCTTAGAGCGGGTTAACTCTTATCATTCTGTATACCTGTAACTTGTACCATCACTTTTGTGGTCGAGTTGTAAGCGTCGGGGATTTGAAACTTGGCTTCCCGGGTTCGATCCCTAGTCGCGGTACGACAGTCATGGTAGAGTGACCTTGTACAGGCACATGTCCTAGCCTAGTACAGGTTTGTTTATTCAGGGATCATGAATAAGTGAACTGTCGTGATATAACTGAAATAACCCATTAAAACAAGCAAACAAACAAATCGATTTTTATGGAATTTGCATACTATATATTGAAAAAAGCATTTGCTATATTTTTAAGTTAGAAAGTAAGTTAGTAAGTATTTTATTATAGTGACATGTGTATGTACATCAACAAAACAATAGAACAAAAAGTAATAAATAACACCCGATCCAATGAGTCTATAATTCACTGTCAAAAGAAATATAATTAAGAAAACAAAAAACAAAAAACTCAAAAATAATAATATGGAAAACGTGTTGTTTTTGGTATCGTTCTACTTCATAGCGACAATATTAGATAGGTAGATTTCGGCAGTACCATTCAAAAGTATGCATGCTAGCGACTTTTACTCGACAAATAAGGTAGATGTAAATATCGATTATTTAGTATTGGTTAATGTAGACCAAGATACGACTGCGCGAATCTGCAGCAAAACCAATTTTGCATTGTAGCCAAACCTTTATTTCATGCATCAAACGCCTCGCTGGTGTAGAGAGGTCGCTGGTTCGATCCCCGGCCGGGTCATACAACATACCGTTCAGGGTTGCGGGGTTAGCATTACGACTGATTAGCTGTTGTCAGTAGTACTAGGAACTTACCAAGGAAACGCCGTGATAAAACTTTTAAAACAATAATGAAAGCGGCATTGTCAAAACTATCTTTTGAAAACTTTGGTGGACTCGTCCAATGCTTGATGACTTGGACTCGTCTAAGGCTTGATGACAAATGTAACGCTCTTTTAGAAGACATTATAACCCTTGCGTCAATCGATGCGGTAACAAAAGGCACACGCAATACTAGAAATTACGGTAAATTGTATCCCAATGCTTTCGCAATATAAATGTCATCCGAATTGTTTATATATTTTATGATACGATCGGGATTTCAATAAATGTTGATTTAAAATATATTAAAAACAATGATGCATATATGATTATAATGTAAACATAGCTGGAGGCGGGTCCTGCGCTTATGGGATATTATTAACTCTCCGCAACGGGACCACACCTATGTAAAACTGAAGTCAAACTAATGGTGCTACATTTCTAGTATTTCATCAACCGATGCACCTAGAATTACATTAACTGTAGACGGTCGGTGGATAATCTAGCGAGACGGCGCGGACTCACAGACACGCCCGAGTCTTCACTGTACGCAGGCGCATTCAGATACCATATGGCTAGACACGGCGCGTACTTTCTAATGCTTGTTTGATGCTATCTATTTAATTTCATTTTGATTGACGATTGAAATATCCATTTTCTTAAAATCTACCTCGTGATAATTTTGTATTTTAAGAAAATGTACATTGCACGGTGCGTTGTTGTTTCGATTCATTACTCATTACATGTTACTATCATAGTGTCACCGTAAATGAAAAGTGTACCTTCGGGTATGCTTTAACCATTTCCCACATATGTAGCAAAAATACGAAACATTGTGGTCTCTGCGTAAAGTATCGACCCGGATCAGCCTAAGCATGCCGCGCAGGTGAACCCAGCTTTTCTGTTTCAGGAATCATTACTCTATACATATATCCCCCCTAAGACACATGATGTAGGTCCGGATTAGCCTGCGCGAACTGCACATATTATGAAAATATCTGAAGATGCTAGATATATATGTCAAAGTACTATATCCAAATACTGTTGAAAACATTGTGACAAAGAAAGATCACCTTGCCACAATGTTTTTAAAATTCGTCTGATGCAGAGGCGTCAGAAAGCGTGTTGTGTTTTAAAGAGTCAGAGACGCCCTATCACTATTAGGATACATACTGAAACAATCCTGCGTTTCTCAGCGAAATCACATTGCTTTTCTGCATTCGTAAATGTTCGGTAAAACTCGTGAACTCGATTTATATTCCATAAGAACACTCGGAACGCCTCGGCAGACTACATGTACATCTTACCTCGGATGTATGACGTATTCCTCCGTCTTGGAACTATTTTTTAAAATAAAACAACAAAAACAAAAATGGTTGCAGGCTGTTGTTTGTCAATAAAACTCTGTCGGACGTATGACGTTTTGACTAAAGACGCAACCTTGTCTACAAAAACTCTGTATTGTATATTGTGTACTGCCGATAACATTTTGAGAACTTGTGTTTTTGGATGTCAGTAAACCGGCTACCGAACCACAATATATATGCGTAGCTACATATCACATACCGTCATACATCCGAGGATAGATGTAGGATACCGGAATATCCCGTGAAGTGCCGAATGACATTAATATTCTCGGAATATGAGTAGTGAATCGGTTAATTGTAATGTGATGCGGTTAAAAATAGTCCGTCTTCGTGATTACCGCTGGATGATATCATAAAAAGTCCGAATGAGGTAAACTCATTCGAAATAGATTCGAAATGAAATCTTTTCACTGGTTATTCGAAATATGTCATCCATTTTTGCGTAATAAGCAATGAACGGAGCTTGTTTGTTACGGGGGATGTGTTCATTGGAAGAAAGCTGAATGAAGCCTGGTTGGCGATATTTGATTGATTGATTGGGTTTAACGCCGTTTTTTAACAATTTCTCAGTTATATCACGGCGGCCAGTTCACCTACTCATGCATTTCCTGGTTTTCTCATACCAGTACTCCACACAACAATCTTCCCAAGCAACTGGCTGCTTTTCCACATAGACTTAGCCCATTGGTGGAAGACGAATGACGCTTGTCGCATTGACCTACAGGGTGTTTAACCCTTTCCCTCATATAGGCGCTTTCTGACGCCTCTGCAGCAGACGGCTTTTTGAAAACATAGTGACAAAAGAAGAAATTGCTCAAACGAGCAATTTCTCCTTTTGTCACCATGTTTTCCACTTTTAGTCATAGGTTATCCATTCAATTATAGAGATTTTCTAATTTTTGACAAAATATGTTCAAAGTCGAGGATGTGTTCATTGGAAGAAAGTTGAATGAAGCCCGGTTGGCGATACAGTTCATAGTCCAATTTAACGACGAACCAACGCGTCATTATTGAAATTCTATAGGCGTTCGAATAAGGACACCTTCTTTTGATTATTTTCTCATGTATCGGACTCATTTTTACACAATGCAGCATATATAACTCAATAAAACAGTGTGCCAAAAGAGGAAATTGCTCAAAATGAAGCTATTCCCCCCTTTGCAACAATGTTTTCAACTCTATTCGATTAACCAACGTTCACTTTATAGATACTTTCGAAGTATCTTTTAACAATATATCTTTAGAAGACTACGTGTTTGTGAAAGGGTTAATACATACCACTTTGGCCATAATCGACATCTAGTTTACAGTTTACTGCATTTTAATGGGTATTTATGTAAAACTAACTAAACTCTACTCAACAGGGTTATGTACTGACGACCCGTGATATTATAATACCATTGATGCCTTTGACCCTTACCACAATGAAATAGTATTGTGATAACCCCCTTCAACAGACGACATTGCGAAATTTAGTTCACAGTTTACTGCATTTTAATGTGTATTTAAGTAAGACTAATAAACCCAACAGAGGGTAGGGTTACGTACGGTCTGTTCCATTCAATACGGACCTGTATAAATACCGATTTTACGGGTGTTATACGGCCGATTACTGACGACCCTTCATGTTATTCTTCATACACCTTTGACCCTTTTAACTATGAAATAGAAGTGTGATACTACCAGGGGCGTAGCTTTGCAATAATCAATGTGTAGGCCGTCTCGTGAGAAAATCAACATTGTGGACTCTGCGTAAAAGTATCGACCCGGATCAGCCTAAGCATGTCACACAGGCCTACCCGGATAGACAGTTTTCGCCTCCTGTTGATTTTCTGTTCAGGAATCTATACATCTATCCCCCCCCCCCCCCCCCCCCCCCTAAGACGGAATGTGTCGGCCGGATCAGTCTGCGCGGACAGCGCAGGCTGATTTGGTCGATACATTACGCCAATGTCTATCGCCGCAGCTGTATTTTGGGGCATTTTGAGAAAAAATGTGTAGGCACGTGCCTACAGTGCCTAAAGGGAGCTACGCCCCTGACTACTGCAGTACAGTAGATGACATTGTCATTAATTGATCAAAAAATTAGTTTGTATGGCACTGGATATTACACCATTGATACCTTTGAATTCCATGATGAAATCGAACTTTCATATTTTATTGACCCTTGCTATCATAATGTGTATATGTGTAACCCTTTCCCACTATGAAACCGTAGTTTGATACTACTTCAGCTGATGACATTGTCATTAATTTGTTATAAAATAGTTCATATAGCCCTGGATATTTTACGATGTATACCTTTGATCCTATAAACTATGAAATAAAATATTGATACTACCGCAGCCGCCAACACTGTCATTAATTGAGCATAAGATAGTTCATTGACCAGAGATATAATACTGTGTATATTTTGTTTACTCTTTTCCATATCATTCTTTGATACTACTTTAGCTGACGACATTGTCATTAATTGAGCATAAACTAGCTCATTGGACTTCGATATTATACTGTGTATTTTCTTGTTACTCTTTTCCATGATGACATCTTACTTCGATACTATTTCAGCTGACGACATTGTCATTAATTGAGCATAAACTAGTTCACCGGACTTCGATATTATACTGTGTATTTTCGTTTTACTCTTTTCCATGATAAAATCTAACTTTGATACTATTTCGGCTGAGGACATTGTCAGTTATTGAGCATAAACTGTTTGATTGAACCTAGATATTAAACTGAGTATTTCTTTTTTTTTTTTTTTTTTTTACATTATTCCGCTATGAAATCATAGTTTACTACTACAACAGCAGACGAAATGTGCATTAATTGTGCAGGAAATAGTGCCTTGCACCCAGATATTAACCCTTTCCCACCAATTGACGCATGTTGACGCATCTGCTGCAGACGACTTTCGAAAACATCGTGACAAAAGGAGAAATTGCTCAAAACGAGCAATTTTTCTCCTTTTTGCCACAATGTTTTCAACTTTTTTTTCAGTAATTATACCTACAATTATAAGGATCAATGTTTCCAAAAGTCGTCTGATGCTATTGCGTCATAATGCGTGGGAAAGGGTTAAATGAGCCAATTAAGTTTTCTGGTCACACACTAGATCGAGGCGAATTGGATCCACTGAAATATTCCTTAATGGAGTGGAGCGGCAGAGTGCAATGAAACGCCTCTTCATCTCATGTATGGCCCATGTATTTGACTACGTCTGTGAAGTTCAAGCCTTTGGAAATTAATAAGTTCTCCCTTTCTCACGTTATTTACAAACTTGTATGATTTTTTTTTTAAATTCTATCTTCCCTATTCTTGATGTTTTCATCTTTTTCTCGGGTGTTTTTGACGACAGCCAAATTTTTCAGTTTTCCTTTTAGGTAAATAAATGATCGAATCATTGTGCCTCATTACACTCTTAACTCTTTCGATGCCAAAGGCATTTAAAGGCGTCTTGCAAACAATGCAGATTCATGTGAAACAACTCGTTAGGAGCTGTCTCGCCTACAATTAGCATTGTTTGCCACTTAGACATTAAATTTTAATCCAATTTTCATATTGGACGAAACATGAAGTGGTCCATTTTTCCACATGGAAGAGTCGACTTTTGTGAGATTCGCCCTGAAAGTTATTATGAATACAAAAATAACTTTAAAATTCATATTACATGTAATTGTGTTTTTAAACGAACCCTGGGAAAAGGGTGTAACAAACATAATGCTAATGACGGTGCACACACATAAAATACACAACATTGCGTGCATTAAATGTAAATTTATGGGCCTTCGTTAACGCATATATTGCGTCCATCTTTGATAAACCTTGTAAATAATTCAAATAATGTTTTACCTGAGAACACGTTTGGAAACAGCGTGGGAAATTAGAGGTCAAGCTCAAAACGACAAAGTTCAGGGCTTACACGTACTATTCACAATATTGTATTTGAAATATAAGCGTGGCCTCTGCGAAATGTATCGACCCAGATCAGCCCGCGCAGTCCGCGCGGACTGATCCGGGCCGACACATTCCGTCTCGGGGGGGGATAGAGGATAAGAGTAATATTTCCTGAAAGAGAAAATCCACAAGATGCGAAAAATGTCCTTCCGGTTAAGCCTGCATGCTTAGGCTGATCCGGGTCGATACTTTACGCAGAGTACACAATGTTGGTTTTCTCGCGGGGTGGCTCATATAATGACATTAATTTTAAATAAGAAATTACACTAAGTGTTCGTGGGATGTGGCTGATATAATTGTTCAAATTACACCATACTTACAAACGTTAACTGCTCATGTATGGCCCTTTACTCACCAACATGTAATCTGGTTTAGAACATTAAAATATGAAAAAAAGTTGCTCTTATGACGTTTGGCCGAGCCCCAGTAGCTCAGTCGGTAGCGACGCGGGCTGTCAATCCAGGGGTTGTGAGTTGGAATCCAGGCTCGGTCAACTTTCGTTCCGACGAATGACAAAAAAGTCAATGCGACATGCGTTATTCGTCTTCCACCAATGGGCTAAGTCTATGTGGAAAAGCAGCCAGTTGCTTGGGACGATTGTTGTGTGGAGTACTGGTGGGTGTGAGAAAACCAGGAAATGCATGAGTAGGTGAACTGGCCGCCGTGATATAACTGAGAAATTGTTAAAAATGGCGTTAAACCCCAATCAATGAATCTGAATTTGAAATTTGAAACGCATTTCTATATTTCGACAGTCTTATTTGAAAACATCTTCTCATAACTGATATATAAGAATACTTTAAATGAACAAATCATTTGAATAGAAAATATTAAATTGCATTAATTAGGGTTAAATAAGTGCATATATATGAAAATAGTATAATTCATAAAGTATGATACTTGGTAAATAGCTATTTAAATATCTACATTTATGGTCCGTATTAAGATTTGTTGTCAAAATTGTGTATATTGTGAGTTGCTCTCAAACATTGATGTGTATGTAATTTATATGTAATGTGGGCCGGAGGCCTTACATTACAATAAACGCATATTGTATTGTTTTGTATTGTATTGTTTAATGAACGCACTTCTTAATTGATATGTATGCTTGAACTATTTCCAACATGCATACGCATTTTGACGGGGGGTTTCAGACCAGACAGCCTGGTTTCGATCCGCCTCGCAGCGGAATCTTGGTCGAGGGACCTTGTGAAAGTCAAATATCTTAGATCAGTACTGCTTAGTCAATAAATAAATCTAGAAACAATATATTGTTGCCATGATATAACTGAACTTTGGCTGAAATCATTATGAAACCACAATAATTATACTTAATCAAATACTACAAAAATCCTTTTTTTTTTCATACGATACATAACCCTCTATGAGTTGCCAAGTTTAGCTTTCAACCTGTATACTAAAAGGAATACGCCGTGGTCGAGTGGTTAGCGACGGGGATTTGGTCCCCGGTCGCGGTACGGCGGTCATGGTGGAGTGCCCTTTTGGCCAGGCACTTGTCCAAGCCTAATGATGGTTTGATTACGCAGGGATCATTAATAAGCTTACTGTCGCCGTGATATAACTGAAATAAGGTTGAAAAAACGACGTCAAACCCCATTCAATAAATAAAACTGGATTCTGAAAAAAAAGAGTTTGGGTTGGTAGCAGGCGTTATTATAACAATTTGTTATATCAAAGGCGGGGATGGTAATTGAGTCACATGACCGCGTAACAAGAAAACAGACATTCAGATGAGATGGACTTTTTATTGCAATTACGATACAATTCCAGACTTGATTGGACGATTTTAAAACAGAACGAACAACGGTTCTCCAACGATCAGAGCAGTTTCCGATCAGTGGTACAGTGGTAGAGCGTCGGCCTCTCGTACCAAAGGTCCCGGGTTCGATTCCAGTGTTTAGCGGGTTCTGCCTTTAGGAGCTTTCCTCACAAACGGCGCGAGTACTGGTTATGTCTCCAGGAAGCAGAAGTTTAAAAATCGTTATCGATATGAACTAATTAAGTATAAACTATCCCGATTAGACTGAGCGCTGTCAAAGATGCAGACGCACACGGATCGGGATGTTTCCTGGTCAAAATATTCCTTACGATCTGTTTTCGTTTGGCGTGACTCAACATTATACTCGTCGGGGCCTTATCGAGACTCGTCACTCTAGAAGAGACAGCTGACGGTCCACGCCGTAAACCTTTCCCCACGTACAACAAACCTGCAGCACACCACTTTGAAAACATGTTGGTAAACACACGTAAGAATTCTCTATGAATGAGAGTTTAATTATCAAATAGAATTTAAAAACAATGTAGCAAACGGGTATATTGGTCATCGTCAGCAACATCTCTTTGTTGCCGTACTGTTCTTTAACAACTCGTCTGCTGCAGAGGCGTCAGAAAGCGTATGTATGACGGAAAGACATTATATATCATAAAGATACATATCTACATATAAATATAAATTGACTCATTAATCTTAAAATTGATATACCAAAAATGTGAAAAATGCTTGTCGTCATTACCTCGCTAACTATATATCTACTGCCTCGATCACTCTGTCGGTAAAGGCGAGGGCCTAAGATCCAGCGATAGTTTGTTCGAATCCCGTCTCGGCCATCTATTATTTCTGCTAACTGGCAAGTATTTGTGACTAGCGTCACTTGCGGTCAACCAATTGCCTTAAAGTTTTGAATGGTATCTAGTGGCATCGTCCTGGTTCCCAGCTCGGCCTATATCCTTACCGACGTTTGAGAAAAGTGATATTTTTTCAGTCATATGCCAGTTTACCTAATCATGTGTCGTGTCGCTTTTCCACACCATAATAATTCCACGCAGCAAACTTTACCAATCAACTGGCTTCTTTTCCACATTAACTGTTAGCCCATTGGTAGAAGACGAGTGACGCTTCTCACACTGACTTAATGTTGGCCTAGCTGGTGTTCGGTCTCATCTGTCCTGGATGGACAGCCCGCGTCGATACCGACTGAGATAACGGGGCTCGGCGAATTTAAAGGATAATATTTGCCATTACGAATACCATTAAGCGTATATTCAATTTACATTTTCAAAGTACTTAGACGGTATCGTGGGCTTGGCGTGAAACGGTTGTAACTTAAATTGGTATTTTTTTACCAAGGTTAATCACCTCGCCATAAAGTCTTTATAAGCGTTAAATAATTTTACTTGGTAAACAATGGAAATTTAGGTGCCATTGCTCGTCCTGAGCAATGGCACCTAAATTTGCATTGTTTACAAAGGGGTCAAAATTGCCCCTAAACCAGGGTTTTCAAAATAGGTTTTTAGTTACAACCGTTTCACGCGCCAAGCCCTCGGTATGTTCTTTTTTTAATGTACACTTGATAGCCATAGTATCTTTTATCTATCAATCAAAAGTTCATACTAATATAGGTTTTCTGGCCTTAAAATTGACTTTAGCCACAACACTGGAATATGGTCCTATATATGTTTTGAACTAAAGGAGAAGGGGGAGGGAGGCGGGGTACTATGAAGCCATTGTGTATGTTGATAGAGCATGTTTGTTGTCTGTAGGTGTAGTGGTAGAGCGTCCGCTGCGGTTGCGGGAGTGGGAGGTCGCGGGTTCGATCTCCGTCCGGGTCATACAAATTACGTTCAAAATAGTTGTAATGGATGCCCTCCTTTGCACTCAGGGTTGCGGGGTAAGCATTTCGACCGACTGGCCGGTGTCAGGGTAAACTAACCCAGGATACGCCGTGAGATAAACAAATGATTGTTGAAAGCGGCCTAAAACCACCAAAACAATCATTTTTTTCTCCGGAGGCTTCCGTGATGATTGTTTGGATAGTAAGCAGATAAGTACCCAAGGTCATATCACGGCGGCCAGTTCACCTCCACATGTGTCTCCTGGCTTTCTCACACCAGTACTCCACACAACGTACTTTACAAGCAACTGGCCGCTATTTCACATAGACTATTAGCCCATTGGTGGAAAACGTATGACGTGTGTCGCAATGACTTTTGTCAAACGTCGGAAAGAATGTTGGCCGAGCTGGGGTTCGAACTCACAACCCCTGGAGTGACAGCCCTCGTCGCTACCGATTGAGCTACCGGTAATATGTGATCAGTGTATACATTGATCAGGCTGTGCGACAGTAATTTTACCCGTAGACGGGCTTATTTCATGTTATGTACACTTACTTACCAGAAACTTTAACCTTGCTCATGTAAAGACGCTTTTTGAGGTATAAGCAGCAGATATCTTTTGATTTTTTTTTCGGCGATAGCAGATTAACGTGGGTTTTGACCTAGACATTAAACAAATGATCTAGATTGTAGACCAATCAAATGTTGTATTTAATGAATAATGTCGAAGAAATAAAGGAAATGAAACGTTTTGATTGGTTCATTTGGATTGTCAAGTGAAAGGTCTGTGGTTCGCTTCCCGGCAGAGGCAAGCTTTCTTGTTTCTCTCTCATTCATATCAAAACCAAAGGACATATACATGTATGAACTAAAAACATTTATAAACCAAATATTACATATCAACGTTATTGTTTTCTGTCATTCTAATAAGTAAGATAAAAGATCAAATAATATGCGCATGTTCCATTTCTTATTGTTTTCTCACGAGCTGTCTCACCTGAAATCTGCATTGTTTGCCGCTTAGATATTACATTTGCTCAAATTTCCTCTTGTACGAAAAATGGAGTGGTCCAATTGTCATCATGGAAGAGCCGACTTTGTGAAATTCGGAAGTGAAAGAGTTGAAAACAATACGATCAATCTAAACCACGTACATACATTTAACGGGAACAAGATCGTGTTATCTATAATTAATGAATACTTATAGCTCCGGGAACCAGTTATTAATGGACCATTTCATACAAAAACATTTTATTGCTGGGGTTTTATTTCACTAATAATGCCCCAAAGAATAGATCAGATTTCACGGGCAAATTGAGAGTGAGATGAAATACCTCATATGTACCATTCCTTGCCATTGTAAAACAGACCTTCGTGATTGGGTGACTATTAAAGATCCAGATGTGCGTCTTCCCTTTTCGCTAAATAATAATATACCCTTTCTGCGCCGAATTTAATAAAGTAGACTCTTCCATGTTCTAAATCGATCGACTCCATTCTCCATGTAATACAAGTTTTGGAATAAAAAACAAGCAAATTCTGCTGATTTCAGTTGAGACAGCTCGTTGTTGCATGCCGACTCACCTGCATCTGCATTGTTTGCCAACAAAACTAAATATTGCCTTTGGCAATGAAAGTATTAAATCATTCTGAAAGATAACGAGATGTTTCGTGACATCTAAAGGAAGCTATACAGTTAAGCCCTTTCCCAAATAAAACAAGTATACAACATTTATTCAAAACACGGGAACTCTCTTTAGATCAAAGAACAGTTATCGAATAAATATTAAACAATTGTGGCATAATAATGCATTTGTTTTCCCTTTTCGCAACAATGCATGTATTTAATAGTCGTTTGTTGCAGTGGCGTCAGAAAGCGTCTGTATGTGGGATAATGTTTCAGAGTTCTAGATAAGAAGCGTTTTCCATGCTCTAAAGTCCTTATTTTACCTCCAAAAACCTATGTTATGGCTACTCAAAAGAATCGTCTGAGTGAGACTATTATTTTGAGTACCCACAACATAGGTTTTAATGTGTGCTAAGAGAGATATATAAGAAAGACATGTATACTCCTCCTCATCTAGTCCTCTAAGTAATTAAAGTCCCGAAGTTCTGTTTTCCTGCAGTGCAGCTAATATGTGATGATCTCTGAAAAATGGGTCTTCATGTGATTTCAAATATCATCGACGAAGATGAGTTGCCCTGTTTACCGATGCAATGTCTAATCAGGATATTCATATCGTTACATATCGTTACATATCGTTACATATCGTTACATATCGTTACATATCGTTACCGTTACATATCGTTACATATCGTTACA
Organism: Serripes groenlandicus; assembly: GCA_031761405.1. Lineage (NCBI taxonomy): Eukaryota > Metazoa > Mollusca > Bivalvia > Cardiida > Cardiidae > Serripes > Serripes groenlandicus. Next base: position 55,506,697 of record JASEVX010000003.1, read on the forward strand.
TATCGTTACATATCGTTACATATCGTTACATATCGTTACATATCGTTACTGATTAGTTATAAAAACAATATAACGCCTGATTAATAATACTAATGCTATCAACGAAACGAATAACGTTACGATCGGCGAGGCATGCTCTCTAGACTACGTATCGATGCCCCCGTTTGTAAGACAACAGTGGATAGTGGAGTTGTTTTTGATCAGCCATCTTATCACATTGATCGAATACTTTATTCTACCCTTATCTGGGTATAAATCATTTATATTGTCACGGGCTTCGTGCCGACAAAGCATTGTGTTTACCCGTGTTTAATTAAATTTTAGTTAAAGATTATATAAGTATTTATCTGATCTGCACAGACCTGTATGATTATGTATTACGACCAATCACACATAGGATACTAACTGTATACAGTGGCACTTGTTATAAAGACCACCCATGGGAACAAAAAAAATATGGTCTTTGTTCACAGGTGGTCTTTAATTGCAGGGTCATTTATGTAGAAAATGAATAATTAGGAAACTAAAAGTGCGGTCGCTATAGACAGTGAATTTCTAATCCAAGGTGGTCTTTAGCACAGGTAAGACTGTATTTATATGTACGATTGACGGGGCATTTATGTTGGTATAAAAGGGCCCCAAACAAGAACACCTGTCACACCTAGATCGAGGTATAGATAATGGATTGTTGAAGCGTATTGATTGCAGAAAATGGCTATAAGCTTGTCAGATTTACATTTTCTACTTTCTAAAAATATACCTGATTCGTGTCAGGAGAAAAGTGGTCGTGTGTTATATGCGGACAGTGATGACCCTGGTGTGCATACGCAAAGTATCGTCCTCATAAATATATAAATAAGCCGTTCCACGAGAAAACCAACATTCTGGACCCTGCGTAAAGTATCAACCCGGATCAGCCTAAGCATGTCGCGCATGCTAACCCGGACAGACACTGTGGATTTTCTGTTTCAGGAATCATTACTCTATACCTCACCCCCCTGAGACGCGATCCGGGTCGATACAATACGCAGTCTATAATGTTTGTTTTCTCGTGGAACGGCTCATATATATCTATAAAACATAGCCAAAGATACATGAATATCTTCTGGCAAAAGTCTTTACAATGAGGGACATTAGTGATAATTATATTATCTCCCTTGTCAGATAAAGACGAAGGAAGACCAAATAGTTGGTAGGTCCTTTTAGTTGGAATCCTTTGTCTTTATCGCTATTTCGCAATGATATATTGCAATTACTCTGTACACATTAATCATAAATGTGTTAATTAAAGTGATGATTAAAAACAGAAAATTTACAAAGCAGTGTTTAAAGAAAACAAATGTGGAATTACTAATCAATCTAATAACAGTTGGCCAAGAAAATGCAATTATAAGTGCACCTTCCAGTGCAAAGAAACCAATGATAAAAACAGAGGAAACCAAATGATAGGACCTAGCTAGATGTAGAGAGTATTAAAGGGAGATAACTAACCAATGTCTCCAATTAGCCCTGTTTGTATGCACCTTTAATCTTCACACAGACGCTTTTTTACACCATCTGCATCAATCGACTTTTGAAAGCATTGTGGAAAAAAGAGATATTAGTCAGATGCACACAAGCATGCAAGTACACGTACGCGAGAGTGTTATATTTAACCCTTTCCCACCTACAACAAATATGCAGCAAACGACTTTGAAAATACCTTTAATGATAAAACAAAATATGGAAAATACATGCATCTATAAATGAAAGTATACATTGTTTAATACAGTGGAAAATTTGCAGCATAAAATACTTTGTAATAGAAACTCTCTAACGATGAAAGAAAATTCATGGAATAAAGTTTATAGCATTGGGCAAAGGGCGAAATTTCTCATTATGAGAAAGTTCTCCTTTTGCAATAATGTTTTCAAAAGTCTGCTGCAAACACCTCAAAATGTATCTGCATGTTTATATGTTGGGAAGAGTTAAGAGAACTATTTGTTTCTTTTTTCAGTTGCCCACTCAGAGGTGTACGGCTATGGATTCCGGCCGTACGAATATTTACCGCCCCCTGACGCAAGTCCTATCAACGTGACGTCAGCGTTACGTCAGGATGAAATCAACATCGGAATGTACTCTCTACGCTCGTTTTTGCTACCCAAACTGTTAGCCTTGGTGATGTACGCTGGTCACGTGATCGTACCAGACATGTCACCTTATCTTGTAAGTATGCCCACAGTTTTCAGGCTATCAGGCAATGGTAAGCAAATATACCTCGTTCATCTCCGGAATCATCCGTGAATTTCACGTAAATATACCTCGGACTTAGCCTTTTCAAATTTTCAAAAGATGTTTTCTTAAATGTGCCACACATGACCCAGTTTACAGTTTTGACAGAGATTTGATGGAGCTAAAGGTTCTGAAGAATGTTCATGAAGATAAGATATTCAATGTGGCCTGTAGAATACTAACAAGGTATTTGTGATATAAACCATGATATATTATACATGTACAAGAAAAGTTCAAAGAGATATACCTCTGTTTTGTAAGGCAAACTTAGAGAAACTTGCCATATGACATTTCCCTGTGGAGATAAACGTTTTCAATTTGTTTTAATCAAATCCATATACCTCGGATTTAGCCTATAATCCATAGTTCTAAACGATATTCGTACGCTCTCGGTCATATCCGGAATCATTCGTGAATTTAACGTATATATACCACGGATATAGCTCTCGGTCATCTCCGGAATCCTGCTAGGCGTAAATTTAACGTAAATTGGAGATGATCAGAGATGATTTGGGCACATGGCGCTTTAAGCCTGACATCGTTCCGCACAATTTGTTCTTATATATTACTTAGGAATCCGGCGTGGCCGAGTGGTTAGCGTCGGAGATTTGTAAACGGGCGTCCAGGGTTCAATCTTAACTCAATGAAATGCCCGTTAGAAAGGATAATTACTTAGCGTAGTACTGGTTTCTGAAATAATGTTCAAAACTGCATAAAAAAACAACAACAACAAAAATAACAATCTTATATATTACTTACATAAGCTTGTTAGAAGCTTGTGTAGATTATGATATCTACCAAGGGAATGCAAGGACTGATCTGAACCTACACTGTTCAGAAAAGCCATCGTGTACCTTTTTGTATTGATAGGCTCACATTTTAAATAGAAAGTGGGGCTTCATTGGAAGACGTTGTAAGTACCTTTAATTGACTAGAGTGTACTGACTGACGAAAATATTCTTGGAAACTTAAGTAATTTGAAAGTAGTGTTTTGAATGCCTTTCTTTCGTTGACATTATTTGAATGATAATATATATCACTTATGGTGATCTACTTAACGATTTATGTCATGTCTTATCTACGTACAACTATATTTACCCTTTCCCACATACACAAATCTGCAGTAGACGACTTTGAAAACATATTGGCAAAATCATGGGAAATCTCTATAAATAAAGGTATAATTAATGAAAAAATGTTAAAAAACATTGTGGCAAAAAGAGAAATTGCTCGTTTTTAGCAATTTCTCCTTTTTGTCACAGTGTTTTCAAAAGTCGTTTGCAGCAGAGACGACAAAAAAGCGTCTGTAGGTGGGAAAGGGATAACTGGTGCACGGTTGTCAGCCATTTCTTACATACTGATGATGTAAATGCCGTCTATAAATATAAACATCCAGTTAATTTGAACATTGATTTATATATGAGAGCGTCTGGCGCCATTAAGGGTCTCGTTGCATCTGAGCCATTCCACGAGAAAACCAACATTATGCACTCTGCTTAATGTATCGACCCAGATCCGGGCCGACACATTCCGTCTCAGGGAGATAGAGGTATAGAGTAATGATTCCTGAAACAGAATATCCGCAGGTGGCGAAAATTGACTGCCCGGGTTAGCCTGCGCGGCATGCTTATGCTGATTCGGATTGATGCTTAACGCACAATGTTGGTTTTCTCGCGGGACGGCGCATCTCTATAATGATATTAGGCTCGTACAGGGGTAAAACAGTGAACCCTATAGGGCTACATTACTAGCTTTTCTAAAGAGAGCTCTGACCTGGATCTGTATTGCTTGCTGCTGAATTGAAAGCTGTTTATCTTGATATTCCTCTAATTCACTGTGGGCCTTTCCAAAGGGGACGATGGACCCGTCCATTATAGAAATTCAACATTTAAAGGTTTAAAAATCTCAAAGATGCAACTTCTAACGTAAGAGATAACAGTTTATTCATATCTTTTGTGTTTTATACAATACCGAAACGGATGTGCAGCATAACCTATTTAGCATAACTTGACGGATTTATGATTTATAATTTACATATTCATATTATGATATTTTGCAGACAAACTCATATTTCCTCACAATTCAATGCTATAAATATGTGAATGTTGCATCAGTTTGAGCTAACCCTTCAACATTTGTTCTCCTAATCACTCTAAATTGTTGTGCACGTTTCATATTTTTGACATGAATCATTTATCTCGGGCGTATCAATTAATTCAGAGATGTCAAAAAACGTTCACTCAAAACCACCTTTTAATTTGACGACATTAATGGCATATTAATGGTCTAGCTTTAATAAATCATATACGATTCAATCTCGAACAAGACGCCATCGTAATGCAATACTGTATTAACCCTTTCTAACTTGTAGAAGCGTTTTGACTTATGTTGGCTTTTGGACAAATTGTGACAAAATGAGAATTTGCTAATAAGGAGCAATTTTTCCGTTTGTCACGATGTTTATATTCTATTTAATAATGATACTTTCGTTTTATGGATTTGTTTCCTTATTTTTGTTTTGATGTTTTCTATGTCGTTTACTACATATGTATTGTGTGTTGTCTAGGAAAGGTTTTAAGACCGTGACATGCGAGGAATGGTTCTGCATTTCCATTTCTGTTTGTGTGTTAATTGCCGAGCACCGGTAGCTCAGGCGGTAGAGACGTAGGCTGTCAATCCAGTGGTTTTAAATTCGAACCCCAGCTTCTGTCCGTCGTTTAACAAAAGTCGATGCGACATTCGATATGTGTCGTCCACCAATTGTTCAACAGTATATGCCGAAAAGTAGCCAGTTGCTTGAAAAGACTACCGCGTTGAGTTCTGGTGTGAGAAAGTCAGGAGTCACATGCTTAGGCGAACTTGCCGACGTATTATGACTGAAAATTCGTTGAAAACGGCATGAAATCCAAAAGTGTCTGTCCGGGTTGGACTGCGCGGGATGCTTAGGCTGATCCGGGTCCATACTTAACGTAGAGTCCACAATGCTGGTTGTCTCGTTATTCGGCTCATATGTCGGTTATTCGGCTCATATGTCGGTTATTTGGCTCATATGTCGAAAGAGACACATTAATAACAATGTATAGAGACCAGCAATAGCATACGGTTACACTGTAATACCATTATATAATTAAACTTCTACTGTTTTACCGTGATATAATCGACCTTCTATGCTATACAACCATGCTATAATTGAACTACTACTGATATACCGTGATATAATTGAACTACCACTGATATACCCTGACATAATTGAACTACTACTGATATACCGCGATACAATTGAACTACTACTGATATACCCTGATATAATTGAACTACTACTGATACACGGCGATACAATTGAAATACTACTGATATACCGCGATACAATTGAACTACTACTGATATACCGCGATACAATTGAACTAAGATAAGATAAGATCAGATAAGATAATTTTATTATAGTGACATGGTGACACGTACAAAATATGAATAAAAACGAAACATCAGGCAAAGACACCCGGCCATGTTTGGCCTATCAGTCACTTTAACATATCTACATAATGAATTGAAATGTGAGATAAATATTAAATATTTCACTGGGTTCACGCTTTACACCCATCTACATACATATATACACACATACATACATATACGTATATATACGCACATACGTATATACATATACATACCCACACACATACACACATACATACATATATACATACATGCATACACACATACATACACATACACACTCATACATGCATATGCACACACATACACATCTGGAATAATGTTAACACATTTGTTTAGTGAATGATAATTTGTTAATGATACAATAACAATTTTCTCTTCGACATAGCACTAACAAAATATTTTGACAAGCATATGAACATATTGTTTGTAATATAAATCAGTTTATTTGAAAGCGATAGATTAGTAAATTCATTGTTTCTCAGGCATGCTTTAGAGATCATTGGCCTTCTTACATCATTGTATATTGGACATACTAAAATGAAATGTTCTTCGTCTTCAATACAGTTATTATTGCATAATACACATAATCTTTCATTTACAGTTAAACCCGAGTATCGTCCAGTCTCTACTCTTAGTGGTAAAATACCGCTTCGGTATTGAGCCAAGTGAGACCTTTCCATCTTTGTCATGCTAGATAACAAGTAGTTTTCACTTGAAAAAATACATTTAAACTTAACATAAGTTCTTAGTTTTGGCACATTCTGTGTTTTCTTCTTCCAATCATTCTTAAATTTATCTAACAATTTCGTTTCTACAGTTTTGATGTCTACATGATCTGTGCGCACCATGTGTTACCTCTTGTATCATAGTCGATTTTAAAAATGGATTTTGTAATTCTGTTGTCATCGAGTTTTATTATACGATTCCATAAGCGTAACATATTGATTTTTCTTCTATCTTGTGAAACAGTCCAACCCATGTCCCCAATAATAGCATGTATTGTTGCAAATCTATGAAGACCTAAGAAATAGCGTATGGCTCTATTTTGAACATTATCCACTATGTTACAATTAACATATCCATAAACAGAAGAACAGTAGTCTAAAACTGGTACAACACATGAGTAGTACAATTTTGTAAATGTCTTATACCCAATATCCTTATAATTATGAATTTTTGAGATCATGGAACTACTACTGATATACCGCGATACAATTGAACTCCTCCTGATATACACTGATATAATTGAACTACTACTGATATACCCTGATATAATTGAACTCCTACTGATATACCGTGATATAATTGAACTCCTACTGATATACCCTGATATAATTGAACAACTACTTTCATACCGTGATATAATTGAACTACTACTGTTATAACGTGATATAATTGAACTTCTACTGTTTTACCGTGTAATAATTGAACTAATGTATTGTTATAATTGAAATACTACATACAAATCAGTTTGACAATCTCAATAAAATCGAACTCGAAAGACGTACACAAACTAAAAGTATACTTCTCGGTAATGACAATGGTAGTTATTCGGTGATTTATGAGATGGGTACAAGACGTTAATGTATGTAAAACTATTTAGATCATTACGAACGATAACGTGATAAATCATTTATATGTATATAACTGAGCCGTCCCGCGAGAAAACCAACATTGTGGACTCTGCGTAAAGTATCGAACCGGATCAGCCTAAGCATGCCGCGCAGGCTTACCCGGATAGACACTTTTCCTCTCCTGTAGCTTTTCTGTTTCAGGAATCGTTACTCTATACCTCTATCCCCGGAGACGGAATGTGTCGGCCCGGATCAGTCTGCGCGGACAACGCAGGCTGATCTGGTCGATACATTACGCAGAGGCCATAATGTTGGTTTTCTCGCGGGACGACTCAATTATGTATCACGTTGATGTATGAATACGAGATGCTAATATGAATATATTGTGTTACATCGTTAGTGATCGCCGTAGTAAAACTCACCGAGTTAGGGGAAAAATATGTTATGTCACTTACAAACAGTGAAGACTACGATAAAGCCTTACATATTAGCACACTATCGTATGAGTCTTCACTGCCCGCACAGAATGTAACACAAAGCCTTGTGGATAGTCAGACCAAAGTACATCTCTTATTAGCTCGACGTTTAAAAAAATTGAGCTATTGTCATGACCCTGGCGTCGTCCAGCGGCGGCGGCGTGGTCGTCCGGTTAAGGTTTTTTGTTCAGCTCAGTCGAGTGGTTAGCGTCGGGGATTTCGAAACCGGGTGTCCCGGGTTCGATCCCCAGTCGCGGCACTACGGTCATGGTGGAGTGCCCTTGGGCAAGGCACATTTTCAAGCGTAGTACTGGTTTGTTTACCCAGGGATCATGAATAAGTGAACTGTCGCCGTGATATAACTGAAATATTGTTGAAAGCGGCGTAAAACCCCAATAAATAAATTGTTCAGCTCAGCTTTTTTTTTCTTTCTGTTTTCTCCCTATCAGTCGAGCGTCTGTGCCGTACGCGGTGCTCTTGTTTCATTTGTGACCGGACATCCTATCATATGTTCCATGTACTGTGATAATAGAAGAACTATAACGTTTATCATTGTCTGGTACAACATTAAAACACATTTAAGTAGATAGATATTTTCTAATTACTTGTTGTGCTCGTGTAATGTTTGTATACGAGAAGAAACTATTCTCAATAAGATAATAGGTTGCCCAGGATGAACTTCCATGTTTCCAACGTCTTATATCAATGTAAACGTCTTTCCTAGTAGAATACTGTTTGTCAATTCTGCTTTAAAGTGAATGTCAAGTCGTGTAGAGCCTGTTTAATTGCAAATTGCAAACGCAACTGTATACGTCTGCATATCTACGGTTTAAAAACATGGCGCTTTTGAATAGATTATGAATGGCAAACCCAAGATTTAACAACAAGATTACATATATTTTAGTAATAGGCTAGCAATGCTGAAATTGGAGTGGAAAGGTAATGTACATATTTGGTGGATTCGCTTATAATCGCTAAAATAAACCTGCAATTATATTAATTGATATACACTGTATGAATTGCACTAGTGTCAACTGTTGTCAATATAAAAACAAAATCTGAAGTTGTCCTTATAAGGACTCAAAATGACACAAAATATCTTAATTGATTTTATTTTTCTTCTTCTATTGCAGATAATAAAATATTTCCACGTAGCGATGACGTCCTTATTACCTGTCACAGTCTTCCAATTTGCGTTGGCTCTTCATGGATCACGTGACATAGCATCTGTTGCAGCAATATTTGTTTGTTCATCAACAATTTTGAACGTGTTTGGTACTCATACGCTATCAAATAGCTTTGTTTCACCAGTGCTGTTCTATAGTATAGTGCCGTTAATCAAAATATTTAAACAACATCAAAAACACGTTCTTTCTAAACAGGAAACAAACGAATGCAATCAATCACGTCATACTTGTAGAACGAGTGAAAATCTCACCAATGCGGGGCAGGAACCATCCATAGACAGTCAGTCAATGGTCCTACCAGTTAATGGCCATAGTAACGGTGTGTTGCATGTATCTGGCGAATGCTTGAAAGACGCTTCTGGTAACCAACTGTTTAAAACAATTACCAACGGGGATGTAAATGGAAACACAATACATGCCAGATTGAAACAGACTCAAATACGCGCATGTTATGAAAATGGGATAGGGACTTCTTATATGAATGGTAACCTAAGGACAAATGGATGTGTACGTTACAAGAATGATATTGCGGAAGCAGTAACTAAAACAAATGGATTTGTACGTAACAAGAACGATTTTGCTGAAACAGGATCTACTCAAAATGGATGTGTACGTTACAAGAACACGTTAGATGAACCAGGATCTACAACAAATGGATTTGTACTTAACAAGAACAAGTTGAATGTACCAGGATCTACAATAAATGGATTTGTACGTTCCAAAAACAAGTTGGATGAAGCAGGAACGATAACAAATGGATTTGTTCAGTCAGATTACAATAACGTTAAAAAGCCCATCACTGCCACAGGTGTAAGACCACAAATACATGATGAGCTTTGGCATTATTGTCTTGGATTATTGTTGTCGCTGTGTATCTATATACGTGTAGACAGTGTCCTCATACCGACATTTTCTATATTGGTTTTACATCCGACATTTATTTTAAAACTGTACAGTCACGTGTACGAACTTAGATGTTATATCCTGGGGTGTATAACGGGAGTTATGGTTGGCGGTGTTGACGATTACATCATGTACGGTGAATGGTTCATATCCCCGATACAGTGGTTCAAATTTAATGTATTGCGGAATTGGTCCAGTCACGTGTTTGGCACATCGTCGCCATCTTTCTATCTGGACAAAATGGTGGATTTGGAACCATTTATGTTGTGTGTCATTTTCGTTTTCGTAATCAATGTAATGCTCGTGTTAACGTCCTTGAAATCTAGATCTACGTCATTAGTTGAGTTCCGTAATCAAAACAGTTCGTTGTTTATCTTTGTTTTGCTATTTATAATGTATAGCATATCTGGTCATAAGGAATTGCGCTTCTTTCAAAATTCTGTAGTATTAATGTATATTGCTTTTGCAAATTCCTGTTTGTGTATTGCTCGTGCAATGTTCAGATTTTTTAATACTCAAAAGGATACTTTAAAACCGTATTTGATATATGTATTTATGTCGTGTATTGTATCTAGTCATATTTATAACGTAATGTATTTAAAGGACTCAAATCTTTCGCAATGGGCGTATGGGAGAACAGCGACCTCACACGAAATCAATGTATGTTTGGACTTTTTACGCAAACAAGATGACGTCACGGGAATTTACGTAGACCATGACGTGTACATGTTCGGTGGATATTCCATATTACACAAAAATGTGTCGATACTCGTTAGAAATGGATTTGACTTCTATGAATATTCTACGAAGGACCGCGTATTTGTTAATGAATCGTTTATAAGAAAAAGTTCCAACAGAACAAAAAGTTTAACATTGTTCTGGAAAATATCTGAATTTATATCTGTTCATAATTCTCCATATTTATTTAAACATTTGATCCGCCGACGGGAATACAACTATTTAGTTCTGCCTGTTGGAAGACAGTTCACTGATTTCGGATACGATGAAGTGTTCTCGTTTGGAGAAGCAAAGGTGCTGAAAAGAGCATACAATGCACATGATGAAACCCGACTAAAGAAGTTGGCCGACTCTATACCGGTTGGTTCCAATGCTACGGTTCTAGAGTATGAAGGGTACCATCTTCATCGGTTTGGGTTGTTCTCGAAAGCGGAGCAGCGGTTACTCATATCAAACCGACTGGAGCCGAGTCGTCTAGGACCGTTTCAGTTATTACGTAATATGTTTGGGTTGAGAAACGAAACTGAAGACTTTAACAGTGTAATACAGGCTTGTCTCCAAATGCATACATATAAAGACTGTTACAGACCCTATGACACTGACATAATCAACAAAGAAATTAATTAACCATTTGGGCTATAAGTTAGTAACTTAGTCCATGTTCTTAAATCGGTATTTGACCTCCTGAACCTACATCGTTGGTACTCAAAAGATCTGTCTCACTGAGACGATTATTTTTAGTTTTCGAGATACATTGTTAAAATCCTTTGTCAATATGACAAATTAAAAGTTAACCCTTATCCTGCTGCATTTCAGGAATAATTATCATCATTCAGGATATATAAAAAGGGAATTGAAGATACCGTGACAGTCAACTCTTATCCTGCTGAACTTCTGCAACGATTATCCTATATATCTGAACACGGGCATTTCTTCTTCAGACATAATAATATGTTTCGCTCTATTCAATAATAATAATCATTAATTTCATTTTTAGAGATTTTACATATGATTACCTTGATATTTCCAAAGACCAGCTCTGCAGATTATTTTTAGCTCGACTATTCGAAGAATATGGGAGCTATACTACTCACCCTGCTGGCGTCGCCGTCGGCGTCCACGTCACACATTGGTTAAGGTTTTGCATGCACGTACTTAAATACTATATGTATTGCATTGAAACTTTCTACAACCCTACCCAACTATCAGACCTATGTAGATTATCAAGTTAGATAACTATCCTGCATTGTATGCAAGTTATGGCCCTGTTTCTTAGAAATGCTGGTTAAAGTTGTGCGTGCAACTAAATTAAGAGTCCATATCTCAGTATTTACTTGAAGCATTTCATTGAAACTTTCTAAACTTTTCTACAACCCTACCCAACTATCACACCTGTGTAGATTATCAAGTTAGATAACTCTATCCTGCATTTATGCAAGTTATGGCCCTTTTTTTAACTTAGAAATTCTGGTTAAAGTTTTGCGTATAAATACATTAAGAGACCATCTCTAAGTAACTACTTGATGCATTGCATTGAAACTTTTACAACCCTTCCCAACCATCACATCTATGTAAACAATCAAGTATGATACTCTATCAAGTATATTTTGCAATTTATGGCCCTATTTTTAACTAGAAATCTGGTTAAAGTTTTGCATGCAACTACATTAAGAGTCGATATCCAAGTATTTACTTGATGCATTGCTTTGAAACTTTGTACAACCCTTCCCAATATCAGACCTATGTTGATTTTTAAGTTAAATAACTATGTTATGGCCCTTTTCGGATTTACACATTCTGGTAAAAGTTTTGCATGCAACTACATTAAGACACCATATCTTATTAACTACTTGATGCATTGCATATATACATATATACAGCCGTTTCCAACCATCACACCTATGTAAACAATTAAGTACGATAACTCTATCCAGGATTTTATGCAAGTTATGGCCCTTTCTGGACTTAACAATTCTGGTTAAAGTTTTGCAACTACATTTAGAGTGTAATCTCAGTAACAACTTAAAGCATTGTATTGAAACTTTATACACCCTTTCCCAATTTCACAACTATATACACAACCAATTAAGATAATTCTATTCTGCATATGGTGCAAATTGTTGCCCTTTTTTACTTAGGTTTGCATGCAACTACATTAAGAGTCCATATCTTAGTAACTACTTTATGCATTCCATTGAAACTTTATACAACCATTCCCAACTTTAAGACATTGTGGTTAATGTTTTGCATGCAACTTCATTAGAGTCCATTATCTCAGTAACTTTAATAAGCGGTGAAATAGTCGAGCGCACTGTCCTCCGACAGCTCTTGTTTATTTAACAATATGGCAATGCTTTATCACGTCCACATGTTTAAACATGCATAATAACGCGTACGGACCGACTCAATAGATAGATGGTCAAATTACCCGCCTCGAGAACATGCGATATCAAAATTCGATCCCCTGTCGGGTCATATTTAAAACTTATAGAATGGTACATGTATAGAGCGGTTGATTCACCGACGTGCGGTTAAACGTATGGTTTGTTCTGGTCATTTATCGAGGCAAAACGCCTATTAAGACGTGAAACACTATTGAAAAATAACACAAAACTCAACCTAAGCAAACAAAACTATGTATACATACGATTTTCTTTATTGACAAGGTACGATACTCTTTTTTACAAGTACTAGTTTGTTATATGAGTTATCTCCCTTCTCAGTGAAAGGGAACACTGCCGTTTATCGTTCGACCCTTATCTTCTCATATGCAACTTTTGCCATTTTACTGCTGGAACCGATGTTTTTGAAGCTTGTTTGTTTGGTGTTTTATGCTGCTTTCAACACTGTTTCAGTTATATTACCTTTTATCCTGACACCAGCCAGTCAGTCGTAATACTAACCCGAAAAATCCGTAGGGCCAAGGCGGGAAAGCGATCCTTACCATATTGAAAGTGATTGTTTTGACCCCGCCGGGGATCGATTCCACGGCCCCCTGCACCCGCTGCTTCACTATAACTACACCACCGTGGCGGTCAATGTGAAACGAAATTGTCAAAAATCTGATTTCACAAATTAACCATTATATCTGATACAGACGGCGCTCGGCACGTTTTCAACTGATACATATGAGCCGGCCCTCGAGAAAAACAACATTATGGCCTCCGCGTAATGTATCGACCAAGATCAGCCTGCGCAGTCCGCGCAGACTGATCCGGACCGAAACATTCCGTCTTAGGTGGTTATAGGTATAGAGTAATGATTCCTGAAACAGAAAACCCACAGGAGGCGAAAAGTGTCTATCCGGGTAAGCCTTCGCGACATGCTTAGGCTGATCCGGGTCGATACTTTACGCAGAGTCGACAATGTTGGTTTTCTTGTGGAATGGCTCATTTATCCATGGAGGAGTCAGTCACCGCCTCGGTGGTGCCGAGGTAGAGTGTCCGCATCGGCTTCGATAATGGCTGGCCTCCTTGACACTCTCCCGGCTCGGTCAACTTTCTTTCCGACGATTGAAAAAAGTCAATGCGACATGCGTCATTCGTCTTCCACCAATAGGCTAAGTATATGTGGAAAAGCAGCCAGTTGCTTGGGAAGTTTGTTGTGTGGAGTACTGGTGTGAGAAAACCAGGAAATGCATGAGTAGGTGAACTGGCCGCCGTGATATAACTGAGAAATTGTTAAAAATGGCGTTAAACCCCAATCAATCAATCAATCAATCAATCCTTGGCGCTCAGGGTTGTGTGGTCAGCTTTACGACTGACTGGTTGTGTCCGGATTAATGGACCAGTAGTACAGGCAACTTACCCAGGAAACGCCGTGATATAACTGAAAAATTGTTGAAACAATCAATCATGGAGTAGTCACAGGTTGGTAGAGCTTAGTGTCTGATTTTGATCTTCAGTGTTTGCTAACATACGTTTTAACTCTTTCAGCGCCGAATTGTTTAAAGTAGACTCTTCCATGTTCAATATCGGGCGTTTCCATTTCTCTTGTAATAAGACTTTTGGAATATATTTATAACTAAAAGGCAAACAATGCTGATTTCAGGTGAGACTGAATCTGCAATGTTTGAAAAAAAAAATCCAAATTGCCTTTGGCGCTGAAAGAGTTAAACACGAGCATGGCAAGGATAATGGTTAACGCTTTTTACATCAACAACTAAAGCCATAATTGATTTAGGTTTCTGTTAAATGTTGCGACAAAATATACGATACTTTGTACGTTATATAACATTTCATGTATGAGCCATGACCTTTCAAAATAAATCACTGTAAAGCAATCAGTTTGAAATAAGAAATGTAACATAATTTGTATGGTATTGCAACCACTGCTTTGATAAAACACTATCATCATAAACGGGGTGGGGTTATTATGTGAATAAATAAGTTTGTTTCTGTCAGTCATATCTATGTTTTCTGTTTACTATGTCAAAAAAAGGAATATGCAAATAAATGTATTTAACCGGTGTCTGATGTTTTTTGTCTTACTTAACCCATATCCACAAGTTGACACATGTTGACGCGTCTGTTGCAGACGAAGTTTGAAAACATTTTGACAAAAGGATAAATTGCTCATTTGAGCCATGAATTCTTTTGTCACAAAGTTTTCAAATCAATTCAATAATTGTACTTTCAGGTTTATGATAGGTTTGTCAAGATGATGTCTAAGTCGTCTGCTGCAGATGTGTTGAATGTGAGAAAGGCTTAGTTTGTTTCGGTGTTAGCTATTAACGCTTATCCACATATGACAAAGACAAAGCTCTCAAGATTTCAGTGACACAAGAGTACTTCGATGGGTCACATAGTGTTGGTAAACCTGGCAGTGCTACAAGTTTACCACATGCAGAGCACATCAATCTCTGTACAAAGTCAGACATCAACTAAACCCTTTCACTCATACGACAGTTCTGCAGCAGACGACTCTGAACAAGTTTTGTCAAAAAATAGAAAATCTCTATAATTGAATGGATAACCTATGACTAAAAGTAGAAAACATTGTGGCAAAAGCAGAAATTGATCGTTTTGAGCAATTTCTTCTTTTGTCACTATGTTTTCAAAAAGCCGTCTGCTACAAAGGTGTCAGAAAGCGTCTATATGAGGGAAGGGGTTAACCTGTCATGGGTTTCCGTCTTTGACCATATGGCAGTAGGATGCACTTTCGATTTCCACATGGTGGTTGGCGTTTTTTAACCAGAGGTGATTGAATCGAGTCTTGTACGGTCACTATTGATGCCTAGGTTTGATGCAAACTATTTCAAAGCAGAGTAATTTAAGAACTGTCACCCTCATGTGAAGTAATCGGATTCAATGACAATGACCATTACTATAATGGCGTTCCTGTTTAGTTAGTCTCACATGTATATTGGATTATATGGTTCTAAATAACCGTTCATAATGATTGCAGTCAAACTTGTTCTAAAGACCAACTTTGTTGAGCAATTCACTGTCTCTAGCAACCACACTTTTAATTTCCCAATTACTCCTTATCTACATAAATGACCCTGTAATTGAAGACCACCTGTGAAAAGAGGACTAATTGTTCTCTTCCCATGGGTGGTCTTTAAACACAGGTTGAACTGTATATGAATTGAAGCCGAACAAGCAACACACTGATCAGACTGCTTGGAAGCGCAGGATGATCCGGATATTCGGTTTTCGTGTGAAAACTTTTATTTTAGGTCAAAGGGAAGCAATTCATTTTACATATGCGACCATTGTAGCATTTTGTGTTATGGTTCTTTCCCAACATCTCAATGAAGCCTCAAACCTGTATTAAATCAAAGTCCATTCTTATATATACCATAACAGCACCAGACACTCAGGGCTCATCCTACTATTTTTTTAGCTATGACGTCAAATGATAGGTCACACTTATCCCGCACTGAATTTCACTTTAAATTTCAGAAAATACAGGATATTCTAAAAATCACTCTGAAGGTGTCAATACAGTCAAAAGCAAACCAGGGTTTGGTTACAAATCACTCACAGGATAATATAGTTTTCAAAAAAAGAATTTATAGGAGCGATTACCACTGCAGCGAATCTTAGGTCTTGTTTTCACGAGCATGGACACATTGATGTCAGGATAGATTATACCGGTAGTACTGGTAAATAACCCCGGATAAGCCGTGATATAACGACAAAAGTGTCGAAAACGGCGTAAAACCTCATGGCAGTTAACTAAATCCTTCACTTAAGATTGTTCTCTTTCCATGGGTGGTCTTTAAACACAGATTGGACTGTATATGAATTGAAGCCGAAGAGGCAACATACTCATCAGATGTCTTCACACGAAAACCGAATATCCGGATCATCCGGAGCCTGCATGGAGGCTCAGGATGTACCGGATATTCGGTTTTCGTGTGAAGACTTTTATAAGGCGATCTGAATCGACGCTGGCGCAGTCATTCGAGTGTCGGTGTTTTAGTAAAGACTATGAGAAGGCTATCGGGATCGACACTGGGCACCGGCATTCGAGGGTCGGGTTTCGTGTGAAGACGTTTAGAAGGCGATCTGGATCTTCCATGTTGATACCTAACGATTTTGTAGGCGAGAATTTCATTGGCTGGCGCAAACGTCAATCTAAGACGACCTGTTACAGGCAAGCGTCAAATTTACAGGAGCGATTACCACTACAGCGAATCTTAGGTCTGGTTTTCACGAGCTTGGATTCATTGTTGTCAGGATACATTGTATGGGTAGTACTGTTATTTTACCCCGGGGACGCCGTACTATAGCTAGAATACTTTCGAAAAAACGGCGTAAAACCCCATTGAAGCAAATCCAACCTTCCCGCTTTTAAGACACTGCTCATAGATAAAAGCTTATTTGTGCTCAAGTGAAAACAAGCCGTAACGTAGTTAGTTCACATGTGGACAAAGGCCAGCACGCTCTTCCATGCTAAAAGATCCAAATGAGGCATTAGGCCTACTGTACAGATGTTCTTGAAACCTAGATTGGTTATCTCCCCTGTTCAACGAGGAACCAGATAAGAAACCGACTATGACGTATTGGCAAACCGTGCAGCGTGAGATCGGCACCGCGGATGCGCATGCTTATCTGGATCTACATTGGTTGAAAACCTCTTACAGTTAATTTTCGTAAAGCACCGATCAAATAAATCCTTCCTATCTTGATTGATTGGTTGATGGGGGTTTAACGCCGCCCTCATCAATTTCTCAGTGATATCACGGCGTCCAGTTCATCTACTCGTGCATTTCCTGGTTTTCTAACACCAGTACTCACTACAACAATCTTCCCAAGCAACTGGCTGCTTTTCCACATAGACTTAGCCCATTGGTGGAAGACGAATGACGCATGTCGCATTGACTTATGTCAATCGCCGGAAAGAAAGTTGGCCGAACCGGGATTCGAACTCACAACCCCTGGATTGACAGCCCGCGTCGCTACCGACTGAGCTACCGGGGCTCGGCCCTTCCTACCTTTCCGACATCATAAGACACTCATATATAGTTAACCCATGCCTATAACACAAACAATTGTAGGCCAAGGTATCTGCATTAGGTGACATTTTGAAAACATCTACCGAAAAAAAAAGAGAAATGTCTACATTGGAAAATTTCATAAATTTTCTCATAGTGTTTTCTTTATCATCGAGAATTAATCTTTAATTATATTTCATGTTATGGGTTTTCATTTATTTATTTTTTCAATTGTTTTCAGTGTCGTAAAGTTCATCTACAATGTATTATATGTCAAAATTGACCTTTTTTGTCTTGACCTTTCGTAAAAATACATGTAACATTCAAGTCATTTAAAGTATTCATACAGCTCTAAAGGCAATTCCATAGACCAATTTAAACCCATATCATTGTACTAGTTTAATTATTGATTTAAATATATGAGCCGTCCCACGAGAAAACCAACATTGTGACCTCTGCGTAATGTATCGAACCAGATCAGGGCCGAAAAATTCCGTCTCATGGGTATAGAGTAATAATTCCTGAAACAGAAAATCCACAGGAGGCTTAAATTGTCTGTCCGGGTAAGCACGCGCGGACTGCGCAGGCTGATCTGAGTAGATACTTTACGTAGAGTCCACACTGTTGGTTTTCTCGCGGGACGGCTCATATTTATTTGTAATAAGATACCTCAAAGACCAATACGCTTAGTACTTTGATTTGTACTTTCGTTTTCCAAAGTCTTGTTTAAACAATGACAAGTAGGCTAAAAATAGAAATAGGCATGTGATTGCATATATGTACATGGCGTTGATATCAGTAAATATTGTCAGTCGTAAACCTTAAAAAGTTCAGAAATGTTCTACATAAATATGACCCTTTAAGATAGCAATATAAACATCGGTCAAGTTACGGAAATTGTTTGTAAATAAATATAAGAGGAATTAAGAACATTATCTAATAATGCAGTTGCTCCCCAAACGTTAATAACAATTGTTGCTGGATACATACTGGTTTTTCCAGGAGTTAAACTTCTTCATCAGTTTTGACAAGTTCGTGTTAAGGGGCTAAAGGGGAAGAGATAGGGGGATTTAAGTAAGTTTATCATGATAAATATTATGATGATTTTAAAGCCGGTTAATTAGGTTACACTTTTTGATAACTGTGAGTTAATGATCAACGAATTATGGGGAATTGTTGTGGAGTACAGGTAAGAAGTTTATTTATATGCACTGTATTGCATGTGGGTGGGTGTGTGTGTGTGTGTGTGTGTGTGTGTGTGTGTGTGTGTGTGTGTGTGTGTGCTTGAAATTGTATTTTACAGCTCTTTCAACAATACTTCAGTCATACCATGGCGTTTCCTGGTCGAATTATGAGTCCTCCAGAGCCAATATTATCATTTTAACCCTTTCCTACATACAACAAATCTGCAGCAGACGACTTTGAAAATATTTAGGACAAAAAGTAAGAAATCTCTAAAAATGAAAGTAGCATTATTGAAAAGAGTTGAAAACTTGTGGCAAAAGGCCTTATTGCTAATTATGAGCAATTTCTTCTTTTGCTACAATAATTTAAAAAGTCGTCTGCTACAGAGAAGTCAGAAGGCGCCTAGATGTGGAAAAGGATTAAACTATTTTGCAAAAACTCAACCCGAGGTCAATTGATTGATTGATTGATTGGAGTTTAACGCCGTTTTCAACAATTATTCAGTTAGATCACGTCGGCCAGTTCACCTATTAATGTGTATCTAGGCTTTCCCACACCAGTACTCCACACAACATACTTTCCGAACAGCTTGCTGCTTTTCCACATATACTGTTAGCCCATTGGTTGAAGACGAATGACGCTGGTCAATTTTGTCAAACGTCAGAAAAAATGTTGGCCGAGCTGGGGTTAGAACTCACAACCCCTGGATTGAAAGCCCGCGTCGCTACCAACTGATGTGCAAGGGCTCGGCACCCGGGGTCGAAGCCGAGTCTCCGTACACAAGAAGGACACTCGAACCACTTAAGATCATAAGTGGTTCTAAAATGCGAGATAGTTTGAGTTGACAGGAGAGTGAAATCGAGGCAAGGATATTTTATTCAGTATCAAGTATTGCTATTTAATATCTAAACAATGGAACGATCAGGATTTCTTAGTGTTGACATGTTGGGTATAGACTCACCTTTACGCATGTTGTGTGTTTGGTTCTTTACGCCACTTTCGGTAGTATTTCAGTCATACGACGGCGTTTCCTTGGTAAACTACCAGTACTGATGGAAATCTTATCCTGACAGCAGCGCATCAGGCACGATGCTATCCCCGCAACGTTGAGCGTATAAGCTTAGTTTAGAATAGTCTGGTTCCCGTCTTACTACTAATTACATAGTAATAAGGGGAAGGTACTCCAGACTAGGTTTAGAATTGATTATTTTATATCGATTGTGAAACAAACTTGCATTATTCTATCTCGATGTCTACTTCCTGGAGACTTAACCCTTTCCCTCATACGACATTTCTGCAGCAGACGACTTTGAACGTATTTTGTCAAAACATAGAAAATCTCCATAATTGAATGGATAACTTATGACAAAAAGTGGAAAACATTGTGGCAAAAGGAGAAATTGCACATTTTGTGCAATTTCTTCTTTTGTCACTATGTTTTCAAAAAGCCGTCTGCTGCAGAGGCGTCAGAAAGCGTCTATATGAGGGAAAGGGTTAACCAGTACTCGCGCCATTTTGGGTGGCAAACCCTAGAGTCAGAATCCGCTACTGAAAGGATTCGAAGCCAAGACCTGTCTGTCTGTATGTATGCAAGCCAATCTCATTGAAATCATTGTGTGTATATATATATAACGACATGTTACCTCTTACGAATTTTTGTACTTATAAATTGGTAAATGTGCTCCACTTGCTATGTCAATTGTAATGTTTATTTGTGTATTTTGTTTTTCACACAGGTCATGTGGCCTATTGAATTTATATTTGAAAAAAAAAAAAAAAAAAAAAAAAAAAAAAAAATAAATAAACTTCTTCATATATATTGGATCTGACGACACCGCGTAAAAGGTCATCTCGAATTGACCTCATAATTACTCATGAACATGCACTCGATCGAACGATACAACAAACACTCATTAATATACAATCGGAACATACAGCCATTTCTCTCTCTCGTTTATCTAAATGGGACAATTCCCCTTTTAATACCAAACGATTTATAATGCAACAGTTTGATTGGCAGACGCATAGGTCAACCTTAGACGACCTGTCATAGGCAGTCACCAGATCCATTCACCAGCGCATCTGTCGAAATGGTATTCCCACAACTCTTTTGGCACTATGTGCACTATTCACTAATTAAACTTTCATATATAGAGCTTGTCTATACCTTTGCTTTGATGTTTTTCCGCTGTGGCCGAGTGGTTAGCGTAGGGGATTTCGAAACCGGTTGTCCCGGGTTCGATCCCCAGTCGCGGCACTACGGTCATGGTGGAGTGCCCTTGGCCAAGGCACATTGTCTAGTCTAGTACTGGTTAGTTTACCCAGGGATCATGAATCAATGAACTGTCGCTGTGATATAACTGAAATAATGTTGAAAGCGGCGTAAAACCCCAATAAATAAATAAAATTGCTTGGATGTTTTTCAAAGTCGTTTGCTGTAGATGTGTTGTTGCATGTGAGAAAAGGGTACATTTACTGAAATAAACATAGCTCACACACAGGAGAAAACAACCACCAAAACATATTTGCAATTGACCTGTTATCTTTCCTCTTGACTTTGAACAGAAATAGTGTAAGTTGACATAGGTCAGGGTCGAGCCTAATCTGATTGAATTCGATCCGTCAGATATAAGCCCGTCCACGGGAATTATCGACGGCTATTTGAAAACATGGTGACAAAAGAAGAAATTGCACAAAACGTGCAATTTCACATTTTGCCAAAATGTTTTCCACATTTAGTCATAGGTTATCCATTCAATTATAGAGATTTGCTACTTGTTTACAATTGCCTCCATTTGCCACAACGTTTTCAAAGGTCGTGCACTACAGAGGTTATAAAAATACGTATACATGTGGGAAAAGGTTAATACCCAATAAAACATAAGGGGTTTTGCCCAAAATATGATTAAATTAGATTAAATACAGCTTTTCTGTTGATTGATCGGGGTTTAACGCCGTTTTTAACAATTTCTCAGTTATATCAGGGCGGCCAGTTCACCTACTCATGTGTTTCCAGGTTTTCTCACACCAGTACTCCACACAACAGTCTTCCAAAGCAACTGGCTGCTTTTCCACTTAGCCCATTGGTGAAGGACGAATGACACATGTCGCATTGACTTTTGTCAATCGTCGGAAAGAAAGTTGGCCGAGCCGGGATTCGAACTCACAACTCCTGGATTGACAGCCCGCGTCGCTACCGACTAGAGCTACCGGGGCTCGGCTAGCTTTTCTGTACAGTGTGTATCAAGATTAACCTGTGCATCCGAACACTGGGCACAATTTACTTACACAAACTTATCTAAATCTTCCGTCGGCTTGTGTAGATACTGATAAGCCGAAGCGGATTCATTATAGAGATCATGATCTTCACTGTTCGAACATGCTAACTTCTCCTTTTCCCCAAAAATCCCACACCAACAGCGCTCCATTTCCATAGCGAATCACATAACCGGAAATCGACTAACACATTTTGTTTTAATATAAGACGAAGCCAATTCATATAGAGATATTGATCTACAATGTTCGAATATGTCAACTACTTCATTTTCTCAAGGCCGGGTTCAAATAATCCAACGCCAAAAACGCTCTATTTGCAAAGCGAATCACATAACAGGAAATTGACTCACATATTTTGATTTAATATTCATTAACAATTTCAGATAACTCTTTCAGCGCTGACTTGTTTGAAGAAGACTTCCATGTTCACACTCGGGCGTCTCCATTTCTCTTGCAATAATAGTTTGGAATTTTATCATAACAATAAAAGGCAAACGATGCTGATTTCGGGTGAGACAGCTCGTTACGAGCTGACTCACCTGAATCTGCATTGTTTGCAAAAACCTCAATATTGCTATTGACGCTGAAAGAGTTAATCTAGGTTGCGAGTTGAGCCACTGGTACCGATAGCGGATAAATTATCGTCCATGTTATTTCATTCTCTTGCAATAATAATTTGGAATATTTTCACAACCAAAAGTCAAATAATGCTGGTTTCAGGTGAGACAGCTCGTCACGAGCTGACTCTCCTGAATCTGCATTGT
Organism: Serripes groenlandicus; assembly: GCA_031761405.1. NCBI lineage: Eukaryota > Metazoa > Mollusca > Bivalvia > Cardiida > Cardiidae > Serripes > Serripes groenlandicus. Next base: position 55,529,974 of record JASEVX010000003.1, read on the forward strand.
TTGCAATATTGACATTGGCGCTGAAAGAGTGAATCTAGGTTGCGAGTTTAGCCACTGGTAACGAAAGCGGATACGCCATTGCTTAGATACTATCAATACAACGTATCCAGGGGAACAAGAGAACAATTAGATAAACGTTCGTGTTATTTCAGGAAGAAGAGCATCCACTGCTCGGTGGTTCGGGACCGGTTGGTGCTCGAACAGGGACACTATCCGAGCCGACAAGTGTACCACAATCCGCCAGACAGCATAATCCTATAGAACCACGAGGATTTGGTATACAGTTCATTCTACTCTTTCACTTGAATTCATTTATATCAAATGCCCATATTTCGAAAATGTTTATTATCCTGATTTCATTGTTTGAACCTAGATGTTTTCAAAGTCGCCTGATGCAGGTGTTTTGTATGTGGGAAAGGATTAAATCAGACAGATTGTCTAAGGTAAGGGGAATAATTGCTATTTCCATGAATAAAAAGCAGATGCCGTTTTACAGGTTCGAACATGCGACAAAACTAAACGCTAACAAATGCTAGATTTCCAAACTAGAGAAAAGAAAATCTCAGCTGTTCGACTCAAATATTAGTTCCTTGTCTAAATAATGCAGATAGTTTATCTTTGATATTGTCGTTAACGCCGAATTTCCGCAAACAGACCCTACCATGTTCAACTTCAGGGGAATCCATATTTTTTGTAGCAAGAGTGTTGAACTATTTTTATGACTAAAAGACAAACAAAACAGATTTCAGGTGATAAAGCTCTTTACGAGCTGTCTAACCCGAATATGGATAGCTCAGTCGGAAGCGATACGGGCTGTCAATCCAGGGGTTGTGAGTTCGAATTCCAGCTTGGCGAACATTCTTTTTGACAGTTGATGAAAGTAAATGCGACAAGAGTCATTCGCCTTCTATCAATGGGCAAACAGTCTATGTGAACAAGCAGCCAGTTGCTTAGGAAGTATGTTGTGTAAATAACTGGTGTGGGGAAGCCAGGAAACATATGATAAGGTGAACTGGCCAGCGTGATATGACTGAATTGTATTGAGAACGGCGTTAAACCCCAATCAATCAATCAATCACACGAATCTATATTGTTTGCGCTAACCTCAATATTGACATTGGCAATGAAGAGATAAGCTAAAATTACGACAAAATGCTCGGAATCTAATTATTCGTAAGTTCGTAGCCCTACAGTATGCATTTCTTCCACAGAAACGTCGATAGAACTCATATCTGTATTACAGCTGAAACATGTACCTATACCCGCAGTAGATAAAACGTTTAAGGTAAGAACTACAGCCCTATCATAAGAAGGGTGATTTCTAACATCAGGTTTTGAAAAGAAGTGTGTTTTCTAACATCATGCTTGAAAATAAGTGTTATTGCTATCAATTATTATAGAGCCTTCCAACTTCGTGATCAACTTCCAACAATCTACCTTAGTTCCTGACGGCATTATTTTCATCATTTTCTCTCATGACTAAAATATATAAGCAGTCAATTGAGGATTTTTTTTTATATTTTCTGATGTCTAAAGATTGAATTAGTACTCGGCAATGTAGTTTTTCAATGCTTCTGTTCCCGGCCTTATGTGACTCGAAGGTACAATAGAGTTTTCACCACAAAAATGGATATTTCCAGCAAAAAAAAGTTATCGATGAAATACATGCATCAAAATGCGGGTACTCTGGACTAGATACAGTTTCTAAAGGCTAAGGCAAACGATGATTGATTGATTGTTCGGTGTTTTATACCGATTTCAATATGTTTTCAATTATATCACGGCGTTTCCTGGGTAAATTACAAGTTCTACTGGTTCATTTATATTGACACTAGCCAGTCACTCGTAAGGGTAACCCATCAACTCCGCAGCGCTAAGAATGGCACCCAATACTTCCATTTTTTAAGTCTTGCCGCACCCAAGGTCGGTACGGCAACAGAGGAAGGAAAGGAGATAAATTAAGCAGAGTCGAACCGAAAACACCGTGTTAAACCCTTACAATGCTGAATAAGTACAACTGGTATGATCCCCACCAGATCACCACCAGTATTTAGTAGGTTATTTCAAAGGTGTTGAGGTCGAGCCATGTAGCCCTGTCGGTAGTGACAAGCGTCATTCGTCTTCCAACAATGGGCTAACAGTCTATGTGGAAAAGCAGACAGTTTCTTGGAAAGATTGTTATGTGGTTTACTGGTGTGAGAAAGCCAGGAAACACATGAATATGTGAACTGGCCGCCGTGATATGAACTTTTTAAACCCCAATCAATCAATCAATCAATAAAGGTTATTGAATCGTTTTTACACGAGTACCGACAAATGCAGTTTAAGACAAACACTGCTAAAAGTCGCATACAGCTGGGTAAGTGTTTTTAAAGGACGAAACTTGGCTTTGTTTGAAAAGTTGAAAAGGGTTAACATCCGGACCACGCACTATTTTTCAGGATATATCCAAGTTGTACAATGAGATAGTTGAGAGTTTCCGTGCATTGGAGAACGACATCTATCAGTTTAAATCCGAGTTCGTAGAGGAGACGCACGGAATTCCCGTGCTGGCCTCCTGTGTTCGAATATTACGACAGAGGTGTGGTGAGTACAATAGAGCCGTGCTCAAAATCAACCATACCGAGGGATTGGCGTGAAACGGTTGTAACTATGTAATAGGTAATTTGTTTACCAAGGTTAATCACCTCGCCATAAAGTCTTTAAAAGCGTTACATCATTTGTCTTGGTAAAAGATGGAAATTTAGGTGCCATTGCTCGTTCTGGGCAATGGCACCTAAATTTGCATTGTTTACAAAGGGGTCAAAATTGTCCCTAAACCAGGGTTTTCAAAATAGGTTTTTAGTTACAACCGTTTCACGCCAAGCCCTCGATACGTGTGATGGGTGAAGATACAGATTCGCCTATAATGTATTCCATTACCGATGCAACTCTCAACTCAAAACAGGATTACGGCGTAATTGATGACATATACTGTTCCCAAAGGCGTTTCTAACAGTTCCCAGTGTTTACGAAACAAGATTCAAAATCCGAATGAAAAAATATGCATTAGAACTTAATGAATGTCCTTGCCAATATCTAAAAATGTAACAAACATATAATAAGTTTTCATCGACAGTTCTGGTAACGGACATATATGTTTAACCCTTTCCCTCATATTCTGACGCCTCTACAGCAGACGGCGTTTTGAAAACATAGTGACAAAAGAAGAAATTGCACAAAACGTGCAATTTCTCCTTTTGCCACAATGTTTTCCACTTTTTGTCATAGGTTATCCATAAAATTATGGAGATTTTCTATGTTTTGACACAATACGTTCGAAGTCGTCTTCTGCAGAATTGTCGTATGAGGGAAAGGGTTAACCGAGTCCACAATGCCTCAACACCGTTCCTAACACGGACCAGGATTTGCCGCTTTTGAACAAGACGACTTTTGAAAACATTGTTGTAAGGTGAAGACGTTGCGTGGAATTTAGACCTAAAGTTAACTTCTAAATTTCCAAATTAGGATATTTCCCATCTTCCTACATGTTCAACGTTGTTGCCTCTAGATATATATCGTATCGGGTAACCAGTGACAACTTTAAACCTTTCCCCCAAACAGACGCATTTAAACGAGTATGCAGCAATTAACCTATGAAAACGTTATGGCAAAAGAAGAAATATATCATACTGAGCGAGTTCTCCTGTTGCCGCAATGTTTTCAACTCTGTTCAATAACTGCACTTTCATTTATAAATAGAGATTGTATATAGTTCTACCTATATGTTTTCAAATACGTCTTCAGCCGATTCTAATAGAGAGAGAAATGGTTTATTAAAATACCCATTTTCTATTTATTTAAACTAACATTTTTAGGAGATGCCTCCGATATCACTTTACGAAGAAAGACGAAAGATTATTTAGAGCTAGTTTACGACAGTAACCGAGTACGAGACCGTTGCTATGGTGACGCCGACAAACTCCTGCGATGCCTCGGACATTACAAGAGCGCGTGTGAACATATAAGAGACATTTTAGTTCGGGCTCCCCAACTCGAGACCAATGCAAAGATAGTTTTAGGAGACGAGGAAAAGTTTAAGCGAGATATAATGAAGGCCGATATACCGGACGTCCCCGGGGCTATGAAGGCGTTCCTGGAAAACTTCTCCAAGATGAGGGCCTTAACAGCTGGTAGCGACACCATCCACAGGGATGTGAAAAAGAAATTCCAGGAATTCCTGGACGCCAGCAAGGGATTCTTTGTGGAAAACGGACCTTAATTCTAGATACAAGCAGGGCATATTTTCTGGAATATGGTGCATGCAAACAGTTTCCCATGACTTTAGACGCGTGCAAGGGAGTCTTTATTAGAAACGGACAATTATTTTAGATGTCAGCAAAGCTTTATTTATAGGAAAGCAAACAACCACCAATTAAGACTCCTACAGGTGATTTTTTGTGGAAAACGAACTGTGATTTTACTGAAGTTCTGCTCTTCCTATCTCTGCTTATAGATTATGTGTTCCTGGATGGTTATTTAACTCTTTCCCACATATAACAAATCAGCTGCAGACGACTTTGAAAACACTTAAGCAAACTCTGAAAATTATTAATATATTTCAAAATACTGTTTCAAAAGGAGCAGTAACTTAGTACTTCTCCTTAGCCAATTTTGTTTTGACATCGTAGCATGGAAATGCATTTGCTTGTGTCAGAAGGTTGTGCAGATTCGAGATTTTAATTTACTAAATAACCATATGGGGTTAAGTTTTGTTTACATGTACGTAGTGTGTTGTTGCATACTATAAAATTCATTACAGGTGGTCAGACGACATTCGCTGATATTTTAATGATATTTTAAATAAATGGCAATTACGATTAAACTTTATACATGACTAGTCGGTTATTACTATTGTCAAGTCGGCTACCACTATACGACTAGATGGCGAAATAAAAGATCGAAATCAGACTGCGCAGATTCATCTCGATCTGTATTGATAGCAAAGTACTGGAAGTATCTCGTATAGCGAGACCCAATACTATATCTGTATTTTTTGTGATTAAAATATTGAAAATATTACGTGAAAGAAAATATCGATTCATTGTAGGTTAACACCGCTTTTAACAATATTTGTTATAACTTGAAATAGTTATTCCACTGATGGGTTTCATTCTGGTTAACTCTTTCCCTCAGACTGCTTTTAGAAAACATAGTGACAAAAGAAGAAATTGCACAAAACGTGCAATTTCTCCTTTTGCCACAATGTTTTTCACTTTTTGTCATAGGTTATCCATTCAATTATGGAGATTTTCTATGTTTTGACAAAATATGTTCAAAGTCGTCTGCTGCAGAATAGTTGTATGAGGGAAAGGGTTAAATTACGCCAAATACATCCGCGGTCATGCTGATCTACACCCAAATAGTCCCTCAAAAAACTTGTATACCTTCACCAGAATGCATTGAAATTAAATTAAAAATTATAAATGTGTATAGGATGAGCTAGAAATGATTGATTTTATCATTTTTAGTAGTTTGAACTGTATATAATGTATATATTTGAACAATTTAGAAAGAGGAGCCCAAACGTAACATTCTTATTAAGATAGGATGATTTTGGTCCAGTGAATAAGGACAAAATGGCTCATTATGACTTCCACGAGCCAAGACTAGCCAAAGTCATAGGGGTAATTTAAGCCAATTCTGATTTTTCCACATTTCCACCAATGACATAAAGCCAATATAAATACTTTGCACTTAGTTCTATCTTCTTTTTTCTTTTTTATCTACAATGCTCATTGAATAGATAAAACATAATAAATGGTCATTGTTCCCATATTTTTTATCTGTTCAATGTGTATTGTAGATATAAAACAATGACAGAACAAAGTGCAACGTATTTATATTTTGCTGTATGTCATTGATAAAGCACTTATAAATTTGATGCAAACGTTGTTATTCAAGTGTAGTATCATGTTTTTTTAGAATGTGCTTTTGGGCCCAGATTGCAAACAAACAAGAGGCCCAAGAGGACCAGTATTACTCCACTGGCAATAGGGAAAACAATAACCCACTTTTTCCTATAATGCATAACAGCCCTATTCCCTGGCAGCCCTATTTTACGACTAATCAACATGATTGAAGGAATTTCATACAGGGTTACCTAAAGGACGTTTCTACAAACTGATTGGACAAATGGTTTCATACTTTCGTCGGAGAAGATTTCACTACTCATATAGGCAAAGCAGCCCCGCCCCCTAACTGCAATGTTTTTCTTAAAAATCAACATGGCATGACAGAAATGTTATAGATCTGATCTCATACTTTCGAAGGAGATTTGTTTTTTAAAGTTTTCACTAAATCCATATAAGGCATAACCGCCCTGCCTCCTTGCGGCCATGTTTTTGATCAATAAACATGTCTTGGAGGAATCTGATGATTGGTGCTCAGAGGAAACGAGCCTTCTCGTATTTATTATGAGGACAATGACAAGCACGCGCTTTAATACTAAAGATCCAAATGAGATGTTGATTTACAGAAGTCTCTTAAAAACCTACTTATTTTGTTATGAATATTATCAGTAATTCAGTTGTTCCATAAACGGTTACAAATGTTACTGGTTACATACTGGTTTTCAAGGATTAAAATCTCTTCAGCTGTTTTCGGCTAGTTAGTGTAAAGGAGATAACCGGGATGAGAAATAAAGTACGTTTATCATGATACAAAACTTAGGATTAAGTAAAAGAAAACGTTTAATTAGGTAACAATATTCGATAACTGTGAGTTAATGATCAACGAATTATCTTCATATATATGGATATTTAATATTTTTACTAATATATTTTTAACGTCCAATTCCCGTGGATGAACAGAACACGTGTGGGAAAACTCGACGCACCCATGTAAGAGTAATGCTAGATTTACGAATGTCTAAGCTATTCGACTCAAACACCAGTTGCTTGTCTATATATTGACATGATATATATACCTCATCGTCGGACTCCCCGTTTTGACAGGTAGCCACTATTGTTTCTGATTGGATCAGGACGTAGTATTTCATTCAACCTTAGCATCTATTCCTTTTGGTATTTATCCAGGCTGTATTTAGCACATTTTAATGAGGTTGAAAAGAGCGTGGCAAAAAGAGAAACTACTCATAATGAGCAACTTCTCCCTTTGTCTCAATGTGTTCATAAGTCGTCTGCTGCAGAGGCATAAGAAAGTTATCTATAAGTGGTCAAAGGGTTATGTTTGTCATATTTTTTAAATATTTCATCAGAATTTAGAAGAAGCTTGAACTAGCACACCAGTAAACACTTTCCGTTACTTTGAAAACATCCACATAAAAATAAATGTTGTTCAATTATTTTCTGTATTTAAATTGTTAGTTTAAATATATATATACACACATTATAATAAATAATTACATTGCATTATTGACAGTTATTATAAGCAATGACTCTGAATAAATGACAACTCATGTTTCTACCATGCATTTGAACTTGCTTTATAAGTTCTATATGCAATACAATTATGTTATTAATTCTCAGATTGCGTAGAGACACATGTAAACTGATATTTGATCTTCGTAGATCGCACAGTCCCGAAGTTTGCCTTTATTCGTGTGACTTCGCTATACCTGTTGTCTGGATGATTATCAACTAAAGAAACATTATAAAGGCAGAATTATGGATCAGGGCTTTACTTTTGTTTTCCTTGATTAATGTGATCAGGTTGCGTAGACACATGTATACTGATATTTTGACCTTTACAGGTCACAAAGTACCGAAGGTTGGCCCACTTTGTGTGACGTCGCTATTCTTGTTCTCTGGTTGATTATCCGCTATAAGAAATATTATAAAGGCAGGATAATGGATCAGGGCTTTACTTGTGTTTTCCTTGAATAATGAAATGAACCAAGTCAGACGATATGTGGTTCATACTGAATGTGTGAACTCTCAGTTAAAACTGCATATGTATACCATTCTAACCAGAGAATCTTCACAATTTGCCTTACGCTAACCCTTTTACACACTTTCTAACGCCCACACAGCAGACGACGTTTAAAACCAGTGTGGCAAAAGAAGAAATTGCTCATAATAAGTAAATTATCTTTTTTTGCCACAATGTTTTCAATAATTTATCTTTATAAACAATTCCCTATTTTGGTTGATATGATCTCAAAGTTATATGCCGCATATTTGATGTATGCTGGAAATGGTTAAAAGAAGCATATATATACCTTTAATATAACCCCTAACATACCCGTGCATGTTTGTTCTGTTACGGAGATACAATAAGACCCCTTTGTATCAGACGCAACACCAATATTTAACCCTTACCCACATACCACTGTGTTATCGTGATGACCCTTATTTTCATGACGTCCACGTATGACAACTGTCCATGGTTACTAAAACGAAATAAGAAATCGATTACCTCTATATGGCACCGTTGAGAAACTAGTCTTTTTCTACAAATAAATTTCTTCTATTTTTAGGTCAAAGTGCAACAACCTGGATGATCATTACCACACTTTATCCCTCCGTCTTTATGCGATTCTAGATTGGATCGGCGCTTCAGAAGAGATGAGAGGCAAATACAGAGAACGATCAATAGTCGTGGAAATAATATCGAACATGGTATCGAACTTAGAACCATTTGGACTTTACGTATTAGGAAATAGCTGTGAGGGTACAATAATAAAAGGGCTGACCTCAGACATATACATTTCATACTGTACTGTTCAACCTGTTGTAGAAATAATCTCTGATGCACCAAAGCACGGTCTATCATACCACATAGTAGAATTTCACTCAATGCAAACACATCTTTTACTAACTGACTGTGTAAGAGATCATAAGAAAAAGAGAACAGACAAGCAATACGATACTCTTTTCATCTGCATGTACACATACAAACAGCACAATGTATAGCCAGTATATAGCTGACTACCATAGACACGCATCAGTTGAGGATGTTGTTTAGTTGGTTTAAGTATTACATAGAAGAAAGTAAAAACTATGATACCATCTCCGCGTATTTAATAATCGCTTCCTACTGTTTGCAGAGTGATCGGGACGGTATATGTGAGAACATTCTTCTTCAATGTGAAGCGTCTTTGAAATCACATGTTTTATTATATGACCACCAATGAATTTGCTGTTTATCAGAGTGAAATATAAAATCCTTATTCCACACTGTGGAATATGAATAAATGACGTCAAAGAGACTAACATTATGACGTCAAACCGCTGACGTGACGTCATTTTCCTAGTATTCGGTCATGTTATACTACACAAGTTATATATAAAGAAATACATAATGGGTATATTATTTGTTTTTCATCAATTTGTCATTAAATAAAAAGAAAATTTGTTTGTTTTGAGTGTATATGGAATATATTTCAACTCGAAGTGATACAATTTAAACATTTTCACTCGCGCTACGCGCTCGTGAAAATATTCAATTGTATCACGTCTCGATGAGATATATTCCATATCCACTCAAAACAAACAAATATCCTCTATGTATCAATGTGTGGCTGCGATAACGAACGGATCTTATATCGTGATGAGGCATATAATGAACTTGAATATTGATATTGAACAAATGTTTGGCTCACAAGACGTACCATACACGGAGTTTGCGAGGACATGTACAGCTGGATGTTTAGTCTTTCTACCTAATCAGGCCAACCTTGTCCCTCCAGCCTTACATTACGAGATGTACCGTTCAGTTTATACACCACCTGATTCTAGGGACAGGAATGTCTGTACGAAATGAAAGACAATCATTTACAAATTATAAATATTGTGGCAAAAAGAGAAATTGAAAGTACAAACATGTTAAGTTATTGAATAGAGTATGAAACATTGTAGCAAAAGAAGGAGTTGCTAATTATGATCAATTTCTCTTTTGCCACAATGTTTTCAAAAGTCGCCTGTTGCAGGGGTGTCAGAAAGCATCTGTATGTGAGAAATTGTTAACAAAGGATTGACCTTTTCTTCAAAACTAATCACTCTTTAGGTGCAAAAGCAGCATGTGAAGATTCATGTTAACCCTTTGCCATTTGCTGAGTTCAAAAAAATTGTGGGAAAAGTTGAGTTTTCCATAAAACAAACGAGCAATTTCTTCATTTCCCACAATGCTTTCAAGAGTCAGCTATTGAAAACAAGTCAAGACGTCATCTGACTGTATCAGGAAAAGGGCTGAAAGATCCTTTTCAGCGTGTCACATATATTAGACAGTGTTTGATGTACTTACCATGCCCGACAAACATGTTCTAATTTAAATTGACTGAAAGATACATTTCCGTGTGTCACATATATTAGACAGTGTTTGATATATTTACCATGCCCGATAAACATGTTCTAATTCAAATTGACTGTAAGGTACATTTCTGCGTGTCACGTATTATCCAGTGTTTTATGTACTTATCATCCTCGACACACACATTCTAATTCAAATTGACTGAAAGGTACATTTCTGCGTGTCACATATTAGACAGTGTAATACTATTATGTACTTACGATGCCCGACAAACCTGTTCTAATTCAAATTGACTAAAAGGTACTTTTCTGTGTGTTACATATTAGACAGTGTTATATGTACTAACCATGAACGACAAACATGTTCTAATTCAAATAGACTGAAAGGTACTTTTCTGTGTGTTACATATTAGACAGTGTTATATGTACTAACCATGAACGACAAACATGTTCTAATTCAAATTGACTGAAAGGTACTTTTCTGTGTGTTACATATTAGACAGTGTTATATGTACTAACCATGCACGACAAACATGTTCTAATTCAAATTGACTAAAAGGTACTTTTCTGTGTGTTACATATTAGACAGTGTCATATGAACTAACCATGAACGACAAACATGTTCTAATTCAAATTGACTAAAAGGTACTTTTCTGTGTGTTACATATTAGACAGTGTTATATGTACTAACCATGAACGACAAACATGTTCTAATTCAAATTGACTGAAAGGTACTTTTCTGTGTGTTACATATTAGACAGTGTTATATGTACTAACCATGAACGACAAACATGTTCTAATTCAAATTGACTAAAAGGTACTTTTCTGTGTGTTACATATTAGACAGTGTTATATGTACTAACCATGAACGACAAACATGTTCTAATTAAAATTGACTGAAAGGTACTTTTTCGCATGTCACATATTAGACAGTGTAATACTATTGTGTACTTATCATGCCCGACAAAAACATTCTAATTCAAATTGACTGAAAGTTTTTTTTCCGTGTGTCACATATTATACACTGTTGTATGTACGAACCATGCCCGACAAAAATGTTCTAATTCAAATTGACTAAAATGTACTTTTCTGTGTACCCCTTACATACGCGTTTATGTTTTACTGTAACGGAGATACAATAAGACCCATTTTCACCAGACACAACACTAATATTTAACCCTAACCAACAAACAACAAAACTGCAGCAGACGACTTTTAAAAAACTTCTGGGCAAAAATACGGAAAACCTCATAAAAGTGTTCCGATTGAAAAGAGTTGAAAACACTGTGACAAACTGTGTAATTGCTCTTGAAACATCCCAAATGCAATATCATGGAATATTTTAAGGGTTATAACATACTTATATCAGTATGACCACCTGATGGACATGTCACAAGAGAACCGACGAACATGACATTTCGACGCGAGAATGTCGAGATCAGCAATAACCATCAGGTAGTCTAATCAGAATCTTCTATGTTCGAAAACTAGTCGTAGAAGCCTATATAAAGCTTCTCGAGTACGTTAATGATGTAAGTATGATAATGACATTTTACGAGTTGAAATCAACGCTCAAAGTGCAAATATATTGTCGAAGACCTGACTAAGCAATCCGAATAGTCGCTTTCCAAATGCGATAATCTAGAAATTTACGCTACCTAGTTATCAAAGTTAAAAAGACATATAAGGTGCGTATATTAACATCTTATCTTGTCTTCAATTAAATTAGTTTTAGTATAGATCGTCCTAAGTATAATCGTGTAGAAAGTTGATGATTTAGAAAACATATTCATTTACAGCCATAAATCGGGAATACAGTGCGTCTGGAACTGCTACTGCTCAATTCAAAGTTCTTTTCAATCTGTTTATCGAACTCAATAGCCGTGGTCTATTTATAGACCCGGTAAAATAGAACAAGACGATTCAAAATTTCCCCCATAGTTTTACGTCGTTTATTTATAGGCAACGTTTTAATAAGCTGGAGGCGTCGGATTACATTATCAAATTTACCGAAATATTAGTCAAGCAATGGGAGCTACTTTGTTTGGATGCAAGTCTGTTTTCTAGTCTTATTTATTTCCCTTTTGGCCTGTAGTGTATGTATATGTTTATAGTGATCATTTTTGTTGTTGTCGATAAGGTAAATTGTCAAACGTGGAAAACAGCTAAAATGCAGAGATCTTTCTTAAGTTTTATTTCTCTGGATGTTTTAAATCTCAGGATCTGGTTTTTAAATTTTGGAAAGTGTAATATGTGAAAATCAACGGGCTTGACTCTGCATTCGATGCAATGGCATAGTTTGGGCTCCAGACCCACTTGCATCTGCGTAGTAAATAAACATGCAGACGCCAGAGGTTTAACTTGAATGGAAACTAGAATATAAAAAAAAAAGGATATCCGTATGAATAAGTGTCAGTTCACTTACAGCAATTATTTTTGTGTATTGGTAACGCAGTACTAAACAGGACATGTTTGATTCTAATTTCCAGTTATTTTTGAATCGCGAGTACAAGACCAGCAAAAAAAGATGATTGTGTTTATGAAATTGGATTACATACTGGTTTAATGACTAAATAAAAATAGGCCACCAGTAAACATGTATGTATTGCATATGTCACATAATTGGGTCTGTGTGACTTTTCCACTCCTCACTTGTATTCAATTAAATCACGGTGTTTCTCTGGGTAATATCCAGGATAAATGTTTTCGTATGGATTCCTTGCACCAGACCTGTGTCTAAAGTAAATATATTTACACCACTAGATCCTGATCTTCAATGGTTGCGAAGACGGAAGGGCGGTATTAATGTTAAGTGGCCCATTAATGTATATTTATATACTAGTATATAGTAAAAAAAACTATATTACATTGGTTTAAAACGTGCTATCTGGTTTCGTTTTTTCTATTCGACAGGGCAACGCTAATGATAATGATTATTACTTTGTACTATATGTTTTTTCTTGTTCCGGTGCATTTCTTCGTTTTAAAATAAATGTATATTCATGTACATCAATGAGCCGAGTGTCGTGAAAACCGACCTTCGGAATTTATAACCGTCGAAGATGATGATTTGCTAGCAATAATTGACAATAATTGACAACATAAATATGCTGTTTCATCATGATGACCGTTAATTTCAGGACCTTCAAAATAAGCTTTTTGTTTCACGTATACAGTTTAACAACTGTCCATGGTCACTTAAACGGAATTAGAGAAAACAGGAATAATAACACAATAATTGACAACATAAGTATGCTGTGTTATCAGGGGCGTAGCTAGCCCTTTATTCATGTGGATTCATAATTTTGAAAACAAATAGTGCAATCTGATGCATTCTGGGCGTTCTGAGGTGCTTTATTTAGTACTGGAAAATATCGGACAGTTTTAGGATCATAAATCAACAAATAAACGCTTTACTCGTCAGATATATTTTTCTTACATAGAGCTAAAATAGCAAACAAATACAAGCCCCGATTATGTTAATAATACTCAGATCTACGTCGTCTACCCGCGCTTACAACAAATGCTGGCCCTGTTTTCAGCGAGCATTCGGCTGCTGGTAGGGTAAATGTAAGCCGGGCCCGAATTTGCTATAACGCAGGTCCCGCCGTCTACCCGCGCTTACGGCGAAGTGCTGGCCGGAGAAATGTGAGCCGGGGCCGCATATGCAGGTCCTGCCGTCTATCCGCGTTTACGGCGAAGTGCAGGCCTTGTTTCAAGCGAGCACTCCGCTGCTGGTAGGGGAAATGTTAGCCAGGGCCGCATATGCAGGTCCTGCCGTCTATCCGCGCTTACGGCGAAGTGCAGGCCTTGTTTCAAGCGAGCACTCCGCTGCTGGTAGGGGAAATGTGAGCCGGGGCCGCATATGCTATAAGGCAGGGTCCGCCGTCTACACGCGCTTACAGCGAAGTGCTGCCCTTGTTCTAAGCGAGCACTCCGCTGATGGTAGGGGAAATGTGAGCCGGGGCTGCATGTGCTATAAGACATGTCCAGCCGTCTACCCGCGCTTACGGAGAAGTGCTGGCCTTGTTCAAGCAAGCACTCCGCCGCTGTTAGGGGAAATGTGAGCCGGGCCTGAATTAACTATAAGGCGGGTCCCGCCGTCTACCCGCGCTTACGGTGAAGTGCTGGCCTTGTTTCAAGCTAGTACTCCGCTGCTGGTCGGGGAAATGTGAGCCGGGGCCGCATATGCCATAAGCGCTATTATAATTTAGTATAAAACGGCAAGGAACGTTTTATATGAGCATGTAGTCAAGTACGCATACTGCAACTTTGGCTGTTTTTTTGTTTTTTTGTCAGAATCATGTGGATTCAGCCGCGTACTCGCGTATAGGCAGCTACGCACCTGGTTATCGTAATAACCGTTAATTTCGTGACCTCCAAATATCGCTTTCGTATGACGTATACGGTTTAACAACTGTCCATGGTCTCTAAAGCTGAATTAGAAATCAATAACCTTTGTATGGCTCCATTGATAACCTAGTCATTTTCTAGAAAGAAATTGTTTCTATTCATAGGTCAAATTGCAACAACATGGATGATCAGTACCACACCTTATCACTCCGTCTTTATGAAATTCTAGATTGGATAGGCGCCTCAGAAGAGCTGAGGGGAAAACACAGAGAACGATCAATAGTACAGGAAATAGCATCGAACATGGCATCAAACTTATGTGACGACAACCCAGTCAAACTTAACGTATTAGGAAGTAGCTGTGAGGGTACGACAACAACAGGGTTGAACTCAGACTTCGACTTTCTATACTGTGGCAATACACCTGTTGTAGAGATACTATATTATGCACCACGGCGCGGTCTATCATACCTCATGGTGACTGATGAAACAACTCAACCCGGATATTACAAATTACAAGCAGTCTGGAACAAAGTTCCGATTTATCATCCCGACATGACCACTGTAAATGAGTGTGTTCCCGATCAGTACGGTAGAATGTGTTTACAACACTTACATAAAATTGATGATGAGTATCGAGAGATAAATGGTCCTGCCGTTACAAGGAGTGGTGTAATTGGATGTGTAGATCGAGACATAGTGTGTGCATTGGCATGTCAGCACATACCTAGTTTTGCTACATCTTGGGTTACTAGGGTTACCAGCTGCAATCGGCTTAATCAAACACAATTAAATATGTTGACAGAATTCGGGTGTTTCTTTGTCAAGAAAAATCATCCATCAAGTCAAAATGGTCCGATCGAATGGAGGCTTTCATTTTCACTTCAGGAACGTGAACTCATGTCTAGCCTAAACCCGACCCAGCACAAATGCTACATCTTACTTAAAATGATAAAGCAAGACATCCTACACCGATATGTACCCAAATCGATATCGTCGTATCATTTTAAAACATGTTTGTTATATACAATTGAAAGAACTCCCTGTGAATTCTGGACCCGTAGAAACCTTCTAGAATGCGTGCTTCTTTGTATCAAACTTCTGCTACACTGGGTAAACGAGCAATACTGTCCAAATTACTTTATTCCAGATGAGAACATGTTTGATAGATTAGAGCATAGAACTCTACGACGAGTGCAATCTGTCCTAGAGGACATGGTAGAACATTGGTGTAGATTTCTCTGGTCAATAAAATGTGATGACATCGGCAATGTGATGTCAAATGTACTATTTGGGTGCGGACTTAGTATAATGAGAATAAAGCTTAATAATGTTTCTGAAACAGCATTATTATTGTATCTAAACATTATTGGAACAACTCGGAGAAGTACATTGGCAACCAGTAATAAGTGCAATAGTATATCAGCTAGTCATTCTATTGTAGAATTACGCTCAATGCAAACACATATTTTACAAACTGACTGCGTTAGCGATCATACTGAAAAGGAAACAAGACAAGCAATACGATACTGCATTCCCCATCTACGCCTTCAAACAGCACACAGTATAGCTAGTGTCATGCTGTTTACCATAGACAATTATCAGATGTCGATGTTGTTTGGTTGGTTTAAGTATTACATAGAAGAAAGTAGAAACTGTGATACTATCTCCGCGAATTTAATAGTCGCTACTTTGTGTTTTCAGATGGACGGCAACGATTTATGTGAGGATATTCTTCTATAATGTGGAACGTCCTTGAAATCACATGTTGTATCAGCGTGTTGCTGTAATAATGTTAAGCCTCCACGTCGCAATGCGGCAGTGATTGAACTTATACGAATGCTTGGGTCACAAGACATTCCGTACACGGAGTTCGTGAGAACATGTATAACTGGATGTTTAGCCTTTCCACCTAATCAGGCCAACCTTGTCCCTTCAGCCTTACATTACGAGATGTATCGTTCAGTTTATACACAACCTGATTCTAGGGATGCATATAGGGAGTTCTGGTTCGACTGGATAGTTGTTGATTCCAAAGTTTTCCTTTACTTCATGCAGTATATCCTGTATTCAAAAACAAATAAGCCCGACTATAAACACGATGCCATTAATAAATTAATGTACGTTATAAACACAGACACAAACCTTGGACATGAGGAAACAGCATTCAACCTGTTGGGATGGATATTCAAACAGGAAAATCAGCTACACAGAGCCATGGAGTGTTTTCTTAAATCCTGGAGAAGCAGGCCGAATCATAATGCTGCTAAATGGCACGTTCTAGAGATGATTCATTCAATGAACAGAATGTAATGAATCAATAACAATAAGAGTTGTTGATCAGATCTGACCTATAATGATGTGGTTTTTATGCAGGGGATTCAGCTATGCTAAATACCTCCGTATATTGTCATGCCCAGCTTACAGGAAATGTAAATTTGTAAAAATGTTGTGCTGCCCTCTGTTTTTTCAAAATGGACAATTTTTCTTGATTGTCCAGGGATCAGTTAAATACGTTTCACAACAAGCTAAACAGTATGCGCATTATACAAAGTAAACGTACACAATGTAAAGTTTTAATCCATGAAGTTGTATACATAATTTAGAAATTTAAGTTAGACATAAGGATGTTAAATGTTTCTTTTAAATATATGGAAAACGAGTAGCTTGAAAGCGGGTAGCTCAAAAACCTTTTGAGAAAATCCGTGCAATGAAAATTACGGAAATACGGCTGTCGTGCATCGTCAACATTTTCCCTTGTTAACACTCTACAGGCTACATTTTGCATCGGATCTTCATGACAGTTTATCAGAACATTCATCTCCATTATATCTTGAACAAATTCGAAACTGAGCCATTTGAGGAAAAAAACTAGGTCACTAGGTCAAATTGAAGGAAAATCTTGTTAACACTCTAGAGGCCTTGAGCATGTTGAAACTTAATCAGAATGTTTGTCTTGATGATATGTAGGTCAAGGCCGAACATGGGTGATGATGGGTCAAAAAGTACGGCACTAGGTCAAATTGAAGGAAAAGCTTGTTAACACTCTAGAGACCGGAATTTTTTTCTTGATAATAGTTAGGTCAAGTTCTAACATGGGTCATGTTGGGTCAAAACGTAGGTCACTAGGTCAAATTGAAGGAAAATCTTGTTAACACTCTAGAGGTCTAGTTCGAATATGGGTCACATTGGGTCAGACACTAGGTCACTAGGCCAAATTGAAGGAAAATCTTGTTAACTCTGTAGAAGAATCTTTTTTGGCCACAGCAGCTTGAAATTTGGTCAGAATTCTATCTAAATGATATTTAGGTCAAGTTTGAATATGGGTCATACCGGGTTAAAAACTTGGTGACTAGGCCAAATTGAAGGAAAATCTTGTTAACACTCTGGATACTGCATGTTTAGCTTGAGCATGTTGAAACTTTATCAGAATGATTTTCATGGTGATATCTAGGTAAAGTTCTAACATGGGTCATGTATGGGTCAACAAGTAGGTCACAAAGTCAAATTGAAGGTAAATCTTGTTAACACTCTAGAGCCAACATCCCCCGCATATCAGTACTTTCAGTACTTTGATTTGTATATAGTTGTCTATTTCGATGCATTTCAGGTAAAATATTGATATTATGCCAAATGAGATTTCGCTCAATACTAATTTATTTCGCTTTATAAATGTGTTTTGAAAATGCGTCAATGAGATCAACACATGATATGTCTGTATTCATTGTTATTATTATTATTTGGTATTTTTTTACCCTCACCGTTCAGAATTATCAATTTGGCGAGCAGCTATTGTTTTTGTCTTAACCATTTGTTTGAAAATAGGGACCAAGGACCAAGGGTTATATATATTTACTATTTATTAAATTATACTATAAATGATTAACTATGTGTTGTAGTTTTTCCTATATATTAAATGAATATAATACCCGGAGGTTTAAAAAAGGATGTCTAAATATAATAACACCGGTATCTCTCCTGTCAACAATTTATCGGGGCCACCAGTTAAAAATTCTTTACCATATGTACAATATATTAAAATTCATATTACCTCCGGGTATAATTATATAACAATGATTTGAAATAAACAATGTTTAGTTTTTAAAATCAGTTTGGTTGTATCATAGATAAGTTAATGTGAGTGGGGTTATATTACAAGCCTCCCCATTGGACGAGATTTCAATCCGTTGTTATGTTCTAGCTCGAAGAGTCGAGAGTAACCAATTAGGATGTAAGCCCCGTAATAGTGTATACAGGTGTAAGGAAAGGGTGACATTCCTGCAAAGGGCGACAAAGTTTAACTATGTCACTCTTTACAGCAAAGACATCCTTTACTCCAACTACCTTAAAGATATGCCTGTTTGTTACCACCCCCCCCCCCCCCCCCCCCCCCCGCCCACCTGATTCTGATTGGTCAAAATTTCAATCCGTTTTCAGACCCAAGCTCGGCCTAAAAATGATCGATTTGATGTAGGCCGAGAGAGAGAGAGAGAGAGTCTGAAATTAGCTTTAAAGATCTGATTTTCTGCATCCAACAAGGTTTTGGTTAACCCTCTCTCCCACAAGTCACTCCTACTTTTCCTTCCGTGTTCTCAAAATTAATTTATTATGCCCTAACATAGGGAGAGTTTCCAGATTGCTGCAGAATTATCTTGTGTGGAAAAGGGTCAGGCGTTAAAAGTTTTATTATTTAAAAAATCATACACAAATGACTAAATGTCACAATATTACTATTTTGATTTTTAGACGACATCGGGAAGTGAATCGAAGAGGTCTTATTTAATTAAAAGGTTTAAAATGTAAAAAAGCATATATACAAAAATACAAAACGAAAAAGTCTGTGCTGTACTTAAAAGGAGGTTCAGAGAAGATGTATATAACATTGATCTCTCTCATTTCCTGTCCCCACCTAATGGTGTAAAATCTTCATTATTATAAATTTTAAATATTGACACAGAAAAAATCAACACAAAAGTGCGACAGTCTAAGAAAAATTCATTTAAAATATCCTAGATTGAAACAAATCAGATTTGTAACAATTTTCACATCACAACCTTTTCATTATAGTTATGGATTTACCCTTGCCAGAAGGCATAACAAACATAGTTTCCCTATGACAACTGCAAACCATTATTAAAACAATGGGGAGATTTACATCAAAATGCGGATAAAATAAAATTGGGAGTATTGACTATATTCTTTGCCCAACAGTTTAACACGTATCTATAAACACTTCATGCATTTACAAATATTTTGATATTAACAATTTTAATATATCCGGTAATACGTAGGGTCACAAACTAATCTTTTATCTTCGCAGATCACAAAGTTACGAAGATGGGTTTAATTCGAAAGTTCTTTACATATCAAGTCAGAGTTACTGCATCGGTGACTAAGAAAAAGTAAAAGAAAAAACACAGAAAAAATCTATAGCTGAATTTATCTGTATTGAACAAAATTGACATCATTGTGACTAGAGGAGTAATTATTTGTTTTGATCCATTTTTCCTTTTACCAAACTGTCTTCAAATGCGTCTGCTGTAGAGGCGTCAGAAAGTGTCTCAATGTTGGAAATAGTTTTAAAAAATGTCTCCAAAACAGATGCATTTCGACGCATCAGACGAGTAATATCACCTTGTTTAATAGGGGGTTAAGGCCTTTCATTTAGTTTAAACATATTTATTGTACATCGATTGCATTCAGCTTATATTATTCACGCTCGATGTCTGCTTCCTGGCGACTTAACCAGTAATCGCGCCGTTTGTGTGGACAAATCCCGAAGTCAGAACCGGCTCATCACGGGACTCGAACCCGACATATTTGGTACGAGAGGACGAGCCGCTCTACCCCTGCACCACTGTCTTTCATTAAGACCTTTCATTTAACTTATAGTACCTATAACTATTGGTATTTATCCAGACTGTATTTATCACATTTTAATGAGGTTGATAACATTGTGGCAAAAAGGGAAACTGCTCATAATAAGCATTCTCCCTTTTTCTCAATGTTTTCATTAGGCGTTTGCTGCAGAGGTATAAGAAAGTGTCTGTAAGTGGCAAAGGGTAGTGTTTGTCGAACTATTCTCTTCAATTTCATCAGAATTTAGAAGACGCTTGATCTAGCAAATCAGTTAACACTTTCCGTTATAAAGAAATCTGCAGCAGACTACGTTGAAAACATCCACATACAAATAAATCTTATTAAGTTTTTTTCTGTATTAATACTGTTTTATTTAAACATATGTATACACTCATTAGAATCACTGTATAGTGTAAAACACTTGTATTTTTGTTTCATATGCATTATTGTCAGTTATCATAAGCAATGACTCAACTTAAATAACAACTGCTGTTTCTACTATGCTTTTGAACTTGCTTCATTAGTTCTATATGCTATACAATTATGTTATTAATTCTATTGAAGAAATATATTTTCTGGATTTCTCATCAGAACCCTATGTAGTGGGTATTCATAAGAGTTGGTTCAGCAAGCCAATTCTAATAAATACCCTCAAAATAATATTAATACATACACATTTTAGCAATTGGGAAAGTCCCCTCAGAGCTATAAAATATTGACTTCAAAACAGAGAAGTTTTGTTTTGAAACATTCCAAGCAGAACCATTGCAGGGGAGAAATGAAATGTTGATGACATTGGCTGTAAGTCAGAAAACATGTAAGTTGTTGAAATGGCTGGATTCATAAAACTGAAATCAATAAGTTCAAAACATTACAGGGTAACATTAACACTCTAGACACTTAACATTTAGAAGACACGTCACACGAAAACCGACCTTTATAAACAATAGCTGTAAATAGTAACTACAAATAAATTTCGTTGAGTCGGGTTTTAGTTATGTTAAAAGCCTTATATCTGACATGTGCATGGCTTGTCAGCAACAAAAACCAGACTGTTATCAGTGCCGGGTTATCAGAGGCACATATTGATTTATGATCATCGCTGATCGCAAAGTCCCGATGATCAGTTTCATTCATATGACATCGCCATTATATTTCTCTGTTTCATTAAGCAATAAAGCAACATATACAGGTAGGGTTATCGATCAGGGCCTTTATTTGTTGTTTCCTTGATTAATGTGATCAGGCTGCGTAGAGACACATGTATACTGATATTTGATCTTCGCAGATTACGAAGTCCCGAAGGTCAGTTTAGTTCCAATGACTTCAACATTCCTGTTCTCTGGTTCTCTATAAACTAAAGAAACATATACAGGTAGGGTTATGAATCCGGGTCTTACTTGTGGTTACCTTGATTTATGACATGAACCAGATACAATACAATACTTAATTCCCCATCTACGCCTACAAATATCACAATGTATAGCTAGTATCATGCTTACTACCACAGACACTGATCAGTTGAGGATGTTGTTCGGTTAGTTTAAACTTATTTATTTTACATCGATTGTGAAACAAGCTTTTTAGCTTATATTAATCACGCTCGATGTCTGCTTCCTGGAGACTTAACCAGTACTCGCGCCGTTTGTGTGGAAAAATTCCGAAGTCAGGACCCGCTCATCTCGAACCAGGGACCTTTGATA
>JASEVX010000003.1:55552338-55682963 GCA_031761405.1 Serripes groenlandicus
GCCCGTCTATAAACAAGATGTTGACAACTTAGTTCAAACACAGACCCAAACACAGACCCAAACATTGGACATAAAGAAACAGCCTGCAACTTGTTGGGATGGATATTCAAACAAGAAAATAAAATACAACGAGCTCAGGAGTGTTTTCTCACATCCTGGAGATCCGACCGATTCACAATGCTGCTAAGTGGCAAGTTCTTGAACTGATTTTAGAAAAGATTCGTTCAACAAACTTAATTCAGACATAGGGAACATTATGTTGAGAGAGAGAGAGAGAGAGAGAGAGAGAGAGAGAGAGAGAGAGAGAGAGAGAGAGAGAGAGAGAGAGAGAGAGAGAGAGAGAGAGAGAGAGAGAGAGAGAGAGAGAGAGAGAGAGAGAGAGAGAGAGAGAGAGAGAGAGAGAGAGAGAGAGGAGAGAGAGAGAGAGAGAGAGAGAGAGAGAGAGAGAGAGAGAGAGAGACAGAGAGAGAGAGAGAGAGAGACAGAGAGACAGAGAGACAGAGAGAGAGACAGAGAGAGAGACAGAGAGAGAGACAGAGAAAGAGACATATTAAATAATCGATATCGGGTACAGTATTGTTCTCCGAGGGACATTGGAAATTGACAGCTCGCGAGACCTAAGACAGAATAAAGAAACAAATATACAAGTTTCTTTTTTTAAATAAACAAATACATCCCAATTTACACAACAAATAAGACGTATGATTGACGTCTGAGACAACCCCACTAAATCATTTTGAATGACGGGTTTTCATACTTCAATGAATTCACATCTTTTTTTTTTATGACGTTTCATTACCATATTAATTTGATTCTCGTCGTGTTTGAACTGCGCATGGCTGCATGCAGTTGCTCCGGAAAATGTGCAGGTATATAAAAAGGTCACATATTGTAATTGTTTTGAAATGACTCAGTATAGATATGATTTTTTTATCAGAATTGATATGATGTGTAGGGTTTTCAGAACTGTCTATTTTGCATTATTCTAGGTAAAATATTGGAAACTCATTATTAATAACGGTAAAGGAGAATTCGTTTCAATAAGAGAATGTTTCTCTTCATAAAGCTGTTTGGAATACACGCCGTTGGAACTACCATGTTGAGTCTTTATTCAATTTGTCAAATGTTCAATATGACTTGAAAATATTGTGGAAAGAATTACAACTATCATACTGAACATTTTATCCTTTCCCCGCAGGGTTAACACATCTCTATAGATACTTAATTAAATTTCAAAATGCCTTGATATAACAGGACCAGACCGAGTAGAGACACATACTCAGTGATCTTTGATCTTTACAGTTCACAAAGTCACGAAGGATGGTTTAATTTGTTTGACCAGACCATTCATGTTCTCTGGTTGATTATCAACTAACACGATTTGACTGTATCAAAACAAGACACAAGACCGTAATCAGACTGGGTAGAGACACATATATACTGATCTTGATCTTTACAGGTCACACAGTCCCGAAAGTTATTTTAATGAGCGTGACCTGCCATTTCTTGTCCTCTGGTTGATTATCAACTAGTGAAATATATGAAAGTATAAGTATTGATCAGGGCCTTACTTGTGCCTACCTTGACCATTAAAATGAACCAAGTCAGACGATAAAGGGTATAACTGCATTTGTGAACATTGAACACTCAGATGAACCTATGCATATGTCAACCATTCCCATCATACTATTCACTGACCGCCTAATATCAATCCTGTTCCATATATAAACGCTGTCTTACGCCCATGCAGCAGACGACTTTCGAAAACAGTATGGCGAAAGGAGAAAATGCTCATGAAAAGCATTTTGTTTTATGTTTTTGCCACAATGCCACTGTCAATCCCACTTCAGAAGATGAACATTATGGAAGTTTTGATTTGTAAATAAACTTACAGTATTCACGTAAAATCCCATTTGTGTTAACCCTGACGAAGGTACGACGAGCTTTCTGCGTTTTGTTAACCCGTGACGAAGGTACGACGAGCTTTCTGCGTTTTGTTAACCCTGACGAAGGTACTACGAGACCTATTTCTACAGTCACGGCTTACATATTTAAAGGTTCTGAATAATCAATTTCTGAAAGTAGGCCTACTGGTAACGAATAATTTTTGAACTTGATTGGATAGTAATGTTAAATGAGTGTTGGTGTCCAAATTACTTTGTGTTTCCAAGCTCAATGAAATGAAAGTCAAATGAAAACAAAATAACTCAGGAAAGTGTGTGCTTATGGCCATATTCTCACTCTTCACTGTCAATCCCACTTTAGAAGATGGGCATGTGTACTTTTGTATTTCAAAATAACCATACATGATTGTTGTGAGTTCAAACCCCAGCTCGGCAAACATTATTACCGAAGTTTGACAACAGTCACTGTGACAAGCGTTATTCGTCTTCTACCAATGGGCTAACAGTCTATGTGGAAAAGCAGCCAGATGACTGAACAAATGTTGAAAACGGCGTTTAACCGCAATCAAAGCAAATCAAACGTTGTTGTTAACCCTGGAGAAGGTACGACGAGCATTACATTTTTGGTTAACCCCTGACGAAGGTACAACGAGACCTCTTTCCACAATCACGGCTCAAATATTTAAAGATACTGAATAAAAAGTAGAGGAATCGCGCTATACAAATATATCAGTTGGGTTCATTTTGACCTGCTTGACTTTGCTTTATTAATGTTCAAAAAACTTTAACTCCCTAAAATGAACTGAACTTTGACGGATTCTTGTGAATATTACTAGGGAGTTGAGACGGAGAGATCACAGGACGAAATATCTACTATGCGACATTATATGAGAGCGAACGTATGATGGATCGTAAGAGGACTCTTCTTTCAAAAAGTTACCTCCCTTGTTTCATATTGTAAGCTTCCTGTCACACCGATGACATTCGATTTCGAGCACTTTTATTCAAGGTAAATCATAACTTACGTGCGTGGACCTTTCATTTCATTGTCTTGTGTTGTTTACCCTAGGACCTTTAGTTGTCAGTTGTTTTTATACTCGCTACGATAAAGCACGAAGGCTTTTGAACCAATTGTTCCTAGCTCACTCTGTTATGAAAAAGCTATATTGTCCTTCTATGTCTATGTAATCCATATTTGTAGTCAAATAGAGAAAGAGAGTGTCAGTCTAAATACTTGAAGGGAGAGATAAAAAGGGGCAGTCTGTGTCATATCATCCAGGAGGGAGAGAAAGCGAAGACAGATGGGGCAGCCTAATTGGTCAAGTGTTGACAGGGAGGGACAGCGACAGACAGAGATACAGAAATATATTGAAACAGTCTTATAGTTTGATATAGAGAGGGTGGGACATTATTAGAGACTGGCAACCTTATAAAATATCAGAGAATGATAGACACCTACAAAACGGGGGGAACAGATGGGGCACATGAGAGAGAGAGAGAGAGAGAGAGACACGCACACACACATGCATAGATGATAGACAGACAGAGTGTGAATACACAGAGGGTAGTTTTATAGGGGTCCAGACGTTTCGTAACCTCTCCATTTCGTAACCGAAAAAAATGGCCGTTTAGTAACCGAACCGTTTCGTACCCGGAAAATGTTTGGCTGTTTCGTAACTGACACTGTTTCGTACCCGAAAATAAATCGGTTGTTTCGTACCTGAAAATATATCGGCTGTTTCGTACCCGAAGTATTTTTTTGCCCCTTTCTTCAAGCATTTATCAATAGTTTCGCAAACATGATTGAGAAGGAAAAACTTTTATTGGATATTAGTTTTAGAATGAAAAAAATATAATGTGACAAATATGAAATGAGATACCATTTTAGATGTTTTTTCACTATATGTTTATTGATTAAATATGACATGATTAGAAGTTTCTTACATTTTTTTAACTTTGCAGATTAAGTGACAATCTTGATCTTCAAAGTTTGAAAAAGGAGACCTGATTCAGCGTCTTCTAGATACAACAAACCATTTATCAATACAAAAGTTTAATTTGTAATAACATGCTGCACATGAGAGAGAGAGAGAGAGAGAGAGACACGCACACACACATGCATAGATGATAGACAGACAGAGTGTGAATACACAGAGGGTAGTTTTATAGGGGTCCAGACGTTTCGTAACCTCTCCATTTCGTAACCGAAAAAAATGGCCGTTTAGTAACCGAACCGTTTCGTACCCGGAAAATGTTTGGCTGTTTCGTAACTGACACTGTTTCGTACCCGAAAATAAATCGGTTGTTTCGTACCTGAAAATATATCGGCTGTTTCGTACCCGAAGTATTTTTTTGCCCCTTTCTTCAAGCATTTATCAATAGTTTCGCAAACATGATTGAGAAGGAAAAACTTTTATTGGATATTAGTTTTAGAATGAAAAAAATATAATGTGACAAATATGAAATGAGATACCATTTTAGATGTTTTTTCACTATATGTTTATTGATTAAATATGACATGATTAGAAGTTTCTTACATTTTTTTAACTTTGCAGATTAAGTGACAATCTTGATCTTCAAAGTTTGAAAAAGGAGACCTGATTCAGCGTCTTCTAGATACAACAAACCATTTATCAATACAAAAGTTTAATTTGTAATAACATGCTGCCTGCCATCCAAATTTTCAATTACAATTTTCGGTTATATGTTATAGGGTACGAAACAGCCGATGTTTGTTTGGTTACGAAAGAACCTATATATTTTCGGTTACGAAGCAGCCTATATGATTTCAGTTACGAAACAGCCAATATATTTTCTGGTACGAAACAGCCGATTTTTATTTCGGGTACGAAACAACCAATTTATTTAAGGGTACAAAACAGCCGAGAAAACATAATCTAAACAACCTAGAAGGGAGTGACAGACAGGAAGACTTATCTTCGGTGAGGGAGGGAGAGAGATACAAACAAAAACAGAGACTGTCTTAGAGGTGTGGAGGGAGGGCTGGGGAAGAGAAGAGAGAAAGAGGGGAAAGTAAAGAAACAAGGAATGAAAGAGACAGACAGGGTAGCGATTGAGATGGTTGGGCGGGACAGAAAGCAATACTGGCAAAGGGAAACCCTAATTATGTCTCCCCCTGTATACAGGGGAGATATATTGTTTTTGTCCTGGGCGTCTGTCTGTCTGTCTGTCCTTCTGTCTGTCTGTCTGTCTGTCTGTCTGTCCGTCTGTCCGAAATCGTGTCCGCTCCATATCTCCAAGACGGCTTGAAGGATTTTCATGAAACTTGTGTCAGATGTTCACCTCATGAAGGCGATGTGCAGAACCCATGTCCCGACCATACAGGTTCAATGTCAAGGTCAGACTTGAAGGTCAAAGGTTTGAGCCTTAATTTCGTGTCCGCTCCATATCTCCAAAACGGCTTGAAGAATTTTCATGAAACTTGTGTCAGATGTTCACCTCACGAAGGCGATGTGCAGAACCCATGTTCCGACCATACCGGTTCAAGGTCAAGGTCAGGCTTGAAGGTCAAAGGTTTGAGCCTGTTTTTTCGTGTCCGCTCCATATCTCCAAAACGGCTTGAAGGATTTTCATGAAACTTGTGTCAGATGTTCACCTCACGAAGGCGATGTGCAGAACCCATGTTCCGACCATAACGGAGTTATCTCCCCCTTGTTCAATATTTTAATTGTGAAAACTTTGTCCAGAGCAGAACTCAGAAACTACTTGAAGGAATTTATTGAAACTTGGAATATAGATAGATGGAAATGTGAAGTTGTGCACCTTGCAATAATTATGAGTTATCTCCCCCTTGTTCAATATTTTAATAGTGTAAACTTTGTCCAGAGCAGAACTCAGAAACTACTTGAAGGAATTTATTGAAACTTGAAACATAGATAGATGGCAATGTGAAGTTGTGCACCTTGCAATAATTATGACTTATCTCCCCCTTGTTCAATATTTTAATAGTGTAAACTTTGTCCAGAGTAGAACTCAGAAACTACTTGAAGGAATTTATTGAAACTTGGAATTTAGATAGATGGCAATGTGAAGTTGGGCACCTTGCAATAATTATGATTTATCTCCCCTTGTTCAATATTTTAATAGTGTAAACTTTCTCCAGAGCAGAACTAAGAAAGTACTTAAAGGAATTTATTGAAACTTGGAATATAGATAGATGGCAATGTGAAGTTGTGCACCTTGCAAGAATTATAACTCTGGGCTACTTCGTTGCAAAGTTATCTCCCCTTGTTCAATATTTTAATAGTCATTGACAAACTGCAATGGGGAGACATATGTTTTTTCATAAAAACAACCTTTCTAGTTATAAATATTTATATTAGTTATAGACCACTTATATGTCTAGAGAGAGCATAATAGTAATCAGGACGAGAAATACTGTCTCCATTTATAAGAAGTCGGCATCAGGGTCTCCGCTGTTGGTCGCCAATTGCGACAAAATAATCAAAGTGGCACAAGAAAAAAAGAATTTGTGAAAACGGTTGCGAAAGAAAATTCTCGGCAAATTTAACTGCCATTTTGTTTTATAAATGCTCTAAGCGGCATATATTTTCAGCGATATAAGCATGCAACTCGTGATAACTTTAACGGGTAATCTTGATATTTGACAATGTGAAGGTCAACTAACTGTTGTTTTTCACACGTTTTATCAATATATCAGACAAATTAGTGTGATGAACGATTGATCGATGTTGTTATTACCTGATTAAAGAGGGACGATCGTTAACAGTTTGTTTGTTTGTACTTTGATGTTTCTGATTGGACGTACTTTTTAATTTGAACACCGTGTTTGGTCGTAATCAAGAGCGTGTATGATTAAACATTTGCAGGTGCTGATAATTAAAGGAGTTTGTAAGTGTTTAACATTGTTGAGTGGGAGACCACTATACTACACTGATGTTCAACATTATTGCCCGGATGTGTTCAAATTAATCTGCTGCAGACAAGTTGAATGTGAGAAAGTGTTAACTCTTTCCCACTTATAGACCAATTTTGACACATGCAACAGGCGACTTTTGAAAACAGTATGACAAAAGGATAAAATGCTCATGATTAGCAATTTTTCTTTTTGTAACACTGTTTTCAAATCTTTTCACTAGTTTGACATTGGAGTTAATTTGTTAGATCTATGAGTCTAATATTATAAATACATATTTAAATTCTTGCATACAGTATATATACTCATCTAAATCAGTGTCTATCCTAGGAATAGGGGTCATACTAATTATCACACTGTTTTGAATATTCCCCCCTAAATTTGTTTGGAAGGATGTAATTTTGTTTAAAGACAAAGAGGGGAAATGTCTCAATTTGTTCATAAAATAAATTTTCTGATAAAATTCCCATCCACTTGTTTTCCAAATCCTAGAATAGACAGTGCAAAATGGGCCTAACTTTGTTTTTAATTTCAGACTATGACAGTAGAACCAAGAGGACTATGGCCCATATGTTAGTATGTGTGATTCGAGATCGGACTATCCTAGACTATGCAGTATATAGCAGAGAATTAGCTCCTGTAGAATTTGATAATAATGCTGCAGGTCTTGCGTTGCGGGACGATCCCTGTCAGAAACGTTCGCAGTTTTTTGTTATACGATGTGTATTTCCTTCTAAAAGAACAAGTCCTGAGAGTAACCCATCAAAAA
Organism: Serripes groenlandicus; assembly: GCA_031761405.1. Taxonomy (NCBI): domain Eukaryota; kingdom Metazoa; phylum Mollusca; class Bivalvia; order Cardiida; family Cardiidae; genus Serripes; species Serripes groenlandicus. Next base: position 55,559,909 of record JASEVX010000003.1, read on the forward strand.
CGACACATAAAAGTTGTAATTCAAATGGAATATCAGTTCACCAAAGCCCAACTAAATTGAATGAAGTATTGATGCCTAGTGTTTCTTTTATTCATGTCAATATATCTTACAGAACAGAAGTATATCGTACCCGGTGCACTAGCATATCATTGTTTTAATGAACTAGACAGATCTTTAGACTTTAGGACAAGTTTTATAAGATATGTGGGTAGTTTGAGGAAGTGGGACAATGTCCGTCATATACGTTGTGAATGTGAGCAGCTCTACACTAATTGTGAATTATCCGTGTCTCTACCTCTACTCATTGAGATTGATCTACTCCCCACATTAGAACGCGTTTGTCGGGCATGGTAAGTACATCAAAAGATGTCTTATATGTGACACGCGGAAAAGTACTTTTCAGTCAATTTGAATTAGATCATTTTTGTCGAGCATGGTAAGTACATAATCCACTGTCTAATATGTGACATGCGGAAAAGTACCTTTCAGTCAATTTGAATTAGAATGTGTTTGTCGGGCATGGTTAGTACATAAAACGCTGTCTAATATGTGACACACAGAAAAGTACCTTTCAGTCAATTTGAATTAGAACATGTTTGTTGGGCATGGTAAGTACATAATAGTATTACACTGTCTAATATGTGACACACGGAAAAGTACCTTTCAGTCAATTTGAATTAGAATGTATGTGTCTGCGATGGTAAGTACATAAAACACTGTCTAATAATTATGTGACACGCAGAAAATTTAATGTACCTTTCAGTCAATTTGAATTAGAACATGTTTGTGGGGCATGGTAAGTATATCAAACACTGTCTAATATATGTGACACACGGTAATGTACCTTTTTAGTCGATTTAAATAAGAACATGTTTGTTGGTCATGGTAAGTACATCAAACACTGTCTAATATATGTGACATGCGGAAAAGGATCTTTTAGCCCTTTTCCTGATAAAGATGACGTCTGACCTCTTTTCAATAGCTGACTCTGGTGAGCATTGTGGAAAATGGAGTAATTGCTCATTTATTATATATTCTCTTTTTCCCACAATAATTTTTAGAAAAGAATTAAAGGTTGTAATTGTAATGTACCCTTTTCCTAATACAATAATAATGCAGCAGACACTTTTGAAAACACAAAGGCCATAATAAGTAAACTCTTCATAAATGTAATTGTAGAAAAGGGTTCAAAACATTGTGGAAAAAGATGCGTTAAAATGCGTCGGCAAAAGGCAAATTAAGGGTTAATCTGAAATTTCCTATGCTGCATTTGCACCTAAAAATGGTTTAGTTTTGATTAAAAGGTAAATCCTTTGTTAACCCTTTCTCGCATACAGACGCATTCTGACACCCCTGCAACAGGCGACTTTTGAAAACATTGTGACAAAAGGAAAAATTGCTCATAAGGAGCAACTTCTTCTTTTGCTACAATGTTTCATACTCTATTCAATAACTTAAAATGTTTGTACTTTCAATTTCTCTTTTTCCACAATGTTTTCAATTTGTCAATGATTGTTTTTCAATTCATATAGAGAAGTTACCATATTTTTGACTAAAATGTCTTCAAGATCATCGTTGTCTGCTGCAGACTTTGCGTATGTGGGAAAGGGTTAATATATGGGTTAGACGGAATTATAGTTGTAAGATATTTGATGTGAATGCGTGCAGCTCTTCAAAACCTTCAATCTATCCATGGCTTTACCTCCACTCATTGAGGTTGATTTACTGGCAACACAAGAACAAGTTTGTTGGGTGCAGTTTGTTGCAGCTACACTGTCTTATGATTAACACATGGAAAAATACTTTCAATCACTCTGAATTTTTTGGCTAAACAGACAACTTCTGCCTTTCCAGCAAACAACTTTTGAATACTTTAAAAAAGGAGACAAAATTATTTCCTTGTTCTTAAATGTATCAAAATCTTTCAGACATTTTGCGTTGCTTGCCTTTGCAGGGTTACACATACATATATCACTTCTCTATTATCGTCCATCTGTTTTTCTGTCACTCATGTGTCCCTTTGAACACCAATTGTCTAACCCTGATTCCCAATATACAACAGATCTGCCAGCAGATAACTTTGAAAGTATCTAGGCAAAAACATAGAATATCTCTATAGTTAAAGTAAAATGGAGTTGAAAACATTTTAGCAAAAGAAGAAACTACTCATTATGTTGTAAAAAATGCTTCTTCTTGTGAGAAATGGTTAAAAGCATTTACAACACTAGATATCAATGTAGTAAAGGAAAAGTACATTTCTTCTTTGCTCATATTGCTTGCAATGTTTTGTCGAATGTTTTGGCTACAGCTTGTAGCTATTTTCATCAAACTTGTTCACTCTAGTTTCAGATGTTCTGATTATCTTTTTCAATTGCAGGTGCTACAGAATAGATGATATAGTCAAAAAGCGATATCTGCTAGAAGATTCGATGAATTGGTTGTCAACACTTGGAGGTGGCTATTCGTCCCTAGGAGACTACTTTGATCAGTTTGTAAGAACAGTAATACCTGTACTAAATCCTTTCCCACAAAAAATCAATCTGCAGCAGACGACTTTGAAATTATCAAGTCAAAAAATATAGAAAATCCCTATAAATGATAGTATTTATTGAATAGAGTTGAAAACTTTGTTGCAAATGGAGAAATTGCTCATTTAATCGCCATTTTTTTCTGTTTTTCATCTGTTAATGGTAAATGAATTCAAACTTAAAAAATAATGAATTGGTTATTTTCCATCTGATCCATTTGAATCCTTTTTTAATGGCGACTTGTTTGCAATCACGAGTCAATGAAGATCAACGTGACACACGGGTAGCGATTTGAATGTTATAATCTCCAGTGAACTTGCAATAATATGTCAAAATTTCACACCTTTGTCGTTATTGTGTTTTCAATTGTCATCGCGTTTTAAATGGATAGTTGTAAGAAATACATGTTACAATTACAACTTGTTCATCAAATCATTAGAACTATCTTCTATCATTATACCCCCAAAAAACAAAGTTTGGGGGGTATATAGGAGTCACTGTGTCGGTCGGAAGCCATATTTTGTCTGGCCTATTTCTTACAAACCACTGGGTTGAATTCAATAACATTTTACATGAAGCTTTTATACCAAGAGTAGATGTGCATACCCTAAAGGTCTTACACTTGCATGATATTTTACAGAGTTATGGCCCTTTTACGTCTGTATGTCAGTCCCACCTAACCTTGTCCGGCCCACATCTTAACCATGCATCATAGGATTTGAAAGAAACTTGGCACAAACGTTGAAGTTGACGGTAACGTTCACAACAATGAGTCGGCGTGTCGCGCACAAGACCCAGGCCTGTACCTCAAATGTCAAGGTCACACTTACTTAGAGGTCAAAATGAGTACTATATGATAGAACTGTACCTTGTCCGGCCTGCATTTCAACCACGCATCATAGGATTTCAATGAAACTTGTCACAAACGTTCACCATGATGAGGTGGCTTGCACCTCAAAGGTCAAGGTCATGGTCAAAGGTCAAAATCAGTACTGTTTGAGGTTACAATACACCAAAACATATCCTTCTTTGTTTCCATGTAAATCAACCAGTTTCAGTCCTCAATTGTCACACTTTCTAAGCGTTTCTCATGTAGACCACCATATATCATTGAAAAGAGTTACCTCCTAGCTTATAAACAATCCAAAGAAAATGTGGGGTCATGCATTATGCAAGAAAGAACTCGCCAGGCGAAAATGGTAACCGTCATTTTGGACCAAATCAGGCCCGGGCAAAACCGGTGTGTTTAGCATTCTCTAGTTTCACTTTCAAACAAGGTCAAAATACTAAAAGTGATTAAATCAATCATTTCCAGTGCATCCTATACACACTCACAATGCATTTAAACTCAATGTCATATATTCAATACATTCTGGTGATGGTATACACTGATTTCTACGCAAACAAAGGTTTTTTTAGGGACTATAGTACTGTAGATCAGCAAGTCAGTGGATGTATTTAGCGTAATTTGACCTTGATAGGACTACCTATCGGTAGGTCGGTCTGAAGCCATATTTTGTCCGGCCTATTTCTAACAAACCACTGGGTGGAATTCAATAAAATGTTACATTAAGCTTCTAAACCAAGAGGAGATGTGCATATTCTAAAGATTTTACAATTGCATGTTATTTTACAGAGTTATGGCCCTTTTACTTATTAAGTTATGGTGTAGGTCACGGTGCTGTTTTGGTGGTATTTATCATCTTCAGTGATAGTTCTTGTTCTTATTTATTCGAATAAAATGGGAACACATTAATTATAAAAAAAATGTGAGATCTAGGTGTCCTTTTTTATGAACGCGGCCCTTCTTCTTGTATATGTTTAATCATGTAAATATTACGGACACCGATTAATTGATAAACTGTATGTACAATATACTTCTAATTGTTGATCTATATTTCTCATTCTCATTGATGATATTAATATTCACATATTAGGCGTAGTATTGTTTATCATTGCTATTCGTGTTCATCTAGCTGTTGGTTCTGCTTTAGTTTTGCGCCAAAAGCGTATGAAAGTCGACACAAATACAATTTCTGTGTGTAATTGTTGAATTATATGGTGTTTTCTTTTAAAGGAAATCAACTTGTTTCCTTCAAATATCAAATATCAACTATAGAGGCCAACGAAAGCTGACATTGGTACAAAGTCAATTGAAAATAAGTGAACAATGGCCAGAATATTACGAGAGACAAGACTTTTTGATGAACAAGTGAACACATTTTGATTCCTTGCAAGTACCCGAGTAATCGATCGAAAGAGTATACAAGAAGCGGAGTAGTAATATTGATATTCGTTCCCATCCCTAATAAAGAGTTTTCGTATTTTTGACTAAATGTTTTCCAAGTCATTTGCTGCAAATTTGACGTATGTTGGAATTGATTAATCAACTTATTTTGCCATTTGTCCTCAAAACAAAAGTTATTATAATTGAACAAAAAAAGGTATGCTTTCATTTGCTTTTCTTTCTTTTTTACACTGACATATAGAGATAGATCACTTATCCACTTGTTCATTTGTCACAACTGTTAATCATGCTTTTATTTACTGATATATTGGCATTCACCACATTTCGATGGCTTCTTGCAAGACGGTTGTAACTAGGTCTTGCACAAGATGTAGTTACATCCGTTTTGTATGAAACCCACGAGTGTTTACTTCTAACATTATCATATTCATTATGTTGATTTATCATTTCAGTCTCAAAAAGCTGGATTAATTTCCCTGTCCCAGTTTAAAATAGCTTTAGAGATGGGAGACCCAGTGATGGCTGCCAAATGCCGGTTGTTTTATGCATTGAGCCAGATGCAACAAGGCAATCTCCTCCTCAGCAAGAGAATGTTAAGGTATATTATTTAACCCTTATCGTTCGTTATGAGCAATTTCTCCCTTTGCTACGAAGTTTTCAAAAGTAGTCTGCTGCAGGTTTGTCAAAATGTGTCTGTAGTTGGGAAAGGGTTAAATTAGTTTAATCCCTTTCCACATGCAGACGTATTTTGTCACTTTGGAAGAAAACACTTCATGGGCAATTTATCCTTTTGTCACATTGTTAATACAATTTACCTCTTTTCTATAGTTTTACTTAGTTTAGAGAGCTTTGCCATAATATCCATTTATACTTTCAAAGTTGTCTGCTGCAAGTGTGTTATATGTGCAAATAGTTCAATTTATCCATTTCACATCATTTTGCACCATTTTACATCATTTTACATCATTTTACACGTTTAAAGAGCTAAAAGGAGTCACTCTTAACCCTTTCCCTCATATAGACGCTTTCTGACGCCTCTGCAGCAGACTGCTTTTTGAAAACATAGTGACAAAAGAAGAAATTGCACAAAACGTGCAATTTCTCCTTTTGCCACGATGTTTTCCACTTTTTGTCATAGGTTATCCATTCAATTATGGAGATTTTCTATTTTTTGACAAAATACATTCAAAGTCGTCTGCTTCAGAATTGCCGTATGAGGGAAAGGGTTAATGTCTGATTCCATATAGTCAACCAGAACTTTTTGTAGTGTGTATGATGAAGTTCAGAATGTTCTCTGATGGAAATAAAATATCAGATCAATGAAAAGTACAAGGGTACAAGTGTTTAACTTTTTACCACATACAGCCAATCTGCAGCAGACGACTTTGAAATCAATGATTGATTGATTGGGGTTTAACGCCGTTTTCAAAAAATATTCAGTCATATCACGGCAACCAGTTCGCCTACTCATACGGTTCCTGCTTTTTCCACACCAGTACACCACACAACATACTTTCCAAGCATTTTGCTACTTTTCCACATAGACTGTTAAACAGCCCATTGGTGAAAGACGAATGACGCAGGTCACAGTGACTTTTGTCAAACGTCGGAATTTTTTTTGGCGGAGCTGGAATTTGAGCTCACAACCCCTGGATTGACAGCCCGCATCAACTTTGAAATCAAATACTCAAACACGTGAAAAATCTCTTTAAATTGAAGTTATTTTATTGAATAAAGCTGAAAACATTGTGGCTAAAGGAGAAATTGCTCATACTGACCAATTTCTTCTTTTGCAACAATGTTTTCAAAATTAGTCTGTTGCAGATGCGTTTAAATGCGTCTGCAGGTGGAAAATTGTTAACCCTTTACCAAATACATACTCTATATGATGCCTCTGCAGCAATTTCTCATATTGCTACAATACTTTCAACACTATTGGATTATTTTACTTTCATATATATAGGTTATCTATATTATAGCATAGACGTGTTCAAAGTCATCTGCTGCAAAATTGTTTTAAGGAAAGGGTAAACACCATAAAATACAGATCAAGTTTGACTTAGGTCACATGCCATATGTTACTGTGACAAGACATTATAGTTTGTCAGTGATAGCGCTAGTTAAGCAATATGAATCTCTCTCCAAGTCTGCTTCTGTATAGTCAACCAGTACTTGTATGGCTAGTTTTGGGAAGTCCACAATTTTGACCCTCCATCCCGGCTCACAAGGGAATGAAATATCAGATAAATGAAAGAGTTACTTAAACTCATTATATTATCTTGTAAACTGGAATAGTGCTTGAATTTCAAAGAGTTATCTAGACCTTGCAAGGTTCTTATGTTTTAAAATGACTGCAGATAACCTGGAATTATCGTTATATTCTTCATACATACGTTTTGTTCCCGGAACGCCTACTCGATTTAATCTCTACCTGGTCAAAATTGAGAATTAGGGGGCCTTTTAAAGGGAAGTTATAAGTGATAGATTTATGTGGACTTAATTGATAAGATAATTGAACATGGTCAGATTTTTCTTTTATAAACAAAATATATTATTTTGTATATATTACGCTTCAATCTGAATTTAAACACTTCAAAACTTTTACAGTTGAAAAAAAAAGGTATTTGGATGAAATGTGATTGAAACGTATTGTTGAAAATGGGCCAATGCATGTTAAAAGCGAAGGCTACTTTCCCCACAACAATTTCAAGTGGTACACTTTCTAAAAAGGCAACAGGTTAGAGAGCTTATTCTGTTGGCATGAGTTTGATTCTCGTCTGCACTTGTGATTGGTTTAAATATATTTAAACTACATAAACAACTACACAAAATAATACAATTTAAACTATTTTTATTTGTTATCATATTAATCAACATAATATAGAAAATGAGTATTTGTAAACATTCTTGTGTATGCATAGCACAGATAAAACATATACATATATACAACAGCACATGATATACATTAGATAGATGCTATTTTCACACAGCTAAGCTCCCAACTGGATGAGTTGGGATGCTGAGTCCACATAAGTCATTAAATCAATCACTCCAGTTTGGTATCTCTCTTTGAGAACTATCAGGCGACGATCAATGTTCAGGTACCGTTGGGTTTGTGGTCTTGTAGTTCCACCTGCAGCTCTCTGAATTCTGTTGATATCGTTGCAGTTCTGAACGTCTTTAAACATCTGTATGGCCGTGAATATATTAGGGTGGGCATGTTGGGTTTTTAGTTTACTGTGACATCCTTCAACATTAATAGCTATCAAACTGTAAGAACATAAAGCTTTAATTTAAAGGGCAAATATTTTGTGTGTTTGAATGATAATTTGTTTGTGCTACATGTTAAAACCAAATTAAATACAAATTAATAATGGATTAAATTTAAGTTAATTATTAATTAATTAATAGCTATCAAACTGTAAGAACATAAAACATGATAATTATATTTACAAAATTTACTATTTAAATATTTAATACTTTTATCAACATTTATAAAAAAGAGTTCCAAAGTCATCTACAAAATAAATCTATAATTTACCCTTTACAAGGCCCCCTAATTCCCCGATACACTTTAAGTCGAGTAGGCGTTCTGGGAACACACCATACATACTGCTAAATTTGTGTGAAAGGGAGTCAGACAATGTAAAACGAGATTTGACTGTCTGCAGGTGCAGACTAAGTTTGTTGTTTGCTGTTTGTTAGTCCTTTCCCAAATACAACAAATCAGCATCAAGCTACTCTGTAATTATCTCGACAAAACTATGGAAAAATGAAATTATAATTTCTGAAAATTGTGGAAATACTGTGGCAAAAGGAGGAAATGAGCAATTTCTCCTTTTACCACAATGTTTTCAAAAGTCGTCCTCTTCAGAGGCATCAGAAATCGTCTGTATGTGGGAAAGGGTTAATATTGTCATTTGTTTCTATCTATAGAAGGGTCATACTTCAACCCATTCACAGCAGAAGACTTTGAAGACATCTAGGAGATTATATGAAAGATCCCTCTAATTGAAAGTTTATGTATTTGAACAACTTGAAAACAATTTGGCAACAGGATTTCCCCTTTTGCCAAAATGTTTGCATCTGTAAGATTGAAAGAAGTTCATTTGCCATTCTCATCATTTTATTTCAGAAATACAGTTATATTTATGTGAATTTCATATTTCATATTGAAAAAAGAGTAGGGAACTGTTATTAGAAATAGTATAAAATATTGTGAGAATGCCTGCTGCAGATATGTCAAGATGCGCCTGTAGGTGGGAAAGATTTAAGAAAGATTTTCCATATTTTTCCATGGTGTTTAAACTTTTTAAAGTCATGTTCTGCATATTTGTTTGTATAAGTGAACTATTTAAATAAGGAATGTTGGTATGCCTCATCATGGTAAATGATTAAAGCCATCATGGGTCTTGTTTTTAGGTCACTAGAGTGTGAAGGTGGGCTATTGTGATTGTCCTTTGTTTGATTTGATTGTTTGGGGTTTTACACCACTTTCAAAAAATGTACAGTTATATCACAGTGTGTCACCCATTGTACTGGTCCATTGATCCTGACATCAGTCAGTCAGTTGTAATGCTAAGCCTGGAAACCCGAGAGCCACTGAGGGTCAGCCTCTGTCTTTGGTCAACAATTTGTACTCTGCCTAGGCTACAGTTTACGGAAACGTTATGAAACATATTCAGAAAGTTTGTTGGGGCTGGGATATCAAGGCCAAGTTCAAAGATTGGTCATGTCCGGTTAAAAACTTGTTCACTATGTCAAATTTAAGAAGAATATTGAGGACACTCTAAGAGATTGCGTTTTGGAATCAAGTGATAAATGTAGGCTTAGTTTTGAGTATGGGTACTGTTTGATCTAAAACAAGGTCACTAGGCCAAAACTAAGAAATTCTTTGTTAAAACTCTTATTTTCGTTTTTATTCAGGAGAGAGTACCATTTTGCTAAACGTTTGAATACCAGTGATAAAAGATTGACAGACATGTGCCAAGGAATATGGAGTAAACTACAGTACTTATACACACAGAGAAATATGCGCAGCATCAGGGCATCATCGAGATGACCTTACTTTATATAGATTAAAAATGACCTTCACGGCTTGACGGTGACCTTTCCGTTCGTGTCCCTGTTTACTTAACAATTTTCCTTATACAAGCACATGTTGATGCCTATGCAGTAGATGACTTTTGAAAATATTGTGACAAAAAGAGACGACTAATTATGAGCAATTTCTCCTTTTGCTACAATGTTTTCAACTTTATTCATTTATAGAAAGTTTCCATGTTTTTTTTTTCCGTCTGTTGCAGATTGGCTGTATGTGGGAAAGGGTTTAAATCCCTTATCGCATAAAAGTGCTGTCATACCCAAAAGAAAATGTTATTTGTTTATGATGATACCTCTGCATCAGATATAGACATCTTTAATAATATCTCTGCATCAGATACTGGGATATATGATTATACCTCTGCATCAGATATAGACATCTTTGATGATATCTCTGCATCAGATACTGGGATATATGTTTATACCTCTGCATCAGATATAGACATATTTGATGCCTAATGTAGTAGACAACTAGTTAAAAATATTGATAAAAGGTGAGGAAGTTGCTCAAAAGCAGCAATTTCTCCTTTTCCGACAATGTTTTCAATTAGTCGTCTGCTGCAGAGGCAAGAAAAGTTTCCTTTGACATGAAATGTGTTGATAAATGATTTGAGCCGTTTCACGAGAAAACCAACATTATGGACTATGCGTAATGTATGAACTCGGATCAGCCAGCTAACCCGGCCAACATATTCCGTCTCGGCGGAATAGAAGTATAGAGTAGTGATTCCTGAAGCAGAAAATCCACAGGAGGCAAAAAGGGTCTGTCCAGTATTAATAGGCGGTTCCAGTTTGATACTTTATGCCAAGTTCATAATGTTAGTTTTCTCGTGGAATGGCGCATATTTCAAAATTGTTATATATTTCTCTCAAGCCTCATTTTGCGTTAAAAGCTTTCCTACATGCAAACAATGCAGAGGCACCAGAAAGCGTCTACATGAGAGAAAGGGTTAAAGACTTTCGAACCTACAGAAGCATTTTGATGCATCTTCAGCAGATGATTTTTGAAACCATTTTGGCGAAAAGAGAAAATGCTTATAATGAATAAGTCCTCATTTTGCCATAATTCTTTCAACTGTATTCATTAATTTAACATTCAATTAATATATCTGTGCATGAATTTGGTAACAGTTATCTGCTACAGTTTTCTCTTTTTGGAAAAAGCATTTAGCACATGCGTGCAGCCAAATCTTTATCTTTATCATCCATGTGCGTATCAAGGAAAAGGTGATATAAAACTGGTGCCAAATGTGAAAATACAATCGTTTACAAATCATTATTTAAGATTTCATTTTACCTTCAAACCATATCTTTGCTACTTCTGTTACTCATTTGCACTTCTTTATAAATCCTTTCCCGCATACAACAAATCTGCAGCAGACGACTTAGAAAATATTTAGGCAAAACAAACAATATTGAGTTGAAATCATTGTTGCATAAGGAGAAATTGATCATCGTGAGCTATTTCTTCTTTTACCATAATGTTTTCGAATGTCTTTGTTTTCAGAGGCATCTGAAAGTGTCTGCATTTTGGAAAAGGTTAAAGAAGTGATAAAGGTTTTTTCACAGCAAGTATCGGTTTCATTACATGATATGATATTTTTAGATCATTAAAAGGAATGTTATACATGTATCTAGAAACGTATATGTATATTAATAGGATAGAAACAATGTTGGATAGGGAGGTATTTATTATTTCCTCTTGAGGCATTTAAAGCCATTCATATCATTTAAACCTTTCCCACATACAACAAATCTGCAGCAGACAACTTTGAAAACATACCCCAACAAATTGGAAACTCCATTTAAATGAAAGTAAAATAAGGGAATAGAGTTGAAAACATGGTGACAAAAGGAGAAATGGCTCGTTTTGAGCCATTTCTTCTTTTGTTGCCATGTTATCAAAACGTTGTCTGCTGCAGAGGCGTCAGGAAGGGTCTATATGAGGGAAATGGTTAATTTATACCATCTGTGAATAGGACAATCAGAATTGAAACCTTTAGGCAAATATAAAAATAATGTGGGATAGAGACATTTTATAGAATAATTCTGATGCTTTTTTATTTTTATATTTATCATGATATTGTTTAAAATTTGGTTTTAAAATAAAATATGACAGATGGATTTTTTTTCAATGCTCCTGTATTGATATGGCTTATGATCTACCAGTACTTTTTTGACCAATGAAATGTTCTAAATAAAGAGCAGAGCAGTTTAAATTTAATCAGACGGAAAATGATATGTAATATGTGGCAGTTATAAAGAGAAAATTTATATTTGATTTGAAGTACTGCATATTTCGGATGTAATACAAAATGTAGACTAGCCATCTAGGTTTATCTGTTTAGCTAACCTCAGCACAAAGTGCTCAAAGTAAGCTACTGTAATCATTATGTGTAAGGCTTGCATGTTCAACAATTTCTTTGAGCGTCATCTCCTCTTTAACCACTAGGTCCATTGCAACCTTTTTGGCACTAAGAAATAGCTAATGAAGAAAACTCCATGATTTTCCCACCTCATTCTATTCCTGATCGACATCTAGTTTTATCATTATTTAACATTTTCCCACTTCGATCTTTCTCCGATCGCTATTTAGTTATTGAAATATTCTTTAACCTTTTCCCATTTCGATCTTTCTCTGATCGCCATTTAGTTATTGAAGCGTTCTTTAATCTTTTCCCACATGTTGAAGCTCTACAGCAGACACCTTGAAAACATTGTGGCAAAAAGGAATCTATGAGCAATTTCTCCTCTTGCTATGTAATATTTTCAAATCCTTTAAATAATCAAATTTTCTCTTTCAAGTTTGTTTTCAAAGTTGTCTGCTGCTGATTTTGTTTCAGGAATCATTAATCTATCCCCCTGTGTCGGTCCGGATTAGCGTGCGCGGACTGCGCAGGTTGGTTGATCTGGGTCGATACATTACGCATAGTCCATAATGTTGGTTTTCTCGTAGAACGACTCATATCAAGAACATGTCGTGATATAAGTGAAATGCTGTTTGAAACATTTTAAATTATTCTAATGATGGATTGATTGTTTGGAGTTTTAAGCTTTCAACAAGTTTTCATTTATATAAAGACGTTGCCTGGGTAAGTTACTAGTATTACTGGTACATTAATCCTTACACCAGCCAGTCGGTCGTATTGCTAACCCCACTACCCTGAGAGCCGAGGAGGACAGCCATCACTACCATTTTAAAGTTTATGGTATAACCCGGCCGGGGATCGAACCCGCAACCTCCCGCACGTGAGAGGGATGCTGAAATTATTGGCCGTTTTTTTTGTGTTATATGTTGTGTCGGGCCACACTTTTTCAGGTAATAACGAAAAAATGTTATCAATCCATGGAAAGAATCTGAAACGGACGACTTTGAAATATATCGAAAATCTGTATAAACGATAGTACAAAGACCTAATAATCTGTGTTATTAGGTCTTTGGATAGTATGATCATTTAATGAAATCGAAAAAACAACAACATTGCGACAGCATAGGAAGTATCGAAAACAGATTAGCAAAAGAAAATCAATGTTCTTTATGATCAGTTTCTCCTTTAGCAATACATCTGTCAACGTCATAATTTTCGGGGTCAAGGTCATAATTCATAATTGTGCATAAGTTGACCCTTTCTTATATCTCAGCAACCCCTGCTGGAAATTGTTTATGAAACTTTGTCAGATGTATTGTTTGTTCATGGGACATCTGTCAACGTCAAAATGTTCAGGGTCAAGGTCATAATTGTGCAGAACTTGACCTTTGTTAGGTAACTTAACCTCAAAACTTAACCTTTCTTATATCTCAGCAACCTCTGCTTGAATTTATCTGAAACTTTGTCAGATGTATTGTTTGGTCATGGGACATCTGTCAACATTAAAATGTTCAGGGTCAAGGTCACAATTGTGCAGAACTTGACCCTTTCTTATATATCAGCAACCCCTGCTGGAATTCTTCTGAAACTTTGTCAGATGTATTGTTTGGTCATGGGATATCCATCAACGTTAAAACTTTCAGGGTCAAGGTAATAATTGTGCAGAGCTTGACCTTTGTTAGGTAACTTAACCTCAAAACTTTCCTATATCTCAGCAACCCCTACTGGAATTCTTCTGAAACTTTGTCAGATGTATTGTTTGGTCATGGGACATCCATCAACGTCAACATTTTCAGGGTCAAGGTCATAATTGTACAGAACTTGACCTTTGTTAGATAACTTAACCTCAAAACTTAACCTTTCTTATATCTCAGCAACCCTTGCTGGAATTTTTCTGAAACTTTGTCAGATGTATTGTTTGGTCATGGGACATCCGTGTCAACATCAAAATTTACAGGGTCGAGGTCATAATTGTGCAGAACTTGACCTTTGTTAGGTAACTTAACCTCAAAACTTAACCTTTCTTATATCTCAGCAACCCTGCTTGAATTTTTAGCTCGTCTGATTTTTTGAAAAAAAAAGACGAGCTATTGTCGTCACTTGATCGTCGTCGTCGTCGTCGGCGTTGGTTAAGTTTTGCGTTTAGCTCACTTACATGGAAACTATCAAACATAGTACTTTGAAACTTGGAAAACTTGTTCATCTAATACCCTTCTTCACATTGTATGCTAAAGATACTAAGTTTGACCTTATTTATGGGGTAAAAACCATGATTTGGGTGGTTTTTGGTTGACTTTGAGATTTGATCAAAGCCCCCTCATTTTTTGTTAGATTGATTTCAAATTGTGCACACATATTTCATAAATAATATACTTCAACATGTCAAATGGGATTTTGGTGCAAACATTTGGATTTTTTGCTTTTTCATTTCTTGTATTTTTTTAACTTTGTGTTTAGCTCAACGTTAAAGTTTCTTTTTTTTTCTTTCATTTTCTCAATAAGTACTGGTACTAGGGCTTTCATATTTGGAATATAGTTATATCTAATACCCTTCTGCACATTGTATGCTGAAGATGCTGAGTGTGACCTTTTTTGGGGAGTAAAACACTTGATTTTTGGTGGATTTTGAGAATTGGACATAGCTTCTTTATATTTTGTTGGAATAATTTCAAATTTCATAATAAAGTACTGGAACATATCAAACAGGTTCAGGGAAAAACTTTTGTATTTTTTTTTTTTTTTTTTTTTGATTTTCTTGTATTTTGGACATTGCGTTTAGCTCAAATATTTATTTTTTTTTGAATTTTGCGTTTAGCTAAAAAAAAAATTATTTTAATTTCTTGTATTTTTTTTAACTTTGTGGTTGAATTTTTTTTTTTTTTTAATTTCTTGTTTTTGAACTTAGCGTTTATCTCAAAATTAAAGTTTTGTTATTTTACTTCTTGTCTTTTACTCTTGCATGGATAGTCAAAGCAGGGGGACAGCAAGACATTTAATTACGCGTAATTCTTGTTTGTTACATTGATTTCAATTTTTTCCTAAACAATAAAAACATAATGTCCTTCAACATATTATGAGTATCTTAAATCAGAGTTACTAAAAATAGGAAAATAGTAATATATTCAATATCTTTAGTTAAAGTTGACTTAATGTACCAATATCATTTGCCTGTCAATTGCATACACAAGACTCAGCTCATGATCTTGACTGATTGTGACAGCCATCCAACGTGAAGATCTTCTTTATCAAATTTATCATGTATATGAACTTGTATTTATTTCCACATAGTTAATCTTGTTTCAATACTTGAAAAATAGCATTTGTGGGCGGTCATTATAATATGTAAATATTCTTTCCGAATTTGAATATTTTTTATATGAAATAAATAATCAGTAAAAGGATAATATCAGACGAGCGTCAGGCACCCGCGGGCGGTGCTCTTGTTCTGAAACTTTGTCAGATGTATTGTTTGGTCATGGGACATCTGTCAACGTCAAAATGTTCAGGGTCAAGGTCATAATTGTGCAGAACTTGACCTTTGTTAGGTAACTTAACCTCAAAACTTAACCTTTCTTATATCTCAGCAACCCTGCTTGAATTTTTAGCTCGTCTGATTTTTTGAGAAAAAAAAGACGAGCTATTGTCGTCACTTGATCGTCGTCGTCGTCGTCCGCGTCGTTTCACGTTGTAAATGTTTAAGAGCGACTCATACTGTCATTGGAAGCCGCCAGGAGGCGGCTTCCTGTAGGGATGCTTAGAAATTTCGGTCAAGGAGAATATTTAGACCTGCCAGCGTGACCACATATCTTGATTTCTCTTTGTCCTTACTAAGTACATTCATTTAAGGTAATTACTTTTAAAACACCCCTTTTACACTCTATATACATTTTAGAGTTTTACAAATTAAAAACAAAAAGACAAAGGCCAGTATATTAATTGAATGTATGTACATTTTTATTTAAGCGAAATTCATACTGTATCTAGTCTAGACAGTAAAATTGAGAACCCTTCTATTGAAGTGGTAAATGTAGTCTGGTTACTTAAAATTACATCCTAAGATATATTACGCAGTAATTAGACGAAGATGCCACGTCCCGTATTCACTTAACTTTTCAATTTAGAGTTTTGACTAAATCTTAATATTTAGTCCACGTTTTAGATTTAATCCGTATTCACCAACGCGTTTTAAACCGATCTCAATTTGGTCTAGTTTGTAAATGTCGTAAGCGGCCGCGCAGCGACTCTGGTTCCCGAATCAAGTTAAGAGCTAAAATAAAAGACAGTACCATTCATCTATAGTCTATTTATAGATTTTCATTTTTATCGTAATTTCACATACATTTTTTATTTGCTTTGCTTTTAATAATCTGACTTACATATTCAGTATATACTTGATTCAATGTTAACTTTGAGTACAATTGTCATCACAAAATGCAGACATGAAAAGATTTAAACCACAGAAATATCTGTTTCAAGATCAATTTCGTTCTTTTTCGCTGTTGCAGTTTCACATTTCATGAATATCGCGGTAAACACGATATCGGTGTATTTTGCCTAGCCAACAACATGTTTTATCACGGATGCGATGTGAACATCCAGAAAACTTAAATGAAATGAAATCTTCTGGTTCTTACAAACAAAGTGTGATCGGATTAACTGAACTTAACGTATCACTGTAAATGTAGACAGCATTTCAACTCTTATATCAACTGGTAAATTTACAGTTTGAGAAAATCAATTTCGTTCTTTTTCGCTGTTGCAGTTTCACATTTCTTGAATATCGCGGTAAACACGATATCGGTGTATTTTGCCTAGCCAACAACATGTTTTATCACGGATGCAATGTGAACATCCAGAAAACTTAAATGAAATGAAATCTTCTGGTTCTTACAAAGTGTGATCGGATTAACTGAACTGTATTTAACTTATCACTGTAAATGTAGACAGCATTTCAACTCTTATATCAACTGGTAAATTTACAGTTTGAGAAAATCAATTTCGTTCTTTTTCGCTGTTGCAGTTTCACATTTCTTGAATATCGCGGTAAACACGATATCGGTGTATTTTGCCTAGCCAACAACATGTTTTATACATCATTGTCATGATTAACTCTTCGGTATCATTGATATTAAATACGTGATATATTTGAACTTCTGTTGAAAGCAGCGTTACGGTCCATACAGAAGCTACATCCACCAAAGTTGCGTCATATACAAGTGTGAATTGTGGGCTACATTTCTAGTTGTTTGTTAGAAGTTACATCTGGGGATATACATATTTGCTAGCCACGGCTTCTTCGTACACATGCATTCCCATAATATACTGTATAATGGGAATGTAATATAGATAGCATTGACGTTAACTGTGTCCAGTACAATCGATCATCCAATGTCGATCAAAAAGTACAACAATGTACATGTATAAGGGTTCTTTCACTGTCAAGCTTGTTGACCACCGTTTCCCCTTTTCCAAAATACAGCAGATTTGCAGCAGACGATTTTGAAAACATCTACGCACATATATGAAATACTCTTCAAATGAAAAAATAATCATTGAATAGAGTTAGAATGTTTTCAAATGACGTCTACTGTACATAGGTGCGTCAACGTCTTACTAAAGACTTTCAGAGTCGACAAGGCAAGTACCTGAATACATGTCTATTTATCTTCCGAGACATATTTTTAAAAGCATTTCCTACATAAAGAAACAGTTTAAATGACGCGTTTGTAGCAAACGACTTGAAAACATTGCGGCAAACGGAAAAATGAAGTTGTATTTTGTCCAACATTTCGTCTAGATGACGTCTGTTGCAGAAACTCCAAACAAATCGTCTTCACCATGGAAAATCTGACGAGGTTGGGAGAATTGATAATTGTCGAGCCTTTGATGAGACAATTATCATTTCTCCCAGCCGAGTCAGATAAAATTTATGTCGAAAGTCAGGGACGTAATATTCTATTTATCTTGCATGTAAAATTATGTTTTCAGGTAAATCTACATTAATTTTAACTAGTTTTGATATATAACATACACAATTACAAAAGCCCATTCATGAATGACCTCACCTAAAATAGGATAACGTCACGGGCGTGCATAAATCCGCGCCGAATTACATTGTGTACACACGACATACGGAAGTTAAAGAGTTCCGACTTCAACTCCATATTTCTCGATTATTACTACTTAATTTGTATATCTGGTATGACATAATACATTAAAATGGCAATATTAACTCGAACATATTTATAGTAGAAGTGTAATTTAAGTATTGCGGATTGGCCGTCGCTTCAGTACACAAGACTTCCGCTTCCGGTGGCGGTAAAACTGAAAAATTAATGAGTGAAATTATTTTTATTTAAATCGGGTTTAATCAAGTGAATCAGTTAATATTGATACAAATTTGTGTGAAAAGAATAGCATTATACATAGTCTTAACTAATATTCAGGATTTATAATGACTAGTCAAGTAATTAACAACAACAAATCGGGCGCGCAGTTTTAAGGTGTTTTTAGAAAAAGTCAAAAGTCCATGAACTGCCAGTTATGTAATTTCTGGTTCTGTTTGGAATGTAGTCATGTTACTAGTAAACTGTATGATGCTTTGAAGAATGAGTCAACCAAGAATCTGCCGTTTAACTGCGACGGCTGCACAAGAATCTTGCCAAGACTAACTCAAATTGGCGCCGCGCTGAAGAATCAAAAAAGTAAAATTGAGGCATGTGAGGAAAAAGTGGATGGGGTAATTACGGGTATGGAAAAAATCCTCCAAGAAAAAGTTGGCAATTAAGAAGTTTAAAGAGAGGGGGGAAAGGAAGTTAAATGTAATATTGCATAATGTCCCAGAGACACTATCCAACAGTGAGAACAAGAAAGAAGATGATATTTGTAGTCTGAAGGACATCTTCTAGGTCACTAAGTGTGAAGTAGTTATTAGAGAAACCATCAGAATGGGTAAACCGGGCACAAAAGCTAGGCTAATAAAGGTCAAACTTGGATCGTTGGAAGATAAGCATAAAATTATTGCCGGCACACGATTCTTTTTAAGAGTAAAACATGGCGATGAATATGCGCATAAATGCGGCATGTCTTTATAACGCCAGATCAAACTAAGACGGAAAGGAAAAAAAAAAAAGCTTCTTAAAGAGCTAGAGAGGAGGAGAAATGATGAAAATAACAATAATTTAGTCATCTTTAGAGGCGAGATTGTTGATAGAGTCCTATGCTGATACAGCAAGGCCTGAATCCGGGCTAAACCCTGGTTCGGTTAAAAAAGTGCCTTTTCGGTAGTAAAGTGAAGGATAATGTAAATACTGTTACTATTAATGCTAGTTCATTGGTTGATACTGTTGTTTTGCCTTTTTGTGGTACTTTTACAAAGGACCTAGGTGAGTGTAGTTTATATAAAACTGACCACAGTGAATCTAGTCAAACTGTAAATATAGTTAATTCTGTTAATTTAACTGATAATAATACTATTTCAAATGATCTCATTGAATCTAGTCAAACTGTACAAAATACGAGTGCAGGAACAAGTGCTGGGAGTGAAAATGAAGGTAGCAAACTTGTTGAAACTGTTATTAGTAAGTGTAGATGTTTATACACTAATGCTGACCAACTTTGTAATAAAATGGATGAACTTGAACTTCAGATACGACAGATGTGCCCCGATTTTATCTTTATTACTGAGGTGTTACCTAAACTCAATAATGATAATATTACTTGCTCTTCCATGATTTACAACATTGATGGTTATGATTTGTTTCCTAGTGCTAATAATGGAAGGGGTGTTATTATATATGCAAAATCTGAATATAATGTTGCACCAAACTTGAATTTAAATGCTATCATGATGCTTCGTGGCTAGACTGGACAATTGAGGATAAAGTAGTGGTATTAGTTTGTATTTACAGAAGTCCGTCTGAAAACGATGCCTGTTACAAGACTTTTGAATAGGCCTCGAAAATATGTGATGATATAATTATAACGGGTGACTTCAATTTGAAAAATATTGACTGGGAGTCTTATACTACTATTCATAATAAAACACATGTGGAATATAGATTTATAGAATGTTTAAGAGATAACTTCTTATTTCAACATGTAAGACATTTTACAAGATGTAGAATTAATCAAACTAGAAACATACTAGATTTGGTAATTACAAAAGACGATAATAATATAGAAAATATGGAAATCTATCCATCAATGGATGCAGTGATCATGTAGTATTAGTATTTGACTTTATTTGTGACTTTCGGCAAGTATACAGTGTCGTTGGTAAATACATGTACACCAAATGTGACCTTGAAGGCTTTTCTAGCGAATGGATGAATATTGACTGGGAAAATAAGTTTGAAAACTGTAGTGTTGAGCAAATGTGGGAGACTTTTGCTAGTAAATTTCATGAAAATGTAAATAAATATGTACCCAAGTCAAAACCTAAATAAGGTAGTAAAACAAAACCACTATGGATGACGGGGGATACTCTGAAGCATATAAAGGCCAAGAGACATGCCTGGCATAAGTATCTTGCTACAAGGAGACATATTGACTATGAAGAATACAAACATACACGCAATACAACACACGAGCATGTAAAAACTGCGAAAAGTAACTAGGAGAAAATGATATCTAGGAAGGCAAAGACTGAACCAAAGCACTTTTGGAGATATGTTAACAGCAAAACTAAGGTGAAAGGATGTGTTTCAAACCTGACAAATAGTGATGGACAGTATATTAGTTCAAATCAACATAAAGCTGAACTACTAAATGACTTGTTTACGTCTGTGTTTAAGGAGAATTTAAACAATATTCCGGATATAAAGGAGAAAGATGTGGCCACAGAATTAGAAACTAATCCAAATTAGTGAGACAGAGGTGTGTTATAAGTTGTTAAAAAATCTTGATGTGAGCAAATCATTGGGTCCAGATGATATTCACCCATTCATACTGAAATATATGGCTTATGTTTTTGTAACTCCAATAACTTTAATTTTCAAAAAGTCTATAGAATTGGGAACATTGCCGTCGGCATGGAAAAGTGCCAGGATTACACCAATATTTAAAAAAGGTAGCAAAACTGAGCCTAGTAATTACCGCCCAGTTAGTTTAACATCAATAGTGTGTAAAACTTTGGAAAAAATAGTCAGAAAACATATAATGGACCATTTATCAAGTAACAATTTGTTGTCTGATGAGCAATACGGATTTAGATCAGGAAGATCATGCGCAACCCAACTTCTCAATGTATTACAAGAATGGACAGACTATATTGAAACTAACGAGTTGGGATACTGTGTACTTAGACCTGGCCAAAGCCTTTCATAAAGTTAGCCATAAAAGGCTTATAAATAAGATATCATCATTCGGTATAGGGGGAAACGTTATATAATGGCTTCAAGATTTTCTAAGAGATCGTAAACAATGTGTTTCAATAAATAGTAATTCTTCAACCTGGAAAAGTGTGGACAGCGGGGTGCCGCAGGGTAGCGTGCTAGGTCTTGTTATGTGTATTCTTTATGTAAATGATATCCCTGAACATGTGAAAAGCCTTGTGAAAATTTTCGCTGATGATACCAAACTGTACAGTTCCGCTGCTAATTATACTAATCTACAAAATGATCTTGACTCTCTTGTGCAATGGGCAAAGGATTGGGAATTAACTTTCAATGTTGATAAATGTAAGATTATGCATTATGGGCACGGCAACAACAACCATGCATATACTATGGATGGTAAAGTTCTGAACTCAGCTGACGAAGAGTGTGATCAAGGGGTAACATTCCAAAAAGAAGTTTAGTAAACACATTGCTATGAAAATTAACAAGGCAAACAGCACTTTATCTCTCCTTCGTAGATCATTTAAATTTATAGACAAATATGCATTTATTAAGGTGTACACGGCACTAATACATCCACATGTGGAGTTCGCAAATGTAATCTGGTATCCATACGTGCAAAAAGATATTGAAAGTGTTAAAAGACTTCAAATGAGAGCCACAAAACTAATCCCTGGGATCAAAAAACTTGCCATATGAGGACCGTCTTCGGAAACTCCAGTTGCCATCACTAGCACACCGTAGATTAAGAGGAGATGCAATACAAACTTTTAAAATAATAAAGAGCATAGACGACTGTAACAAAGAAACATTCTTCAAATTGGCAACTTTATCGAACACACGAGGACACTCCTATAAGCTAGAAAAACCTAGATGTGTGACAAGCTTTGCTTTAAATCAATTTTCAAACCGTATGATCAACTTATGGAACGCATTGCCGCAATCTGTTGTAGATGCAAAAACAGTTGGAGATTTTAAAATACTACTGGACCGGCACTTCCCAGAAAATGTCAAATATAAGTTTTAATTGACAGTATTATCAACATATACGTATATATCTTGCGTATATCTTGCTGCGAAGAATCAATTACTTCTAGTAAATTTAAGTTTCTACTGCCATAGACATTTATTGTCTCTATACATATATATAGACAATTGACAGTGTGATACTAAAAATAGTATAGAAATACATCATTATTCCAACATTATTGAGGGCCAAATGATACCGTGCAGAACAATTGCTGAAAGACGGTGGGTTTAAAAAGGTCCCTAAGGACCTTCCTTCAAAACCCGGAAACAATCCTTCAGGCATCCTACAGGCAAGATAGGTCAACATGTATATCAACCGCCGTGTTTTGAAAATAAATAGTTGTGTTGGATCTGAAAGTCAATATATTAAGTTAGTTCAGGCTGGCTATGGAAGTTTAAGTAATACTCACATTTTTAAATACAGATGACTATATTCAATTGTGATACTCGCCAGATGGCATTATTGCAGAGCGCGAGGGTAAACCACGTCATAAATCATTATCAAGACAAGTGTGATGCTTAGATTTAGTCGTCGTTTAGATTGGAGATATTCATTTTTGGAAAAGGATACCGTCACTGGTGTGGGTAGACATGTCGAAGACGCGTTACGAAACTTTTAGTTTTAAGAATAATCATTTAAACACTAGAAGCTGTACGTAAATGATGAAGTTATTTAACAAGAAGAAACATTTTCTAGATATCTAGAATGCATAATGATTTTCTGTCGGAACTGCTGTATGAAAGAGGAATCCATTGGTAGATGAGGCTGTTAGAAAACCCTTTCTCGTGGTAGAAAACAGATCAACATTTGTCGTTTATCTTGGAGGCATGTAGTGTATTAAAACTCCTTGTGGAAACATATACATGCTTCTCAATCATAGGACATAACTCGCTTCAGATTGTATTTAAACAATGTTACCTATGAACTGATCACTTGAGAATAAACAGGTCTATGTATGCTACATTTGCAACGAAGAAAGACTGAACATGCAAATTCCGTGTGATTTATATAACGATATTCTTTCCGATTTGTATTTGCATTGTAAAATTTGTTGAAATGTAAATAAAACAATAATAACTTTATTTCTGATTTTTATTTGTGTTTGTTCATTATTTTGACTGCTATACTATCAACATAATTGAGCCGTTCCACGATAAAACCAACATTGTGGACTCTGCGTAATATATCGATCCAGATCAGCCTGCGCAGGCAAATACGGTCCGACACATTCCGTCTCAGGGGATAGAGGTATTGAGCAATGATCCCTTAAACAGACAATCCACAGGAGCGAAACGTGTCTGTCCTTATTAGTCTGCGTGGCATGCTGAGGCTGATCCTGTTCGATAGTTTTCTGGTGGAACGGATTATTTGTATTTCAGAAAATGTATATATAGTTCTGTACGATTACGTCATTTCTAAAAATAAGTGTACTGATAAACATAAAAGTTTACATGTAAACAAAACGTTTATCATACCAGTGTTATCTATCCCATAATCTGCTCATTGCGTGATAAACATGTCTAATTGGCGTACATAATAAGGAGAGTATTTAAACCATATGCATACCTAAGTGGCGTACATATATATTATAAGAGAGAATTTAAACTATATATATGCCTAAGTGGCGTTCATAATAAAGAGATCATCTACTATATATATATATATGTCTAATTGGCGTACATTATAAGGAGAGTATTTAAACCATATGTCTAAGTGGCGTACAATACAGAACCAGATCAACATGTCCTGGTCGCTAAGACATTACAGTTGGTTTTCGCAGAGGCCCTCAGAGAAATAGGATATATAATATGCGACCAACATGTCTTATTTTGTCGAAGAGCGTTAACGCTTTTCCACTTGCAAACACATTTGAACACATCTTCAGCAGAAGGCTTTTTAAAATCCTGTGGCAAAACCAGAAATTGCTCATGATGAATCATTTCTCCTTTTACCACGATCTTTTCTTTTAAAAGATAACTTTCTTATTCATAGCAGGAGTATATAACTAACTCTAGATTCAAGTTCATAGAGAGGTTCAATATTTTTACCAAGATGTCTCTTAAGTTTACTGTTGCAGATTTGGTGTTTGAGGTAAAGGATTAACATGATTTTACTCATTCATTTAGGACAGACGATCCTTGCCTGCTCCATCAGCCCTGAGATATTTCGTTACATTTTGAAACTCATTAGATCAGTTGAAAAGAAGTGGGTTTTCAAAGAAAAACTACTAAAACCGAGTTTTCACGAAGCATGGAAATAATTCAGTGTTTATTAACCCTTTCCCTCATACGACAATTCTGCAGCAGACGACTTTGAACATATGTTGTCAAAACATAGAAAATCGCCATAATTGAATGGATAACCTATGACTAAAAGTGGAAAACATTGTGGCAAATGGAGAAATTGCACGTTTTGTGCAATTTCTTCTTTTGTCACTATGTTTTCAAAAATCCGTCTGCTGCAGAGGCGTCAGAAAGCGTCCATATGAGGGGAAGGGTTAACCATGAACGAGAAGAGGTGACTAACAGAACGCATGTAAGGTAAAGGGGAATGACAAGGGTTACGAGTCAACCTGTCCTAAAACCGATTGTAAACACCTATAAATAGAACACACACGACAGTGTACATACGATATACAACGAAGTCTCCCTTACCTGTATTTTATACATATAAGGACAGGTTTAAGGTATCGCAGGTATGTTTTTTATGTATAATTAATTTTCATTTTCATCGCATGTTTGTGAAGTAAGTGTGATTTATTCCACAGTATAGTATCTATTTTCTCTAAACAATCATGGAAGAAGTCGTAGAACGGTGATTTGGAAATAAGTTTAAGCATAAAGCTACGTATAAGGAAACAACTTAAAACATCCGATTAAGGTATTACATGTACTTACACTTGTTGAATGTTGTAGGGACCGATAGTTGTTTTTCCGACCTTGGTGTTGTAGTCAGCAAGTCGGATATATGAGCTGCGCCGCGAGAAAACCAACATTGTGGACTCTGCGTAAAGTATCGACCCGGATCAGCCTAAGCATGCCGCGCAGGCTAACCCGGACAGACACTTTTCGCCTCCTGTGGATTTTCTGTTCCAGGAATCATTACTCTATACCCCTAGCTCTCTGAGACGGAATGTGTCGGCCCGGATTAGCCTGCGCGGACGGCGCAGGCTGATCTGGGTCGATACATTACGCAGATGCCATAATGTTGGTTTTCTCGCGGGACGGCTCATATAATCTAAACCCTAATTTACTTGTATTGGTCGACCATACTGATTTTATTCTGAATTGTGTACACACTATATATTATAATACATGGTTTGACATCAAAATCGTGCTTTGATTCTTGTTGTAAATAAATCCATCAAAGATAGTGAGATACATGTAATTAATTAATGCTCAGCTGAAGTTTGTTAAAAAAAAAAAAATTTATATCTGTGAACAAGTGCAGGATCATGTTAATATACGTCAAAATTTTCAGGGTCAAGGTCATTATTGTGCATAACTTGACCTTTGTTAGGTAACTTAACCTCAAAACTTCATAGAAATGCATAACTGTTTGTTTTATATATCTGACCCCGTCCATGGGACAATAGAAAGGTTGACATTGTTTAACAGTGACGCATGT
Source organism: Serripes groenlandicus (assembly GCA_031761405.1). Lineage (NCBI taxonomy): Eukaryota > Metazoa > Mollusca > Bivalvia > Cardiida > Cardiidae > Serripes > Serripes groenlandicus. The sequence continues at coordinate 55,586,152 of JASEVX010000003.1, forward strand.
TGATCTGGACCTCGATGGTCCGTCGCGAAGTCCCGATATTTGAGTTTACGTGTAACTTGGATCATTTTGATGATCGACCAAATGGTCAATACGTTCACCATTTTCCACTTACAACACATAAGGCAATACAGCCTATGCAAATAATGATAAAAAATATATACGTAAACAAGTTTAAATAAAGAATACATTTTAAAAGATTGTAGCAAAATGAGAAAATGCTCATTATGAGTAATTTCTCTTTTTGCCACAATGTTTTCAATTATATGTGGCAGATGCGCAAAAATACATTTGGGAAAAGGGTTAAACGATCAGTGACAAGGTTATGACTGTTGTCTACAAACTTCTGACTCAAATTGAAAGTGGTTTAATTATACCATATGTTATGCATCGGTGTATAACTGCGACACAATAGCTGACTTGAAAAGTGACATTTGAAGGCTTAATTAACCCTTTCCCTCATATAGACGCTTTCTGACGCCTCTGCAGCAGACGGATTTTTGAAAACATAGTAACAAAAGAAGAAATTGCACAAAACGTGCAATTTCTCCTTTTCTCACAATGTTTTTCACTTTTAATCGTAGGTTATCCATTCAATTATAGAGATTTTCCATTATTTGACAAAATTTGTTCAAAGTCGTCTGCTGCAGAATTGTCGTATGAGGGAAAGGCTTAAGGTAATAAATTAACCCCTTACATCGGGTTTTCGTTTGAAAACAAATGGTTTAACCATTTCACACAAACAGACGCATTTTGACGCGTTTGCATCAAACGACGATTGAAAACATTGCGGATGGACACAAAAAATGCTCATTATGAGTAATTTCTGCTTTTGACACAATGCTTCCAAGACTATTCAATAGTGATACTTCATTTTCTTAGAGACTTTCGATTTTCTTTGCAAAGATGTTTGGTAATTCATCTCTTTCGGATTTTGTTTGGGGGTATAAAGGGTTAAAATGTCGTTTTAATATCATCCCTATTAACTCGGATGTAGACAGTTTTTTAAAATATTGTTGGAAAATGAAAGAAATTGCTCAATTAGAGCCATGATCTCCTTTACACTCTTAACATGGTCGTAAAAGCTGCCCTCCTTGGCGATCAGGGTTTTGGGGCTAGTATTACGACTGACTGGCTGGGGCCAGGATAAATGGACCGGTAGTACTGGTAATTTACTCAAGAAACGCCGTGATATATAACTGACAAATTGTTGAAAGTGGTGTAAAACCACAATTTGCAATCAATCAATCCTTTACACTCTATGACTTTCCACTATATTTTTTTTATTTTAAAAACTATGTTTAATCTTATTTGGGTTTATTTGGGGAGGAGGAAAGCCTTACGTAATGATGTTATCTTGAAGCAAACAGACAACGTTAATAATTTATGTTTTGATCCAGATAACAATCTATTTGAAATAACGCTATGGCCCCAGGGATAGGGATGCGGCACTCGCCTAACATGTTATAGTCGGAGCAAGTCACGTGAAAGTCGTCCTTCAAGACTTTGACACCTGCAAGGATCCAGATCTGTCGGCGCATCTGTGCAGTCTAATCAGATTCGTTATTAACCGCTATCTAGTCGTAAACGCATCGTAGACATATAAAAACATTATTGTCCGCTATCTAGTACTAAACGCATTATAGGTGCATCTGGACAGACATATAAACACATTAACCCTTTCGCACATGCAGGCGTTTTCTGACGCCTCTGTACCAGACGATTTTCATTTATATTGAGTTTCCATATTTTTTTACAAAATTGTCTCAAATGGTTCGCTAGAGGGAAGACGATACTATCAAATTAACCCTTTCCCACATGCAGGCGTTTTCTGACGCCTCTCTAGCAGACGACTTTTATTTATATTGAGTTTCCATATCTTTTACAAAATGTTTTCAAATCGTTCGCTAGAGTGAAGACACTGCTATCAAATTACCCATTTCCCACACATATATATATATACGCTTTCTGACGAGCAATTCCCCCTTTTGCCACAATGTTTTCGATTCTATTTAATACTTTTTCTTCCATTTATAGAGGGTTTCCATATTTTGACAGAATGTTTTCAAAGTCGTCTGCTGCAGATTTGTGGTTTTTGGGAAAGGGTACAATCCTTCGTACAGCAAATCAGCAGCAGAAAACTTTGCAAACGTCAAGGCAAAAGTGAGGACATTCTCTATAATTAAAACCTTGTTTATAGTAACGTGTGCAGACAGTGCGGTTATATCTATACCGACGGTTGACGCCTCTGTAGCAGACATCATTTGAAAACATTATTGAAAAAGGGAGCTGCTGTATATACAATATTTTCTTTAACATCCGAAATGTTTGCTTAGCTGATAATACAATACATATATTTAACTTCTCTAGATGTTTTTTTATTTAGATCTTTTAAATCTAGACGAGTTTAACAAAGTAAATAAGGGCATCGGTTAAACTAATTTTAAATTTTTCTCTCTATTGGCAGGAGCTGTCAAGAAGATGGCTGTCTACAGTTTCCAATGAAAACACCAAAAAGACCAGAATCTAAAGGTCGTGAGAGATCTATATGATAAAACTCAGAACCACGAGGTTATATCAAAGTGACATAATATCGCCACATACATCTAATTTCGTAGAGCGCTTTAAAGGAAAGATTTCCCCCTCGACTTAAATCGATATCGGCAAACTTGGTTTTGATCAAGATAGTGGTATATGAAGTTAGCTGAATATTGATGCACTGTATGCCAACCGGCGCTGAATTAATTGGTAAATATTGTTTGTATGGACTCAGCGATTTCATGTTTGACAGGACGGATGGTGTATTTAGATTGTTAGTATTTGTAAAGTGCCTACCTCATGTAGGGTCTTTACGCTGTACATTGAAGGAAGTTAAATTGGACTTATTGCTAAATGAAATTACATTTTTCAATGACCAGTACAAAACTCCTCTTTCCGATCTGAAAATGTGATATACTCGACAAGTTTGTTCATACAGTGACCATGTTAATGGTAAAGTGGTCTCTTTAAAATATAAACAACACTATATGATACTATGATATCGGAATAAAGAACAGTATTCGTCAAATATCGGAGAAATAAACAACAGTATACGATACAAACTGTATACTATAAGATACACAGTTTGGAATTAACAACAATACACACTACGATACGATACACAGTGAGGAATAAACAATACTATACGATACTCAGTGAGGAATACACAACACAATACGATACATAGTGAGGCAATCCACAAAACGATACGATACACATTGAGGAAGTCTACAAATCGTTACGATACACATTGAGGAATAAACAGTACGATACGATACACAGTGAGGAATAAACAATACGATACGATACACAGTGAGGAATAAACAATACGATACGATACACAGTGAGGAATAAACAATACGATACGATACACAGTGAGAAATAAACAATAATATACGATACAAAGTGAGGAATAAACAATAATATACGGTACACAGTAAGGAATAAACAATACTATACGGTACACAGTGGGATAATACACAACACGATTCGATACACAGTGTCGCAATCTACAACACGATACGATACACATTAAGGAATAAAAAACACGATTCTACACACAGTGAAGAATATACAACACGATACGATACACAGTGAGGAATATACAACACGATACGATACACAGTGAGGACTATACAACACGCTACGATACTCAGTGAGGAATATACAACACGCTACGATACACAGTGAGGAATATAGAAAACGCTTTTTGATACACAGGAAGGCAATACACAACAATAGAAAACCTGATGGAACTTAAGATTGAAAACATATCCGAGTGAATATTGTACTATTATAAACAAAGAAAACACCCGAACCGTTTTGAACCATGTAAACAGACGTAGAAGAACAGTGAAAACCCACGGAATCTGAGCTCGCAAAAACAACAAACAAACGCACGGATACATATGGGAATTCACATTTTAAAATAAAACTTGGTATCAAATAACTCAATGAACATTGAACAAACGATCTTGGGCTGAAGTATCCTGTCTTCTAGACACTGATATTTAATCACATCTCTCGCGTGACACTAGGAAATCCCGGAGAAAAAATCCATCAATTTTCAAACGGCCCCATACGCGCACGAAACGTTTATTTGCATAACAGATGATAAAAACTCACGTAATCGCTGGCTGACAGTATAATTGGCCATTTACGCTGTTATCCTATTGTTTAAATTTCGAGAATGACAGGATAACACGAAATTGATTGTCTTTCAAACTGGCAAGTTTAGGCTGGAGGGAGTTTGTCGATAATGTGTATGGTTACCGAATTTAACGGGACTTCTAACAGTGGATTAGAAATCATTTAAAAACTCTCATGCGATATTCATGCTTTTGTAGACTATTTTAACGCAACATCAGCTGTTAGATACAGGTCTATACGCTGTGTTAAATGACATTGCTATAAATGTACATGAACTGATGGTGCTCTTTTATGCGTCTGAAGTGAAGCGAACGATACGTTTGTTTTAGAAACTATTTAGACTGAAACCTGGCCAAGGTGCATACTGTAAATCTTTGTTCGGATGTTATATGATACTTTATACAGATCAATAAGTTTTATTTAAATAGATGTTTCGACTGAAAGTTATCATACTAATCTTAATGGATTGAATGTTATCATACTTATCTAAACGGAGTGAACGTTAACAAACGAATCTAACTGGATTTAATGCATAGAACGTTAACATACGAAACTAACTGGATTGAACGTTATCACACGAAACTAATTGGCTTGAACGTAATCATACGAAACTAACTGGATTGAACATTACCACATGAAACTAACTGGATTAATCGTTATGTACGAATCTAACTGGATTGATCGTTATGTACAAAACTAACTGAACTGGACATTTGTATACGAATCTAACTGGAGTTAACGCAATGATACGAATATAAGTGGACGTAACGTCACACTAACCCTTTAAAGCTTCAAGCTAACATATCAATATCTTAACGCCTGTTTCTGGATTGATAATTGTTAAAGCGACCACGATGGAGCAGGTCTGTAAACAGTGTATAAGGAAGTTTAAATGTTCATATAGTACAATAGTTACGCTATTCACACTGAATCTGGTGTTTCTCGGTATTGTATTTTTGATAGCGTTCGACACTTCTAAGAGTTATCCCCCTAACCAAAGACGTGATCAATATCAACGAGCGTACAATAGGTGGCGCAACATTCGGGACAATTTCGAAGAATACAACAAAGAGCGACAGTCTCAGTTATCAAAGTTAAAAACAAAAGGAATTCAGTTGGACGCTGTAGTAGGTTTCGATTATTTCGAGAAGGATATAGAAGCACGTGTTAAAGTGGACCCAACTCTGGCCTCCATGCGAGTTCCCGGGCCGATCGATTTTATACCACCTGTACCGAAATTGTCGGATTCCGATATCATATCCTATCTAACAACAAATATAACCAAAGTGTTTTTGAAGTTACCCCCTGCAACATATACTAAGACTGTGACGATACTGACTCCGGTGTGCGATGTCGCCCATCATCTTGAGAAATTCGTTGAACAGATATATCGGTTGAGTTATCCACATAGTTTGGTATCTCTTTATTTCGGCGAAGACAGTAGTACAGACAGAACCCTCGATATGGCCACGCTGTTAGCCGACGATTTAGAAAAGAAACACGGGTTCGCGCATGCGCGCGCATTCCATTTTAACATTTCCGGTGGCGTCCACGGGTCATGGGGTGACATACACCACAGAGCTAGTCAATATGAGCGACGTTCACATTTAGCCAAGGCTAGAAATAAGTTACTGGATGTTGGTCTCAAATTAGACAAGTCAGATTATGTATTATGGATTGATAGTGACGTGTCTGAACTTCCAACAGATTTAATTGAACAATTAATGTATGCCAAGAAAGACGTTGTAGCCGCTTCGTGTTTATTCAAAAGCGGCCAATATAAACGCGTGTATGATAAAAACTCGTGGCGAGAAACAGCGTTGTCTATTGAAGATCAGAAAAAGTTACCCCAGGATGTTTTGTTAGTGGAAGGCTATACGTACACCAATAGGATATACCTGCCCGACCTACGTGCCGAAGGGCGTGTTGTTCCTCTGGACGGGGTCGGGGGCTGTGCTTTATTAATTAAGACAAAGTGCCATAGACGTGGGCTTATATTTCCAGAGGACGTGTATAAAAACCATATTGAGACTGAAGGCCTGGCAAAAATGGCCAAGGCTAAAGGCTATAAAGTCGCTGGGTTGCCATTCGTTGAAGTCTTTCATTAATTGACTCTTTCGCTACCAAAGGCAATTAAAGGCTTTTGCCAACAATGCAGATTCAGATGTCTCAGCATTGTTTGTCAGATACACTATATATTTGACAACAATTCCTATTAGACGAATAATGTAGTGGTCAAATATTTTCATCATGAAAGAGTCGACTTTGCGAAATTCTACACTGAAATATTTAAACTCATTCCTTTTATAGTGCTCCGCGAACAACCAACGTTAGCATATCTATGACCAGTTTCGATACATTATCTGACCTGTTTTTGCATTTTCGCAATCTGATCCAATTGAATGCGCATGTTGATCTGGATTTATATTGATAGAAAACGCCATATGATTTGTTTCCAACAGCTTGGGTCTTAGCTCAATTACAATGCTAGACGCCTACTTTCTAAGCCTTTACCGTGGTTGATTTTAACTGCAACAAACACGAAGCATTTCGTTAAAAACGGCAAAATGTTTCAAATGAAAGAATCATTTTCTGTCAGGTATCGAAACATTGTTGGATAATTAGTACGCATTTTTCCTTTGTCTACCCGCAATGCTTCCAAAAGCAATTTCCATAAACATATTAAATAGTGTTTGTGTAAGGTAAATCGTGATTTGTGTTTGTTTTGTTGGGGTTTAACGCCGTTTTCAACATTATTTCAGTTATATCACGGCTAGAAGATTTGCCTTGCCCAAGAGCACTCCACCATAGCCGTCTTGACGCAACATGAGATCGAACCCGGGACGCCCGGTTCCAAATCGCGACGCTACCCACTAGGCCTCGGCGGATTTTCTAAGCGAAACTGTTTCCCTCTGACGCGACTCTAATCGAATCGTCATAGCGAGGAACCAGTATAGCCTGTAAATACAGGGAACCTCACAATCAAACGTCTGTAAGAAATTTGGCCGAGCTGGGGTTCGAACTCACAACCCATAATTTGACAGCCCGCAACGCAACCGACTGATCTACCGAGGCTCGGCTGAGGAAGCGATATAGATATGCCTTGTGACAATGTATACATTTTTAATAAACTTATTGATTCATGTTTTTCCTTTACGGAACTGTGTGGATAAACGTGTATATATATTCTTGAAGTTGAAAGATAAACAAATAAAGAATATAAAATCTTGGTTATTGTTTATACTACTTTTTTTTCCAACCTACCGGCATAGACAGTTCTTTTGAAATGCTCTCCATTAATCAAAAGTGATTGAAGAAAACAAAAGGAGAAATAAAGGGTATTTGCACTTATAATGTACATTTTAAAACTATTCGAAATCCTTGAGGTAAAGAGATATATCTAAACATAAGTATTTGAGCGGTACTGAAAGACCACCAATGTAAGCATACTTATTACGTGTCCTGCTTGCGCATTCATGATAAATATCCAAATTTTATACATCCTAAGTAAGGTTTCTTATAACGGTCGACGAATAATTAGCAAGCAGTGTAGAGCCAGATCAGACTGTGCAGATACACTTGCTGATCTGGATCGACACTGGTCGTAACAGTCTTAAGGTTGGGTTTCGTGGAGCACCGCTCAATTAAACAGTTCGTACAATGCATTATAAGGTGTCTAGACTGATACAATGAATATTTTCACTGTGACCTCTGTTTTAATATCAACTACTTGATATAAAAGATCCGGTACCATGTTTGACTCTGTTTTAATATCAACTACTTGATGTAACAGATCGGGTACCATGTTTGACTCTGATTCAATATCAACTACTTGATATAACAGATCGGGTAGCATGTTTGACTCTGATTTTATATCAACTACTTGATATAACAGATCGGGTACCATGTTTGACTCTGATTCAATATCAACTACTTGATATAACAGATCGGGTACCATGTTTGACTCTGATTCAAATCGTTCTAATGACAACCTGAACTTTGGTCCTTCTGCGTGGCTAAAAGTGTTGATGAATCTAGACTCAAATGTTTAGATGATTTGTAATCATGTTCCGTATGTTCCTTGTTGTTCTTACTTATAAGAAACTGATAAATTTACTGTTCCATCTTGATGTACTCACATAGCCCTTGCCTACTTACAGACGTATTTAAGGCATCAGTAGCAGACGACATTTAAAAACATTTTTTTTAATGATGAAATTGCTCATAAAGATGATGTTCTTCTTTTGAAGCAATTAATTGTCTGCTGCATTTTCAATTTTAAGGTTTTCAAACATCAGCAGCAGACAACATTTAAAAACATTTCTTTCAGAAGATGTAATTGCTTATAAAGAGCAATTTCTCATTTTGTCACACAATCCCCCCCCCCCCCCCCCCCCCCCCCCCCCCCTTCCCCACACACACACACACTTCCCTACCACCAGCAAATTCAATGATTATACATTCTATTTATGGAGATTTTCCCTAATACTGCCTAGATATTTTCAATATTGTCTGCGGCAAATATGTTGTATGTGGGAAAGAGTTAAAATTCTATAAGTGCCAATTGCAATATTGAGGGATTTGCAAATAATACAGATTCGGGTTATTCAGCCCGTAAGAATGATCTTACATGTAATTAGCATTGTTTGTCTTTTAGTCATCAACATATATAAAGCTCTTAATACATGACCATTGGAGTCACCCGATTTTGATCATGGATGAGTCTACTTTTGGCAATTCGGCGCAGAAAGAGTTAAACCGTATAAGCTAACAGCGGATCAGCGTCGAGACAGATTGACATTTTCGTTTATATTTTAACTCTTTCATTGTATGTTAAATTGCTACAATATCAATTCAAATAAATAATAAAAACCACAGAAAATTATGTTTTCCCTTTTGACAATAGCTTCACCTAAAATAATTTTTCACTAATATAAGAAGGGAGATAACTCACCATTCAAACTAATCTTAGGTAAAATACGAGTTATTTACCTTCATGCATACCGATCGCAACCGACTTTACAAACTAGTCGGGTTTACCATATCAGTAAATGACTCATATGTGAAGTACACATGTAAATGCTGGTCTTAATTTCCATATTTGTGTATAACGTTTAAACAAAAGTTGTTGAAAAGTCTTATCAAATGTTTTCAATACGACAAGTACCCATATTTTAGCGTTAAAATCATCGTACCAGGTGTGTTCACAGATTATAATTAAACAGACACACTTGAAATAGCTAAAATATGTGAGAGACAACTCGGCCATTTCTACTAGATAAAGGAAAACGACGAGGAAATCGCGGACAAGATAATAGAGTAACCCTTTCAATGCTGAACTTTCAAAATGGACTTGTCAAGCTTTGGATTTAAATGAGTCCATGGATCAAGATAAAAAGGTTCAGTTGAGGAACAATTTTAAACAGTATAGATGAGCCTTTCCACGAAGAAACAACAATAAAGACTCTGCGTAATGTATCGACCAAGATCAGCCTGCACAGTCCGTCTCAGGGTGATAGAGGTATAGAGTAATGATTCCTGAAACAGAAAATCCACATGAGACGAACAGTAACGATACTGGTCCGACCGTTCAGGAACAAACGGTTTGATATCAATTCTGTCATATAAAATGGGGTCTCATACTCTTTCCGCAACGGTGTTATTTTCCGTTCCTACATGTAGACGCATTTTGACGTATTTGCTGCAGACGACTTAAAACCTTGTTTCAAAAGAAGAAATTGATCATCATGAGCAAGCAATACTTCAACTCTGTTCGGTGAATACACTTTTTCATTTGCAGAGAGTTTCAATATGTTTGCCCATACATGAAGGGCTAAACATCGTTCGGGAACAAACGGTTTGATATCAAATTGTGTGACCACTTTCAGGCAAAATGGGGTCTCGTAATCTTCACGTTACGGTATTATTAAACCCTTTCCCACATGTATCTGTACATGTTGTCAGAGGCACAGAAAGGTATATATTGAAACTTAAATCCGGTTAATCACAGGATACAGATGAAATACCAGCTGAGTTTAACAGGTCTACTCTGTGTGATATTAGTCCTATATTAGTTATTATGTTCAATAACAAATTTGATACAGGGATATTTCCAGATTAGGAATCAGGTTCAGGAAACGATCCTGGAAATTACAAGGGAATATCTTTATTCAATTAACCTTCAATAAGCATGTAATATTTGGTGGAAACAGAATTACTTCAGTCCACTTATAATTTTTAACATATACATCAATGAGTTGGGTAAAAAACTAAAACGAAACTGTTCTAGCGGTATATTTATCACTATGGATATTCCAAAAATCTACTGTTTGATGTGTTCAGATGATGTAGCAAAATGTGCCGTAACTGTTATTATTTTGCCAAAACATTGTTATTTGTCATGAATTATCTCTTTCCAATTGAAGATGCATTTACCGTAGGCAGCATTTAAAACATTGTTAGTGGTCATGAATTATCTCTTTCCCAGTGAAGATGCATCTACCCTAGGCTGCATTTTAAAAAAAGCCATTAATCCTGATTAAGGAGCAATTTCATTTTTTTTCAAATCAAAATGTTACTACTATTTTGCATAAAACCATCATACTGTATAAAATCAGAGTTTCAGGAAAATCAAACATAGCGTTATTATAGCACATGTTTTGTTTGTTTGGAGTTTAACGCCGCTTTTAACAGCTTTGGTCATATCACGGCGGTCAGTGCACCTACCCATGTTTTCCTGGCTTTCCCACACCAGTACTTACACAACATTCTTTCGAAGCCACTGACTACTTTCTCACATAGATCAGAGGTGAGAGGCAATGGAAAACATCGCCCGAAAGAATGTCGCCGCAACCGGGTATCGAACCCGTGACCTCCAGATCACGAGTCAGATACGCTACCAATTGAGCTACCCGGCCGGGTTTATAGCACATGTAGAAACATACCTGTTGGAACATACTTGCTAAACAATCTAAATAGTGTTTTTTTCAGATCAAACTGTGCAATGCACTGGCTGATCTTGATCTGCATTGGTTGCAAATGTAACAAGATTGCTTTTCGCAAATGTTAATGTTTATTCTACAAACAATGATTAAATAATAATACAGAGAATATAAGTATGTTATTCTTTCTTGCCGCGTAGCCCATTGGTGGAAGATGAATGCAAAAGACACATTATTTTTCTTTTTTTTCAGTCTGACATCAGACAAAGTGAATTACCAAGCTCGGATTAAAAAAAAGTAACTTTAAATAGTCTAGATTTTTAATGTTACATGTAATTTTTCAAACTCATTTGATTTCAGCTGTATTAATTCTGCAAGGGTAACAACTCACATGTTTCCTGACTTTCAGCAAATAACTACACATTTTTATTCATTGCCTGCAATGCGCTACCTTTCAAAAGACTTTTAATTTGAATGGTTCCAAAACGAAAACTTCTATGTTTTGAATTTATTATTTCATAGCTCTTAGTGGATGGTTCCAAATGTTTATTTATTAATCTTATTTTGAGGGGTTTTATTAGAATGGGCTTGCTAAATCAACTCTAAGGAGTAGCCACAACATAGGATTTTGATGAAAAATCAAGAATATATATTTCTTCAAAATAATAAGCAACATAGTTGTATTGCATATAGAACTAATGAAGCAAGTTCAAAGGCATAATATAAACAGGAGATGTCATTTATTCTGAGTCATTGCTTATGATTACTGTCATTTATGCAATGTAAAAATAGTTACAAGCATATTACAATACACAGTGATTCTTATGTGTGTATATATGATTAAATAAACAAAGAATTAATAATATTTATTTTGATGTAGATGTTTTCAAAGTCGTCTACTGCAGATTTATTCATACCGGAAAGTGTTTACTGATGTGCTATTTCAAGCTTCTTCTAAATTCTGATGAAATTGAAAAAATATATTTTGACAAACATAACCCTTTGCCACTTACAGACACTTTCGTCGGTCTCTACAGCAGACACTTTTTTAAAACATTGAGACAAAGGTAGAAGTTGAAGTTGCTCATTATGAGCAGTTTCACATTTTGCCACAATGTTTTCAACCTTATTAAAATGTGATAAATACTGCCTGGATAAATACCAATAATTAAGATGCTAACGTTGAAGGAAAGGCTAAACAGCCTTAACACTCTTAAATACTGATCATGCAATTATGTGCATCTGTGGTATAAAACTTTTGAAAACATTGTGAAAAACAGACATTACTCATCTGATGCGTCGAAATGCACCTGTTTTAAGGAAAGTTTTAATGAGCAATTTCTCCCCTTTCCACAATGTTTTCAACTTTTTTCAATAGTTGTTCTTTCATTTAAATAGAGTTTCCATATTTCAGCGTAAATGCATGCTTTCAATAAACGACGTAAACTTCGGTGGAAATTTCGTTTAGTCATTTTTTATTTAATGCAAAAAGTTTCCTGGATCTATAAATAGACCACTGCAATTGAGTTCGATAAATATATTGGACAGAACTTGATCTCTACTTTACTGCAGTTTGATCACGGACTTCTAGTGTTGCCCGAAAATCTTGCCTTAATATATTTCTTTTGTTGATAATGAACCAGAGAACTAGAGAGATGGAAGTCACACGAATTAAACCGACCTTTGGAACTTTGAGATCTGCGAAGTTCAAAGATCAGTTTGTGACTCTGACCATGGACTTGTTTTGTAAAGTCCGGACCCGTTATTTTGACTTTATATGTTTCTGTAATTGATTAAGAATCAGAGAGCAATAATAGCGAAAACATACAAATTGTACCGGGCTTTTGGTAATTTGTGATCTGCGAAGGTCAAAATCAGTATGTGACTCTACTACTGTTTGATCATGGTCTGATGAAATCCGTACCGGAAACCCTGCCTTTAATTGATAATGAACAAGAGAACAAGAATGTTGTAGTCATAGGAATTACTAAATCCCGTCTCAACACAATTTAATTTGCATTAATTAACTATTTACTACTTGTATTAATTAAGATCAGTTTTCATGTGACGTAATTTTAATTATTTTTAAATTTCAAACACAAATATCTGGATGCGAATAGTTTCTGTTTTATGTATACTGTTTTCCGGGTGTGATACACATGCTATATCAATTAATTTGGAGAGTTAATTAAGTTTTTAGAGAGATGTGTTAACACAGAAGGAAACGCAGGAAGCGTTCAGTATGATACATGTAACCCTTTTCCACTATGTTTTAAAAAGTCATATATGACATTTTGAAACTCGAAAAAAGAGGATTGAAATGGTCTTTCCATTGACGCCTATTCATAAAATTTTATAAAGAGAAACATTCTCTTATTGAGCCAAGTCTTCCTTGTCATAATAAATAATAATTTCCCAACGATGGTTCCTAGAAAAGAAAGCATCATATAATGGTAGATTTGATAAATAATTCGTATTCATGCTTAGTCATTTCGAAACAATAAGAACATGTGACTGTCTGCATTAAATCTGTTAATAGAACGAATCATTTGTAGCACGTCCCGTTTATCAGCTTTGAGAATCGGTCTGATTCACTAAGATGTTAGAAAACACTCAATGGCTCGTTGTATTTAATTTTCTTGTTTGAATATCCATCCCAACAAGTTGCAGGCTGTTTCTTGTTTCTTCATATCCAATGTGTGGGTCTGTGTTTATAACGTGAATTAAGTTGTCAACAGCATCTTGTTTATAGACGGGCTTGTTTGTCTTTGAATACAGGATATACTGCAAGAAGTACAGGTACACTTTGGAATCTACAACAATCCAGTCAAACCAGAAATACTCATTGACATCCCTAGAATCAGGTGGTGTACATGTACATGTATAAACTGAAGGATACATCTCGTAATGTAACGCTGGAGGTACAATGTTGGCCTGATGAGGTAGAACTACTAAACATCCAGTTATAGATGTTCTTGCGAACTCCGTGTACGAAGAAATGTCTTGTGAACCAAGCATTCGTACAAGTTCATTAACTGCCTCATTTCGATATATATCTGCGGCTTTATGGAAGCCACACATTGATAAAAACATGTGATTTCAAAGACGTTTCACATTGAAAAAGATTATTTTCACATGTATCGTTCCGGTCACTCTGCAAACAGTAGGAAGCGATTATTAAATACGCGGATATTGTATTACAGTTTATACTTTCTTCTATGTAATACTTTAAGGAATACGCTTGGCTGATGACAACTCGCTTTGAATTGAAAAATATCGACCTAAAGAATATTTGTTTACTATGCATTTCATTAACATACAACTAATAATCAAGATATTACTATTTAAAGATGACTATTTGTGCTGATCGGTGCCGCAGCTAGAGCGCGGCCATTGTTTACATATCGCAATGTCTCGAGACTTTCTGAAAAGAATCGTGACGTCATTTACACACTATGTCCCAAACAAAACATAAAGGTAGAGTTAGCTAATGGACGACTGCGGTACTATAAAGGGAATACAAAATAGACTTTTTCGTAAGAAAATTAACCCCAGAAGTTTACAAACCTAAACTTCAATTATTCAAAATGGAATTCCAAGCATTACATCATATTGTTACTAGATCTATATAAAGTTGTATAGTAAATAGTATCCAACCATAGTAGGTGGATAGAAAACACGAAGTTGACTCTTGTAATATATATCAGCCAATTAAATATATGTGTGTTAACATTTATTTATACAAGTAATGTCATTCGTTTATATATTTGACAGTTGTTTGGTATGATTTCACAGCTCGTTAGACTGTAATAGGATCTGTCGGCGAGTCTTTTGAGCAGACATAATTCAATCCCTTCCCTACATACTCTGCAGCAGACGGTAAAGAGATTTTCCATATTAGTCATCTGCTGCAGAGTTGGTGTTTGTGAAAAAGGGAGAATAGAAATGGTTAATTTTGACTTAATTTCCAAAAGGAGTTTTATTGTAAAACTTCTATATTATATTCCAAATGAAATCGTCCAATTTCTAAAATCTTTACTTGTTTTTAGTTGAATGTATTTAACCACAATTCATTACCTCCAAATACAAGACACGGGAAAGTTTCTAAAGAATGAGTACAGCATTGCTTCGGAGGTTTATAGCTTCGGAGGTTTTACTCAAATGAGCCACGTCCCACACAAATCGCAATTCGGAGGTCATATTGTGAATTGCAAATAAGATCAAATTGCATATTTGTATGGTCGGTTTTTCGTCAGGATTCGTCTGCAGAGGCTTACTGTATCGCTCAAAAGCAAAAACAATTTTCGGCCATGCCTATAAAGGCGTTCTTACACCGGCACTCCACACTACATGTACAATTTCTATGACAGCAAATACATGTATAAATAAAGTTGTAAACGTTGTGACAAAAGGCGAAATTCACAGATTAATCGAAAATTACAAACATTGTACCGTTCTTTATTGAAAACCAATTAAAGGTCATAAAACCCAATCATATTTCCGGCAGCGATCAGACACTACTTAAGATGTACCAACAAAGCACCGCCGAGGCTTTGGTGTGCTGATCAGAAGCAGCAGCCGACTAGGGGTAATAAACAGCAAGTCAACTAATTACGGGTAATAAAATAATTAATTGACTATCATGCAAGGCGAAAATGTTACAGCAGTCAAAAGACGTCAGTTCGTTTGAGAACATTCCATTTAGCTTTTCCTATACAATTAATTACTGCAATACTGTTACGTCTTTCACAACCTTATGTTGAAGTACTGCCCAAAACCTCAGGAATTTGATGATGATCAAATTAAAACAAGGACAGCACTGGCTGTAATGGACAATGTTCATTCCCTTGGTCGACAACGGCGAAACGATTTATGTGGTGAAAAGATCTATAGGCAGGTATTTTCAAAACTAACTGGAGAGTGGACAGTTAAGCCTGTCTATGAACATAAGAACTGCATGTGGGTGCTCGAGTTGATGAACAAAGTTGTTAAACATTTTCCTCTGGAAGTGGCATTTCGATGCAGTTATAGCATGAACAAAGATCCTCCTTAGAAATCGGGACTAGTGCGATCTCCAATTCTTGATAAACATTATTCCTTTCCATTTCCAAAAATTCGATGTCTGTATACTCTGGTTCAACATTATATGCGATAATATCGTCTAATTCGTACTCCATAATTTTAAGAAAATTTAATACACTCTCAAACTATTAATGCAGTTTAAAGTATTATAGTCAAGCAGCACGATATCAAATCTTACGCCCATAGGCGATCGATACCGACGTGAAAACACAAACCTTAAAAGCATATATCTTGGTAGTGCAAGCATGTAAAAAAAGGTTAATTACATAAAAATGATACATTACTGTAGTGCTATTTAGTCATACAGTTTAATCTGAGCACAGCGTATTCCTTTAAACCAACAAAACAGCATCCTTAACCGATGCATGTCTATGGTAGACAGTATTATACTAGCTATACATTGTGCTGTTTGAAGGCGTAGATGTGGAAGAAAGTGCATATTGCTTGTCTGGTCTCTTTTTCAGTATGATCTCTTACACAGTCAGTTTGTAAACTATGTGTTTGCATTACGAGCAATTTAACAATATAATGGGTAGCTGCTATACGTTTGCACTGCGTAAGGATGTAATTGTACGAATCCGAAATGATTTAATAAGGTCTACATACAATACCATTGCTGTTTCAGAAACATTATTATGCTTTATCCTCATAATACTAGGTCCGCACCCAAATAGCACATTTGACATCACATTGCCGATGTAATAATCTACACCAATGTTCTACCATGTCCTCTAGGACAGACGTTACCTCTCGTAGAGTTCTTTGCTCAATTATGTCAAACATGTTTTCATTCGGAATAAAGTAACTTGGACAGTAATATTTCTTTACCTAGTGTAACAGAAGTTTGATACAAAGACGCATACTATTTAGAAGGTTTCTACGTTTCCAGAATTCACAGGGAGTTCTTTCAATTGCGTATAACAAACATGTTTTACAGTGATACGACGAAATCGATTCGGATACACGTTGGTGTATGATGTCTTTCTTGGTCATCTTAAGTAAGATGTAGCATTTGTGCTGAGTCGAGTTAAGACTAGACATAAGTTCATGTTCCTGGAGTGAAGATGACAGCCTCCACTTGATCGAACCATTTTGACTGGATGGATGATTTTTTCCGACAAAGAAACACCCGACTTCTGTCAACATATTCATGTCTGTTTCGTTTAGTTGATTGCAGTTGGTATTACCCAGGATTTAGCAAAACTAGGGATGTGCTGACATGCCAATGCTAAAACTACGTCTTTATCTGCCCTTCCAATTACACGCGTACATGTTACAACAGGACCATTTATCTCTCGATACTCATCATTAATTTCATGTAAGTGCTGTACACATATTCTACCGTATTGATCGGGTACACAATCATTTACAGTGGACGTGTCGGGGTGATAACTCTGAACTGTGTTTTATCACTGCGTGTAGCTTACAATATCCGGGTTAAGTCGTGTCATCTGTCACTATGAGGAATGATGTCCGAGTTCAGTCCTGTTGTTGTTGTACCCTCACAGTTACTTCCTAAAGTGTAGCCGTTTGTTGGTTTTTCGTTACATAAGTTTGATACCATGGTCCATACTATTTCAGATATTATTGATTTTTCTCTGTAATAGCCGCTCATCTCTTCTGAAGCGCCGATCCAATCCTGAATCTCATAAAGACGGAGTGATAAATTGTGGTAACAATCATCCATGTTGTTGCACTTTGACATAGAAACGATCTTTTCGTAGAAAGAGACCAACGTTGCCATAAAAAGGTAATTGATTTCTAAAACCGTTTAAGTGACATCGGATAGTTGTTAAAATCGGTACAAATCGTCAGATAATTATTAATTTAAACATTACGATTAATTATATAAAAACAAGGGATCATAAAAGTAAGACGTATTTATGTGACATATGCAATACATAATGTCTTATCTTTAACTAACTTCCGGGTGTAAAAACAAACTTGTCACTTGTTGCTTAGTCTTATTCAATCATTAAACCATTATGTAATCCAATTTCATAAACACAATCATCTTTTTACTGATCTTGTGCTCGAGATTCAAAACGCATATTTATTTGAAAATAAGAATCCAACATGTCCTGTTTAGTTCTGCATTATCAATAAACAAAATACGTAAAATACGTCGATAATACCGTACAACAATCTATATGTATTTGCTCC
This sequence comes from Serripes groenlandicus, assembly GCA_031761405.1. Taxonomy (NCBI): domain Eukaryota; kingdom Metazoa; phylum Mollusca; class Bivalvia; order Cardiida; family Cardiidae; genus Serripes; species Serripes groenlandicus. Next base: position 55,604,523 of record JASEVX010000003.1, read on the forward strand.
AAAGAAAACTTTGTTATTTCTCCATTCATTGTATTCATTGTATGTATAGTTCTATGCTATGAACATTGTATAATGTTTAATGCAATAAACTTGTATTGATTGTATTGATTGTGTCGTCATTTTCTATTTAAGGCTGCATTTATTACTCATACAAAATGGCTGTAAATGAATAGGTACTTATTCATACAGATATTTGTTTTTAATTGTTATAGTTTATATAAAAGTTAAACCACTGGCGTCTGCATTTTTATTTGAGAACATTTGGAAAATACCCTCCCCGGTGATTTCCCTTTATAGTATTGGTATATAAATAAATCATAGGGGCTTGGCACGCTATTATAAATCAAAGTACTGAAGTACTGAAGGTAGAATTGCGATCGTTTAAGAAAAGATACAGAAGTGCATATATGAATATTTATTTTACAAAATGTTGACGAACAGACAGACGGAGAGACAGACATCGCCAATCTATAGACCGGAATTGCTAGAGCAATCCGGCCAAAAAAAAAAAAATCATCAATTTTAGCAGTAAAATCCTGCCAAGAAGTAATGAATTGAGAAAAAAATGTGCTGAGAGGTCCATAATTTCAAACTTGCTAAGATTTGATCTGTGTAATGAATGTACAAATTGAAAAATGTATTGTTGACATGTATTTTCTACACCATCATTGTAATGTTGTTTATCATAAAAAAAATTATTCCTTTTTTTAAATAAACTTTTAATCAAAATGTGTGTCTCAGTGTTGTCTTCTTCAGCAGTTTAACAGAAACAAAGTCTAAATCTGAAATTGTGTCAATGTGTTATTTGTCAACTCTGTCCCATAAGTTTTGCTTGTGATTTGAACTCTCATAAAAAAAGCACGGAAAGGGACAACTTTCACAACTTTGATTAAATATGTTTTCAATTAAATTGTAAAAAATATTTTTCTTGTTTTTTGAAAGTTTTGTCATTATTATTTAAGACGGACATTATATACTAAAATAGCCAACTGACTATCATTTGAAAAAGTGTTTCTTATTTAAACCTTTCCCACTTGCATACGTAATTGCAGCCGACGACTTTTGAAAACATTGATGCAGAAGAAGAAATTGCTCATAACAAGCTTTCTCCTTTTGCAACAATGTTTTCAACTATATTCAATGATTACACTTCCAATAAATGTGATTTTCTGTATCTTTGCTCAGATTTTTTTTAATTCGTCTGCTGCAGAGTTTTTATATTGTGGGGTGGGTTGTGATTTGTTAAAGGGCAAGCAGGATTGGGAATTGAGTGTTGCACTTATCCTAATGAAACACTCGCCTGCCTGTGCATGTTTTAGCTTAACTTAACTTGTTAATGTTCTTTCCATCATCAACTTAGTCATCTGTTAGTAATCAACTCTATGAACGAAATAATCGCGTCAAAATCTTGAATCGCGTCAAAATCATAACGAACAAACTGTCAAAATCTAATTTTGAACTGTGTAATACAAATTTAGAATAAAAGGATGAATCAGTTATGTTGTAACAACCAATATCCGCGGATCATTTACCTGATTTTGGCCGAAAGAAATGATCGATTTCTTGCAAGATTTATTCGTTATTCGTTCTGCCTATTATAATCAAAGTATTCTAAACGCTTTATAAACAAGTGATTTAAAGCGCTCAAATCATTTGATGAAATTTGTTTCTTTAGACGCGGACCTTGTCGAAAGCACCTATCCAAAATGCAAACGTCATCGTTAATCGTTGTCGAAGGAATATAGATGGACTGAGAGAAAGAGAAAGAAAAGGCTTAGCAATGCATACTATCTTTATGAATAAGGACATGAACGAATATGTATGGACTAGCGCCTAGAATTTCGTACTAGCCGATCCTTCATTCCACTCGCTTATGCTAGCGGGCGAGTGGATGTTTACATCTCTGCCGAGAGGGAAAAAAGGGTTACAATTTACAAAGGGTAATTGCGCGGTGCAGTGCTATATTGGCGTAGTGATATCTAAATAATTGTGTACACTTTAAATATGATATTTACACTTACAAGACTTGTTATTTTCTATTATAAGCTTGAATAATCGGATTTTTTTTCGTTACTCTATGTTTGCTTTTGTGAGCATTCGCAAATTAGTCAAACCAAAAATTGCACTTAATTGTTGGTGGTGAAGGGCATATACATCACGTGACTTCAAACTCACTATGACTATGGCAGCCTCTGCGCATGCGCAAGTCTACCAAAAAGTATATACTAACTTCTTCGTTAGCCAGATTTGACCAATGTTTGGATGCTGGTGCTATACAAAGAAAATAACGACAATCGAATACAGCTGTATGCGCCTGCACGTTGCCAAATATCCTGAACACTGGTCACAAGGATTGTATTAATAAACGATCGGTTTAAGACCAGACTTTGTACCACGACACTTACGATGAAACTTAACAGATTTTAGCGTAGATATTTGGCTACATGCTGACTGGCGCAAAACGCTTTTTTCGATGGTCTTTTTTCTTTTTTATCGGACCAAAATGTAAACATGGGTAAAATTCGTAAAATACAATGGAAATACCGTTTCGTCAAATCTCTATTTTAGGCAATAATATTGCTTGGATCTATAATAGACAATACACCCAGAGAAATACCGTGATATAAGCGAATACCAGTGAAGAGTGGAAACAGTCACACACACACACACACAATTAACACCGACAAGGAACAACTCTTCAGGTAATTATTAATTTAAACAATACGATTAATTATATAAACTCGAGGGAACATAAAAGCAAGACGTATTTATGTGACATATGCAATACATAATTTCTTACCTTTTACTAACTTCCGGTGTAAAAACAAAATGGTCACTGGTTGCTTAGTCTTATTTAGTCATTAAATCAATATGTAATCCAATTTCATGAACACAATCATATTCTCCTGGTCTTGTACTCGAGATTCAAAACTGGATTTTAAAATTCATCATGTCCTGTTTAGAACTGCCTTATCAATAAACAAAATGCTTAAAATACGTTGGAAAAACCGTGTCGTCATTTTCTATTTTAGGCAACGATGTTGCTTGGATCTATAATAGGGCGAGTTCGGATGGGCTTCTCTAGGATAGAGAACTGTACGTCATGTCTAAATATAAATTCAGAAAACATGCGCACTTATGCTTTCCATCTGAACGGTGTTTCCTCGTCTTAGTAGTAAACCATTCGGAACTACTCGGGTAATACCGTAATCCTTCATCATCCATTGGTGAAGCAATTCCGAATGAGTAATAAACATCGTTGGTCGCCATTTTGAAATGCTAGTAACCCCAGGCTTGAGGTGGGTTATTAGGATTCGGGTCAAAAGGTCAAAATGACGTCACTAAGGTTAAAAGTATCACCGTTCACATGGATTCCGAGTGCACTCGGGCTGTTCTCGGATCCCATCCGAACTCGCCCATAGATAACTGGGGCGAGACTAAATTAACTTGGAATAGTCCTATACCATCCAGTCTGAACACCTTTATTACTCATGCAAAATGGCTGTACATGAATAGACACTAATTCATACAGATACTAGGTATTGTTCTAGTTTGTATAAAAGTTAAACCACTGGCGGCTGCATTTTCTTTGTGAAAAGAGGTAACTTGACATATTTTAGGATAGATATTTGGCTACATGCTAACTGGCACATAACGCTTTATTCGGTGGTAATTTCTTTTTAAATGTAAACATTGGTCAAATTCGTCTGAAAAGGCAGTTTGATGCCTTGTTGATAAAAACAGATTATATGTGTCTATGATGGCGTGCTAGGCCCTTATGATTTAGATACGGCAATCATTTTATGTATGTGTTCATACTTATCCTGTGCATCTACACACTCTGATAAAAATCTACAATGTTTACATATTACTTAGGTCGCGGTTTCGATCCCCGGCTGTGTCAAACCAAAGAATTTAGATATTGCAGTAATTACTTTCCCTTTTTGGTGCTCAGGGTTGTGTGGTTAGCATTACGACTGGATTTCTGGTTGCAGGATACATAGACTAGTAGTACTGGTAAATAATACAAACCATACACAATATAAACAAACATGTCGTAGACCGTACACGCCTGATTATCGTTGTTTTCGAGCAGATTTAAAAATCAGTATTGTGATCGTTATGCACGACGTCCAAGCTAAATGCTGCCTGGAATGAACAGAAAGCCTTTTTATTAACCATTTCGATATGCTGAATTTTTAAATGGACTTGACCAGTCCTTAGTCGATTATAGGTATATAAAGACAAGAGGTCCGCGGAGCGAAAGCAAACGTTCGTCTGCTTTTTTCTAAGCCGAAAAGAGGGGCATTCCTATATATCGTACCAACTGGTTTTCGCTCTTTCTTTTGCTTATTTTCAGTTTTCTACTGGCATGTTCAAAACGCTTAAAGTGACATTACAAACAAACAAAACAGACTTAATAATTCTTGCTATATGTTGACTATACATGTGAACTTTCAAATTGCTCAATCTTGATCATAAATATCTAGAATCTTTTTTTATTTTTTTGCTATCATACTTCTGCTAAACTGGAAGGAGAATAGACTTCCCCCTCTCTTCAAAAGCTTGTGTCACACTTAACAATATATGTTAATATTTAAGCACCTATGTGTTGTTGTTTTTTTAATCTAATTGATCTAGTTAGAGGATTTAAAACAGTTTATTGGTAAAAAAAACACCTTGAGAAACTTCAGCTTGTATGACACATTATAGTTGCAGTGACTGTTAAGCAAACTGTAAACCAAATGGTTTCAGGACTAAACTTGTCATTTAAGGACTAAACTTCACATGCTGAATATCACATAGATCGTAGCATATAAAACGTTTCATCCCTTCGTCAATATTGACCCTTTCTTCTCTTGGTAACCTTTTTATATAGGCTATGGTAGCCACGTGAGGCAAAACCTGGCCTTTATGTTTAAAATAAAGGGGCATTTGGCCTTCTTGTTCGAAATAGTTATATCCTGTCTGTTTGCACAGGTTATTTAAATGTACTGAAATGCATCTGCTTCCTTTAAGTCATGCTTCAAAATCATGCGAAATACTTCTTGTTTGCATTAAAGTTAAACATCTGGCGTCTGCATTTTTATCTACTACGCAGACGCAGGTTTGTCTGGATCCTAATATATGCCATTGCACCGTATGTAGGGTAATACCCGTTGCTTTTCACATACACACTTTCCAAAATTCAAAAACCAGATCCTGAGATTTGTAACATCCAAAGATATAAACATTTAAGAGTGATATCTGCAACCTACCTGTTCTCAAGCTTTCACAATTTACCGTATCAACAAACAACAAACAAGATCACTATCAATACACAAATACAGTACAGGCCGAAAGGGAAATAGATAAAACTAGAAAAAAGACTGGCATACAAACAAAGTAGCTCCTCTTGTATGAAGACAAATATTTCGGTAAATATGACAGAACACGTCGGTGTGTATAAACCTTCTTTGGTATTCTAAGCCCTTACATAATATGATTAAAATGTCTAAAACTAATTTCTTGTGGTGTAAACAAAAACTTGTCTTTTAATGTCTTGTCTAACTGGCATTGTACATTTGGTGCAACAGAACGAGTTTTGGGGTAAGGGCTTTTCGCACCTATTCCATTCCTAGCCTGCTTTCGAAAAGTCGACTTAAGGCTGCAACAAAGCTTCACAATAAAATTCCTCCACAAAGATTGAGTTTTTATTGGTTATAACCAGCTTTTACACTGATTTCATTGGATCGACCGAATAACGAACAACATTCCGCTTGCATTAATTAATGAGACAAAATAGTTTTAACGAGTGAAACACACTCTGACCTATGATTGACCTCAATGGCAGTGTTGTTAGTTAATTTCAACATACACACGTCAACATGTAATCTAGTCCTAGATGTCAAATAAATTAGAAATGTAGTCTAAATAGGTTTTCGTCAATTAACCTTGTACGGGCCCCTTTCGGAGATTCAATTAAACTGCAAATACATTACAAATACCATAACATGTTAACCCTTTCCTTAACACAGACGTGATTTGACTCATCGAACTAGTCTTCTGTAATCAATACTTTATGTGTTGTCACAGTCTGTAAAGCTTGGGGGCATTATCCGTCGTCCGGCCGGCTGTCTGCCTGAATGTGCATTCGTCCGTCCGTCATTGTTTGCATTTATTGGCGAAAACGTTGTTTCTGTTTAGCAGATTCATTTCGAAGTGGTCACACTTATATCGTGTGATCAGGAGAACAGCAAAATACTAGGTACATAACTCTGGTCTGCTTATTGTAGTAATCTCCAAGTTTCCTTATTTAGTTCAGCCATTTTCTCAATTAATTTCCATTGTATCCATTTAAAACTTGGTTTGTAGATACCTTATAACCAACAGATGTGGTGCACCATTACCAAAACTTTAACATGCTGTGTTTGGAGTGTGTATATTTTTTCTTTCCATGTTCTCACTTATTATATGACTTTAGTGTGCAACACATGCGTTCCGTGAAATGCTCTTGTTCGTTAATGAGTGCTTCCCAAAGCTTTGTGCGTTGTCCGGAGCGACTGACTGTCTGTTCATCCATCCGCCCATCCGTTATTTTAGGTATAAACTCATTTTGTTCATATATTTCTTCGGTCATTGTCTGAATAGATGTTCAATGAATCAAAATAAGACTTCGTGTATAGGAAACTAATAAGCTACAGATGTGCAATGCTCAACAGACATAACTCTAGCATGCTTTCGACTGTCTTTCATGTATGATATACATTGTGGGTCTTTAGTGTTTTCGAACTGGAATTATTTTAATTAAGGGTCGCTGCTCAGTCTTTTGTCAATCTTTTGTCCTTCGTTATCTATTTTGTTTATACAAGATAAGGGTCAAACTTTGATAAATGAGGTATTGGTTATTGGCAGGCAATCTGTGTTGTTTCCAAAATATTTGGTTTGGTTTGTTTAAAGGTCGATGATTTATTGTTTCAAAAATGGTTGTCCATATTAACTATGCCATATATTTTCAACTTACGTATGCCCCTATACCATCAGCGCTTTCAGCGCTTTGATTGATAATAGGAATCCGACATGTCCAGTTTATTAAAACGTTACCTATAAATAAATGACGTAAACTATAGGGGAATTTTGTGTCGTCATTTTCTATTTTAGGCAAACATGTTTCATGGATCTATAAATAGACCACAATTATTGAGTTCGATAAACAGATTTAAAAGAACTTGAACTCCGAGACACACGTACTCCCTCATACGAATATATTTTTCGGCGAAAGCTGATTAACCTGGGTTTTGACTTAGATGTTAAACAAGTGATCTAGATTGTAGACCAATCAAATGTTGTTTTAATGAATAATGTCGAAGAAATAAAGGAAATGAAACGTTTTGATTGGTTCATAGTTAAGTTGACGATCCTACGAGAAGTACTTATAAGAGAAGTTTTAAAATGAAATTGTCTGCATACTAACCTTTAATTGTTTTCCTTAAGAAATACATTAGTGAAACAAATCAGTGAAACAAATCAGTGAAAACGTATGAAATATAATATTTAAGGGTAAAATATTAATTATTTTTGAAACATGATAGGTTTTCAGTTATTTATCGTCAATTGAAACTTGTACACCTCTTGGGAGCCTCGCGTAATCTCCAGTCATGTGACGTATTCTCGGCCTTGAAAGGAACAAAGTCATATCACGCTAGTGTAATGGATTGTCAAGTGAAAGGTCTGTGGTTCGCTTCCCGGCAGAGGCAAGCTTTTTTCTTTCTCACTCATTCATATCAAAACAAAAGTATATATATATGAACTAAAACATTTATAAACCAAATATTACATATTCAACGTTATTATTTTCTGTCATTCTAATAAGTGAGATAAAAGATAAAACAATATGCGCATGTTCCATTTCTTAGTGTTTTCTCATATTGATCGCCGTTTATCTTTTTAACGATATTTCTTGTTTTAATTGAGAAAATAAACTTTGTTTTAAGTATGTTTTCTAAATCATCAACTTGCTACACGATTATACTTTGGACGAACTATACTGATATTATTTTTAGTTAGAGACAATGAAGACAAGATAAGATGTCAATATACGCATGAAGTCATGACTCTTGTCTCAGTGAAAGTTGATAATAGATTTGTGAATTAAACCTCCACAAGAATCAGTGAAGAAAATTGTCATTTTCATTTAAAAAAACAAAACTAGCAGACGACAGTCCCGATATGGTATAATTTCTCGCCTGCTCTTTAAATGGGTTGTTTATCATGTACTAAAACTAGCTCTCTTTATGACTCTATAATCGATTGACTAGATAAATTGGTTGTGTAAGTGGATCATCGCATTTGGTAAGCGACTACTCTGGTGATCAGTTTGCTTAGTGAGGTATACGACCCTAGACTTGTACTTTGAGGGTTGATTTCAACTTCTATAATGTCATTATCATACTTCGATCATAAACGTTCTCGATGAGTTTCCTAGAGGCTTCTACGATAAGTCGTCGAACAGAGAATATCTTGATTAGAGTACCTGACGGTGTGTGCTGGTCTCGACCTCCTCACGTCGAAATGTCCAGTCCGTCGGTTCTCTTGTGAAGGATCCATGCGGTTGTCAAACTAAAATAAGTATGTCATATCCCTAAAAAGACTCCATGATATTCCATACGGGATCTTCATAAGCAATTTCACCTTTTGTCACAGTGTTTTCAACTCTTTTCAAACAGATCACTTTCATTTTATGAGGTTTTCCGTATTTTTGCCAAGATGTTTTTAAAATTCCGCTACAGTTTTGTTGTTTGTTGGAAAGGGTTAAATATTGGTGTTGCGTCTGATGCAAGGGGTTATTATATTTTCTCCGTAGCGGTAAAACATGAAGAGGTATGTTACGGATTAAATGTCTAGGCTTTCGCCAAAAGATACATGTGTGCATCTTTTAACCCTTTCCAGTATGCAATAAATATGCTTTTGAGAATTTAAGAATGTCAACGAAAATAGGGATTTTTTTTATAGTTAACGTTAATTATTGAACACATCGTGACAAGAGAGAAACTGCTTATTATGAGCAATTTCTCCTTTTGCCATACAATTTTAAAAAGCTATCTGCTGTATGGGCGTCAAAAAGCGCTTAGGTTCGAGAAAGGATCAAAGTAAGGCCAATAGGAAAGAGTCTGGATAGAATAGTGGACATATGTAGTTTAATCTGAGTGTTCACTGTTTACAAATGCAGTAAGACCCCTATATCGTCTGACTTTTCTAATTTTATTAATCAAGGAAAACACAAGTAATGCCCTATTCCGTAATCCTACCTTTATATATTTCCTTAGTTGATAATCAACCAGAGAACAAGAACAGTAAAGGGTATTTATTAGAATTGGCTTGATGAACTAACTCTAAGAAGTACCCACAAGCTAGGACTTTGATGATGAATCAAGAATATTTATTTCGTTAAAAGAAGAAGTAACATGATTGTATTGCACATAGAACTAATGAAGAAAGTTCAAAAGTTCAAAAGCATAGTAGAAACAAGAGTTTTCATTACAAGTATATTACAGTACACAGTGATTATAATGTGTGTATATATATTTTTAAACATATATATAAAACTGTACAGCCTAATTACATTTATTTTTATGTGGATGTTTTCAAAGTAGTCTGCTGCAGATTTATTTATAACGGAAAATGTTTAGTGATATGCTAGTTCAAGCTTTTTCTTAATTCTGACGAAATTGAAAAGAATATTTTGACAAGCATAACCCTTTGCCACTTACATACACTTTCTTATGTCTTTTCAGCAGACGACTTATGAAAACATTGAGACAAAGGGAGAAGTTGCTCATTACGAGCAGTTTCTCTTTTTGCCACAATGTTTTCAATATCATTAAAATGTGATAAATACAGCCTAGATAAACAACACTAATTAAAGATGCTAAAGTTGAATGAATGGCTAAAAAGCGTTAACCCTCTTAAAAATAGTTCAGTGCATCTGTGGCATAACACTTTTGAAAACATTGTGGATAAAGAGAAAGTGCTCATCTGATGCGTCGAACTGCACCTGTTTTTAGGTAAGGTTTAACTTTTTCCAGCATAGAAACACTTTCTGACGAATCTGCAGCAGACGTCCTTTGAAGACAATGTGGTAAAACAAGCAAGTACTCCTCTTATCACAATTATGTCATTATTTTTCAACTTCATTTATAGAGATTTTTTTTTTTTTTTTTTTGAGTCACCTGATGCAGTTTTCCTGTATGTGGGAAAGGGTTAAGATTCATTTAGCTTTTCTTTCAACTTTAAACCTTTCCCATTTGAAAACGCATTTCAATGCATCTGCAGCAGACGACTAATGAAAACGTTATGACAAATCAAGAAATTGTTCATATATGAGAATTTTTCTCTATTTGACACAATGCTTTCAACTTTATTCAATATTTTATTTCATTTAGAGATATTTTCCTAATTTTAAACTGAGTATTTCCAATGGCTTCGGCTGTATGTTTGTTGATGTCGGAAACAGGTTAAAAACTATAACTATACATATTTCGCATTTAAACATTTCCCACATGTAACAAAAACACAGTAGAAAGGGTTGAAATCATCTGGAGAAAATATATAATAATATTTGTTCATAAAAATTAAGTTTTTGAAAAGAGTTGTAAACATTGCACATTGCCAAAAATATTTCAAAAAATGTCTGAATGTTGGACAGAGTATCCTTTAACCCTTTACCACATACAGACGCTTCCTGGTGCCTCTGCAGCAGACAACTTTTGAAAACATTGTGGCAAAAGGAGAAATTTCTCCAAATGAGCAATTTCGTCTTTAGCCACAATGTTTTCATTTTTTTCCAATAATTGTTCTTTCATTTAAATAGAGTTTCAATATTTCAGCCTAAATGCATGTTTCAATAAACAAGGTAAACAACGTCATTTTCTATTTTAGGCAAAAGGTTTCCTGGATAAATAAATAGACCACAGCAATTGAGTTCAATACACAGATTGAAAAGGACTTGATCACTAGATATATCTACGCAGTCTGATCAGTGTCTTGTAATGTTGCCTCCAAATCGTGCCTTAATACGTTTCTTCAGTTGATAATGCACCAGAGAACTACAGAGAGGGTAGTCAAACAATTTTAAACCGAACTTTGGGAACTTGTGATCAACGATCAATATGTGACTTTACATTGTAAAGTCCGGACCCGTAACTCTGACTTGTATTGATAATGAACCAGATAACATTACTGTTGAGGTTATAGGCATACTTTAGACCTGTGACATTTTGCGATCTACGAAAATCAAAGATAAGTATGTGTCTTTACGCACCTTGCTAACAGTTTTATAATGTCGCCTTCAAGTCGTGCAAATATCATATACAGCGGTTATAACATTATTTAAACCATACTCAGCATTTATTCATGATGAGTCTTACCGAAATAAAATTACAGCATGTGTATGTTTGAATTTAAACTGTTAATAGAACGAATCATTTCTAGCACGTGCCATTTAGCAGCATTGTGAATCGGTCTGATTCTCCAGGATATTATATAACACTCCATAGCTTGTTGTATTTTATTTTCTTGTTTGAATATCCATCCCAACAAGTTGCAGGCTGTTTCTTTATGTCCAAGGTTTTGGTCTGTGTTTATAACGTGAATTAAGTTGTCAACAGCATCTTGTTTATAAACGGGCTTGTTTGTCTTTGAATACAGGATATACTGCATAAGGTACAGGAAAACTTTGGAATCCACAATCATCCAGTCAAACCAGTAATCCCTGTCTTCATCCCTAGAATTAGGTGGTGTATAAACTGAACGATACATTTCGTAATGTAAAGCTGAGGATACAAGATTGGCCTGATGAGGTAGAAAGGCTAAACATCCAGCTGTACATGTCCTCGCGAACTCCGTGAACGGAATGTCGTGTGAACATATCAGGCTCGCAAGTTCATTAAATGCTTCATTCCGATGTATGGGCTGGTCGTTATTGCATTCACACACTGATACAACGTGTGATTTCAAAGATGTGTCACATTGAAGAAGGATTTTTTCACATATATCGTTTATGTCACTCTGCAAACAGTAGGAAGCGATTATTAAACACGCGGACGTTGTGTCACAGTTTTTACTTTCTTCTATGTAATACTTAAACCAACCAAACAATATCCTTAACCCATAAGTGTCTTTGGTAGACAGCATGATACTTGCTATATATTGTGCTGTCTGTAGGCGCAGATGGGGAAGAAAGTATCGTATTGCTTGTCTGGTCTCTTTTTCAGTATGATTTATTACACAGTCAGTTAGTAAAATATGTGTTTGCATTGAGTGCAATTTAACAATAGAACTACTAGCTTCTTTACTGTTGCATTGTGCAAGGATTACCATCGTTTGTTTCCGAAGTGATTTAATAAGGTCTACATACAAACATATTGCTTCTTTACAAACAGTATTGTGTTTTATGCTCATTATACTAGGTCCTGACCCATATAGCACATTTGACATCACATTGCCGATGTCATCACATGTTATTGACCAGATAAATCTGCACCAATGCTCTATCATGTCCTCTAGGACAAACTGTACCTGTCGAAGAGTGCTATGCTCTATCCTGTCAAACATGTTCTCCTCTGGAATAAAGAAATTTGGACAGAACTTCTTCGTTACCCATTGTAACAGTAGTTTGATGCAAAAACGCATACATTCTAGAAGGTTTCTACGGGTCCAGAATTCAAAGGGAGTTCTTTCAATTGTATATAACAAACATGTTTTACAATGATACGACGATATCGATTCGGGTACACTTCGGTGTATGATGTCTTTCTTTATCATTTTAAGTAAGATGTAACATTTGTGCTGGGTCGGGTTAAGGCTGGACATGAGTTCACGTTCCTGGAGTGAAAATGAAAGCCTCCATTCGATCGGACCATTTTGACTTGATGGATGATTTTTCCCGACAAAAAAACATCCGAATTCTGTCAACATATTGTTTTGTGTTTCATTTAGCCGATTGCAGCTGGTAACCCTATGTATCCAGGATGTAGCAAACGTAGGTATATGATGACATCTGAATGCAAAAACTTTATCTGCATCTGCCTTTTCAAATACACCAGTTCTTGTTATGGAAGGACCATGTATCTCTCGGTACTCATCACTACGTTTAATGTCATGTAAGTGTTTTGTGCATATTCTACCATATTCATCGGGTACGCACGCATATAGAGTGGATACGTCTGAAGTATAAATTGGAACATTATTCCAGACTGCTTGTAGTTTACAATATCCGGGTTGAGTCGTGTCATCTGTCACTATGAGGTATGATATAGCGTGCTGTGGTGCATCAGAGATCATCTCTACAACAGGTAAACAAGGACAGAATATATAATCAAAGTCTGAATTCAGCCCATTTGTTGTTGTACCCTCACATCTACTTCCTAATACATAGATGGAGATTGGTGTGTCGTCACATAAGTGTGATGCCATGCTCGATAGTATTTCCTGTATTATTGATTGCTCTCTGCATTTGTCCCTCATCTCTTCTGAAGCGCCGATCCAATCTAGAATTTCATAAAGACGGAGTGATAAAGTGTGGTAATGATCATCCATATTGTTGCACTTTGACCTGTCAATAGAAACAATTTAGTTGTGTAGTGTATCAAAGGTACCAAACAAAAATTATCGCTTTCTAATTCCGTTTGGTGAGTATGGACAGTTGTTGAAACATATATCATACGAAAAGCGATATTTGGAGGTCAATGGTCATCACGATAACACAGCATATTGATGTTGTCAATCAATATGTTATCATCCCTGTTCTCAAAGGCATTACGGATGCTTGCAGGACAAAATGATGAATGAACGTAGAAGTTCCCTTTCTGGCAGCAGTTTTTTCTCTGTCTGCCCATAATGGGAAGTGAATTTTCTATTTATTATTGACTAAGTGGGTCAGTTTATGACCCACAAGAGTTCTTTGATATTTATTAAAATGTCCTTTTCACTATAATTAATAGTAGAAAAGCGACTTGCATAAAAACAAAGTGGCTCCTTTTGTATGAAGACAAATATTTCGGTAAATATGACAGAAGACGTTATATGTATAACACGTTTTTGGTATTCTAAGCCGATACATAATATGATTAAAATGTATACAACTAACTTTTTGGTGTAAACAGAAACTTGCTATTCAATTCCTTCACAGTTTATTTCATTTGCACGATTTAAATGTAAACCACATTGACAATGTCATGTTTAACTGGCTTTGTACATGTGATTCAACAGACTGTTATTTGATAATAAGAATCCGACACGTCTAGTTTAATAAAACGTTGTGTATTTATAAATTAACGACGTTAACTAGGGTAGAAAGTTCTTATCGTCATTTTCAATTGAGGCAAAAATGTTATCTGGATCTATAAATAGACCACGGTAACTGAGTTCGAATAACAGATTGAAAATACTTGGACTGAGACCCAATGTAGTCCAGATTAATGACTGTTATTGAATATACACTCCCTCAAACGAATATTTTTTTCTAAGTTTGAAAGCGTCAGAGTACTAAGTTTGAAGAAAAGAAAGCTAAAACTTGTATAAACCATGTCTATACTGGTGATAAAGCATGGATACAACAAGCACAACCCGAGACAACTCGAGACAACAGATCAGTCCGAGCAGTGTATTGCCTCCAATAGAACGTCCAGACAAGCACCATTAGCCGAAAAAAACGTGACTCATTGTTGGACAACAATGGAATAATAAGGCTTAGAATTATATTAGAAAAGTCTCTGCAAAGTATTACACAGAGACTGACATGAATCATTACTGTGTTGAAAGTATTTGTCTTGGACGTGATAATGATAACGTAGCATTCTCTTAACAACCCTTATCTGACCAGACAGGATTACAACCTCTTCTCTAATATAAAGAAAAATCTGACTGAATAAAATACGTTACAGAATTAGCATCAACTTTGCTTCTTTTCCGTTACGTTAGGCTTAGGTTTGTGTCCGGTTTTTGCTTGTGTTAAATTGTTTGAGTAAGTAACGGGCAGTTGTAAATGTTGCATCAGTCGTGTATGTGGAAATCTTGTGATATCGGTTCAACAATGATTAGCTTGAGGAGCTAAGCAAATATACTCATACGTTGACCGAATCATTGAGTAAAACATTTTTAAATCTGTTTAAACTAAATCATATCAGTGGTTCCTATTGAAAACAGATGTGGTTTATTTTGGTGTTGTCAAAACACACTTACAGTCACTGAAATTGCTATCAAGATGTCAATAGTTAATTTATATTGTACGTTTCGGTAAAAGCACAATCGTCCCTGTTTTATAAAGAATCATACGTAATATAATTACAAGGATTGTTTTTATTACAGAAGTGTATTTATAAAATAATGGTCATATACTGCCAACCTGACGTAGTTTAGATTTAAACAAAAAGCACAATGGTGGTGTTTTATTGTCAGAAAGAAATAACTCAAAACATATTTGTTTTAGACAATCTCATAAAATGAAACGGCATTTTTGGTTGGTCTCTTTTTGTGTTGTATAAATAATGACATTTTCAAAATGAAAATAAAAATTAAAATTAAAATCAAGAAAACATACCGATATTCCTGTTGTTTACAAATACATATGTTCCTTACCAGGCAAGCATTGTTTAAGATCAATAAAATAAACGTCAGGCCTTTATGGCAGCCAAAGTCGAATGACGACTCTAAGTAACAATGATAAAACTCACGTGATACATTTCCTTATAAGGTAATGAATTGAGGTCCTTAGAAACCGTGACGTAAATATATTTATCCCATATCGGAATCGGTAATTTAGAATGGTACGCTCTGAAAACGTTTATAAATGGAAAATTGAAAGTATGAGTTAGATCTAGTGTTGAAATTATTCAGCAGAAATAAGAAAATTTAATGACAATAATATAACTACTGTATATACTTGTTTGCTTTGTGGTACCTGTAAACAGCACAAATGAATATAAAAATTTAAAAAACATATGACTAAGTATTCTTTCTTTAACTGTGCCCGTTTTGTTATGTCTCTCCTTACTCTGCGTATTGTCCATGTCGTCTCAATGTTTAGTCTTTTGTTAGTAAAATAGTCTATAAAGTCTTTGAATGTTATCTTTTCATCTTATCGCGTGTCTTACTTACGTATGACTCGACCCTATCGACCTATAAACTTAGTCTTTTGTTAGTAAAATAGTCTATCGTCTATGAATATTTTAAAAATGATATCTCAATTGTCTTTTTTTTTTTTTTTTTTTTTGATATTTTATTTTTATTTTTGTTTAAACAATATTTTCAACATTTTATGTAGTACATTTATATAAAAAAGCCCAGCAAATAAAGGGTTAAAGAGTTAAAGAGATACATAAGATTCAAAAGAGAGAGAGAGAGAGAGAGAGAGAGAGAGAGAGAGAGAGAGAGAGAGAGAGAGAGAGAGAGAGAGAGAGAGAGAGAGAGAGAGAGAGAGAGAGAGAGAGAGAGTTTAATTAGTATAATGTCTCACTATTCTATCAATCTAGTGGGGAGGAAAACGAAATACCTATAGAAGGATATAATGAGCAATATACAATGTAAACTTTGCATATGATGTATTGAGCGAGCTTAAAATAATATAAATAAAAGCTCGTGGGTGAATCAATTCGAGTGGGTATATAAGTGAGTAAGTTGTGAATGAGTGAGTGAATGTATGAGTGTTGATTGATTGAATGAGTGAGTGAGTGTTTTATTACTACACTAAACCGATGTTATATTTTGGAGTTGGGGATGTTAGGGTATTGCTGCACGATTAAAGGTTGTCGTGAAACCTGGTGAGGAAATAGTCGTTCGTAGATTTTTTTTCGGTTACTTTCCAAAGATAGTTAAATTCTTGTTTAAAAAGTCTATATATGTCATACGATTTTGTTCTGCTATCGCTAAGGAAATATGCTTTTTATATGCTGAAACAATATAAAGAGAGTATGACATTAAGATAATAATAGTTGGATTGGGATAGCTTATATCCCATTACCACTGTTTGCATAGAGCATAAGTTTTTGTCTATTCCACACGAAAGGAGCAAATTGTGTAATTTTAACCAATTTGCTGTTACTATCGGACATCTTATAAATAAGTGTTCGTAAGATTCTGTTAGATTACAGATGTTGCAACACGGAGAAGAAGACATTTTCCATTTGAAACGCACTTCTTTCGACGGGATGATTTTGTGTATTAACTTGTACTTGAATTGTTTAATTCTGTTGTCATACAAAGTGTCATTGAAATTATATATTAATGACCAGTCAGTCTTTTGTTTGAATAATTTATCTCAGTTATCGTACACGTACATAAGGTACACTGAGCTGTTTATTTATGAGAGATGTATAAACATGTTTATTACTATAACAAGTCAAGGCTTTATCGAAAATGTTAAGGTCGAGTTTGGTTTTGACCTTTGTTTTAACGGACGCTTTAGTTTTAATGACATTTAACCAGATTTTTGGTATGCAAAGTTTTAACGAGTTTATTTCAGCTATCCAGTTAGTTTTTATCTTTATTTTATCGTATATTGTTTTGACACAGAATATGCCATTTTCGTCTATGAGATCATTTATGAATAGTATGTTACTATCGATCCAATTTTTAAAAAATAAACATTTTTTGCCAAGTTTTATGTATCTATTGCCCCAGATTACTTGTTTTCTTATATCATAGAACGTTTTTGTATTTCCTTGAACGTAATTTGTTGTTTTAATCCATAGTTCGAGGATATTTCTGTAAAATTCACTCAATTTGACTGTATCTAGGCTTTTTATTGAGTCTATGTTCATACTAAATACCAAATAATTGCTTCCGTATCTATTTAAAAAGTATCTGGGAATAATTTGCCAGTGGGCGTTAGCATTTTGTTCTTCTGTAAGCGACTTAACCCATTTTAACTTTATTGAAGTGATGTAAGAATCAAGTTGAATTAGCTTAAGCCCGCCTTTCGACTTTGGACCTGTGATAACAGATCTTTTGATTTTATCTTTTTTGTTATTCCATAAAAACTTAAATATCATTGTATTTATTTCTTTTATAATCGGTTCATTTACGATTAATGAGTGAAATAAAAATGTGAACTTTGGAATAATGATGCTGTTTATAACCTGGATTTTACCGTAAATTGTTAATTTGCGTTTAGTCCAATTTTCAATAATGCTTTTACATTGTTCTATTTTATTGTTCCAATTCAGAAGATTACAATCTTTAGGATTTGTTCCAAAATAAATACCAAGGGCTTTAATTGGAGTTGAACTCCACGAAACATTTCCTGGCTTTTCTGTATTTGCCTTTTGTTTTCCAATCCACATAGCCTCTGTTTTATTTGTATTTAGTTTGAGTCCAGAATGCTTTCCGAATATATTTACTATTTCAAGTGCGTTTTCGACGTCAATTGTGCGCTTTAAAAATAAAGTGGTATCATCCGCTAGCTGTGATATACGTATATCATTTTGATTGTGTTGGATTGTTATGCCTGTTATGTTTTTGGAATTACGTATTCGGAGTGCCATTATTTCTGCTGCAATTATGTATAATAGAGATGACGCCGGACATCCCTGACGGACGCCCCTCTGTGGTTTGAACGTTTTTGATTTCCAGCCGTTATTTATTATACAGGTTTGGCAATTTGAGTAAAGTGTTTTGACCCATCGGATGAATTCATTTTTAAAACCAAAGTAATGCAACGATTCAAATAAAAAAGACCATTCTAGAGTGTCAAAGGCCTTTCTAAAATCTAAAAAGACAATTGCCCCGTTTATTTGTAACAATTCGGCGTATTCTATTATATCCTGTATCTGTCTAATAGTGTAGCCTATAAATCTGTTCTTTATGTAACCTTGTTGGTCCTTGTTAATTATTTTACGAATAATTTTGTGTAACCTATTGGCTAAAACTCTAGCCGCTATCTTGTAATCCACGTTTAATAATGATATAGGTCGCCAATTTTCAAGATTTGTTGGACATCCTTTTTTATGAATAAGTGATAAAATACTAGTTCTTTGGGTATATGTTAATTCTGATTTTGTATAACCCTCATTTAATACACTAGTCAGAAGAGGGCCTATTATATTCAAAAAATGAGAATAAAATTCAACTGTTAAGCCATCTGAACCAGGACTTTTATTAGATTTCATTCCTTTTAAAGCGATTTCGCATTCTGACAGACTTAAAAGACCTTCGCAGAGATCTGCGTCGTTACTTGAAAGTTTAGCTTCGCTTTGTGTTTGCGATATATAATCTTTTATAAGAGCAGGATCTGTGTTATCAGAACTATATAGTTTTTTGTAGAATTTGTCTTCTTCTTGGAGAATGTCGACAGTGTTTGTGATTTCTTTACCATTTACATCAATTTTGTTTAATGTTTTCTTTTTTTGCCTTGATTTTCCTAGGTTAAGAAAGTATTTTGTATTCTTTTCACCTTGTTCTATGTATTGAACTCTCGATCAGATTTTTGCACCTTCTGCTTTTGCTAAGTAAAGGTCATTTAGTTCCGTTTCGATTTCTTGCAATCTTATTTCGTTGTGTTTAATGCCATTTAACTGTCTGTATTCCGTTTCAAGAATGTTTATTAAATTTTGTTTAACTTTACTTTTGATTTTACCGTATGCTATAGAGTTTTCTTTAATTTCTATTTTTAAAAGCTCCCAAAGAAATTGAATTTCCAGATTGCTTTGATTAAGTAAGAATTTATTTATTAAATTAGATATAAGTGCGATGTATTCTAGATCATGTAATAACGAATTGTTGAATTTCCAGTAACCTGGTCCTCGTTGAGATTTTTTAGCTATTTTCAATAATATTGCTAATTGATCTGTGTATTTAATGCATGCAGGTAGAATATCAGTATGGAGTATAGTTGAAATTATGGATTTATCAATTAGCCAAAAATCAATTCTACTTTTTTCGGAATTCCATGTTGTTTTCCAAGTAAACTGTTGTTTGTCTGTGTATATTTCTCTCCATATGTCGCACAGGTGTTTGTTTTGTATTAGGGCAGTTAGGGATTTTACTGTCCTACATGTTTGCGTACTTTTATGTATTGACACTCTGTCATTGCTTGATAGAGTGTCATTCATATCTCCACCTAGTATTAATAATCCTTTTGCGTTTTTATCAATCAATAAGTTTAGCATTGCGAAGAATTTATTTCTGTCGTTGAAATCATTACATGCATATATGTTAATTAGTGTATACGTGATACATTCCAGTGTTAAATTTAATATAATATAGCGGCCATTTGCGTCTATAACTGAATCGATTATTTCAAAAGCTAAGTTTTTGCTGAGAAGAACTGTGCATCCTTTACTTAAATTACTACCGTATGAATTTATTATTTCCCAGTCGTTTAGTTCAAGAGATATTGATTGCATCAAATCGGGAATAAAATGAGTCTCTTGTAGGAATAAGATATCAGCCTTTTGTTGTTTTATGTAGTGCTTTAATCTGGATCTCTTTTTTTTATCGCGCAAACCTTGGCAGTTTAAGGACAATACATGGATGTGGTCTGGCATGGTATATTATAAGTTGGATTATGTTATGTTGTTTATAGTGTTTAGTACTCGATATAATACATGTAAACTAAAGAGATCATAAGACTCGAATATGAGTTTCGAATTTAGAACTTAACACATTTGCTGTATTGCATAGCAAGCATCGGTGGATGGAAAAAAAATGAATACCGACCAACCTTCTATAACAATTTGACCTCCTTCACAACGATTAGGAGATGTGAAGCTTAGAGTACAATTAGAACTTATACATCGTAAAACGAAGTATTTAATGAAAGTCTTTTTCAATAGGTGAA
This sequence comes from Serripes groenlandicus, assembly GCA_031761405.1. Taxonomy (NCBI): domain Eukaryota; kingdom Metazoa; phylum Mollusca; class Bivalvia; order Cardiida; family Cardiidae; genus Serripes; species Serripes groenlandicus. Next base: position 55,625,335 of record JASEVX010000003.1, read on the forward strand.
CCAGAGTAATCGTATGATATGTATTCCATAAACACACACACAAAGATGCGATCCTTTCCCTAAAGCTACAAATCCTTATGGCTAGATCGCACTTTTGTGACATAAATGGAAAATAATACCCGAGCATAATATTCACAACTACTAATAAGTTAAGTATAATCTCTAAGTGCACAAAGGCAGTAATTATAATTTGACATCTAAAGTTTTGAGAACGGAGCAAGTGAGCATAGAGAGCACGTGCTCCGTTTACTACATCAAAACTCGTTAAGTCCGTATGAGGTAAGGGTAAATGCATTTCTGTTTTGTAACAACATCATCGTAAACGTGTTTTGACAACACGATCTTCTCTCGATTGTGAAAATTAGTAAAGGTAAGACTGCTTTTAACGGTACTCCGATCGCTCTAACTCTCACTATAAGATAATATGACAAATCAAAGTATTCTATTATTTCACAGAGTAGGATGAGATAAATTTTAACATCGTGCGTACTTTGGCGATGATTGATTCTGTTCTTTTGAGCATAATTAATCATCGATAATCCTCGCAAAACAATATCACATATATTTTCAATAGTTGTACAGAATATATTAACCGGTGTTTCATTAGTTATCATTATTCATTGTTCATTGTTTAATGTATATTGTCATATCTATCATAATAGATCACGACACAACTGCTCTTCGAGCGTTTTGTTTGAATCAATAGTCCAGATATCTCAATTGTCTTATCGCGTGTCTAACTTAAGTATTACTCGACCCTATCTGACCTTTGTACCGATAAACATTAGGTATTATGATTTATGTTTTTTCAACAATGTAAAATGTGTGCCATCCATTTCAACGATTGCTTATGCACTAATGATTTAATTTCTGATGAAAATCCATGCAAATTATAATTATATACATATTTGCATAAAGCTCTGAACTCGGTCAATAATACCAAGTTATTTGAGTGTCTTCAAATTAACAAATTACTCTTAATCATTCTACATATGATGATCAGTAAAAATGTACCCTATGTATGACTAGGAATGACCCTTACGCGTTATATAAGACACTCACATGTATACATATAATGTGTACGGCTACATGTACCTGCTACTTTCATTGATTATAAAACTGAAATTGGTGAAAATAAGGCAATACATATTAATGCTAAGATTAAAATAGTTTTCATAAGAGAAAAGAAATAACACAGAGATATATATTGTTTTCCTTAATCTACATCTCGTGTGCTTATTTTACACGAGGTCACGGACGGGTATTTTTAATATGGCCCGGGATGTAGTTAGATCTTTTTTCACAATTTGCTGACACAGAGCAGGCATTACATGCAACCTGACTCTGGTACATGTATGTATTTATAACGCGCCAAGAGAAACATCTACATTAGGTCTCAAAAGGAAAGAAACACATAAAACAGGGGATGGCAAAAGATATTCGATGGTATGGTCGAATACTATATCATGATTCGAATATTTGATGGAATTCAAGAGTATTCTAATATATCAGAATAGGAGTATTATATATATATATAATTCAAATTGACGATACTTGGAAATATTAACCCACGTTTGTTTGTAACAAAATGCAAGTAAAGGGTTACCGACGGTCCATTCAAAGCGCATTGTATAAGGTGTCAATACTGTAGATAACATGTCAAACTGATAATCCTTGATTTGGGCTATTAAAGTGATCGATACAATACCGATGGTTTCGTTCCAAACCGCCGTTATTTCAACTTGTATAACATATATAAAACTTTAATTGCATCTAATGTAATTAAAACTTCAGTACTGCATTGACGTATTTTTCACTAACATTCTTTTCTTTTGAATTCACGGGTTAAACGGAACTTTAACTGCGAGTACTGGGGATTTCAACAAATTAAGTCAACAGTAAGATAGCGTTACAGCAAATAACGCATTTATAAACTCTTTGCTGTTATAACCGTTATCGGGGTTTCGGGGGGGGGGGGAAGGAGGGAGCTTCTAACTAAATTAAATATACTTCTCGAGATGACAAACAGGTTTGTATGGATCTTTTTTACTGTCAAGTCTAAAGGTCTGTTTTAGTAAATGACGGTTCTCGTATGTCTTATTCATGTGAACTATGCTGACTTGTAGGTTTACACAGTAAGATATTTATTAATAGCGAGAGTCGATTCCCTCGAACAACGGGTTAATTTCTCCGAATGTCCCTGGACACTGGGCGCGAGTACTGGTCGAGTATGAAGATCGATTCCCGTACAAATGGTTGTTAACATCTTAAACCTTTCTAACACACATGACACGAATACTTGTAGAGTATTCTGATCGAGTCCTTTGACGCGTTAAACTCGGGTATCTTCCAACACACGTGGCACTAGTACTGTCGAGTATGAGTATCGTTTCCCTCTACAATGATGTTAACATCTGGAATCTCCCTACCCACTTTGCGCGAGAAATGGTTGAGTAGGACATGATTCCCTTTAAAATAAGTTTAAAACTCGGCTATTTTCCAACACACGTGGCACGAATACTGGTCGAGTATAAGGGTCGATCCCTTTACGATGATGTTAAAACATTGAATCTCCTTACACACTTGGCGCGAGAACTGGTCGAGTTTGACATGATTCCCTTTAACATGGTATTAATCTCGGGTATCTTACAACACACGTGGCATTAGAACTGGTTCCGTATGATGATTGATTCCCTTGAATTTGGGGTTATCTAACATACGCGGCACTGGTCGAGTATGAGGATCGATTCCCTTTGACAATGGGGTTTAAATCTTAATCTCACAAAACAATCGGCACGAGTACTAGTCGAGTATCAGGATCGATTCCGTTGAAAGTTTGGTTAACATCTGGAATATTCCAACACTCTCGGGTGCTGTTCGTGATCGAGTCCGTTGGCAATGGGATTGAAATATCGACCTCCAAAAACACTCAATGCGAGTGCTGGTAGAGTATGTGGTTCGCTTCCCTTGAAAACTTTGTTAACATCTAGAATCTCCCTACACACTCAGTGCAAGTACTGGTAGAGTATGAGTATTAAATCCCTTGAACATTGGGTTGCAATACGATATTTCCCTACATACTAAGTGCGAGAACTGGTTGAGTATGAGGATCAGTTCCATTGAAGATTGGATTAAAATCTGGAATTTCCAAACACACTGGACGCAAGAACTGATCATGAACGAGGATCGTTTTCAAGATTGGGTTAAAATCTAGAATTTCCAAGCACACACACTGCAATAACTGGTGGAATATGAGTATCAAGTCCCTTGAAAATTAGGTTAAATTCTGGAATTCCCATACACATTCAGCACTTGTACTGGTTATTTGACTACGCAGTCGACTCGAGTTCTGGTCGAGATTGAGTATCAAGTCCCTTGATAATGGGATAACAATCTAGAATATCCCTACACTTTTGGCGTGAGTACTAGTTGGATGTAGGTCATTTCGGGACAAATGCTAGGTCATTAGGACAAATTGAAGAAAAGTCTTGTTAACATTGTTTGTTTCAGTAATTTGAATACTCTTCTTGATTGTACATGTATCTTGCTAGTTACTTGTTAAAATTGAAAGAAATATTGTAAATCATCTGGAAACCGTATTCTTTATTTGAGCATGTTGAAATGTTGTCATAGTGATTGTTTATATCTTGGCAACATTTGAATAAGGGTCATGGCCTGTTAAAAACAAGGTCTCGAGAGACAAGATTGAAGAGAAATATTGTTTATATTTTAGTAGTAGCTTACCTGACAGCAACATTAGTTATTTTGAATTATTATTTGGTTGTCATTACCTAAGTGAGTGATCCAGTGCCATCATGGCCCTCTTGTTTGATTTGGGATTAAACATCATATATTACATCCTCTCCATATTTTCTCTCAATTTCCTTCAAATTGTTTAAAAACACGGCCGTCAAGAGGAGGAGTGTTTTTCCTTGTATGGCTATAATGAAAACTAAAAAAATAGTTTTCACGAAGTATTTACGGTGTGTTATAGTGATCGTCCTGTTTCTGGCGTACGTCGTACGTAAACAACTTCTCCTCTGTAACCAGTATGTCAGGTGTGATGAAACTTCAAAGAAAACAGCAATGCTAAATGATATAGGTTAAATCATGATCCTATGTATACTATTGCAAGTAGCCTTTAGAACACACTTAGCAGGAGTGCCCGTCATAATATGCATAGCCTTGTAGATCCTCCAAACTGACTATGTACTAGAGCTACTTATTTGTCTTCATCTTGTAGCAAGCAATCTATTTTTAATTATCCACCAAGTCCATGCCAACCTCATATTTGTTTCATTTTTAAATAAACCAAAAGTTTGTCGATTAGTTTTTCAATATTGCAACATGACATAAATCTACTATTTAAGTCAGCCTAACAACATCTAGGCGTGTCTGGTGCATGAACTTTTATGACAAATATCTAACACATGCCAATGCGAAATACTGACTGATGCACTGGTTCTTTGGCATGCTCTATTTAAGAACGATTTTTCTCTTACACATGCCATGACGAGCTGCTGACTGATGCTCTGGTGCCTGGTATATTAACCAGTTGTTCATCATGACAGAAATCCACTACTAAGTAAGCCCAACACACGCTATCGATGCTTTGGGCACGCTCTATTTCATAAAGATATGCCAAGGCGAATGATGGTACACGATACACAATCAAACCCAGATTCATGCAAGCAGTACGTTTGGTAACTGTGGTGCAATCATGTAGACAATACAGGCCAGTAAATGTTTTCTTTTAATTAAAGAAAGCAAATGTCAAATCAACCTATATTTGGTCTGCTACACATCCTCTTCAGACGATGCGTCTTCTTAACAACTAGTAACCCAGGTCATATCAATGTCACAGAAAAATAATATTAGTCATTGACACGCACCCATTTACCCAGATGCAGAGTCATACCAAATTTAATAATTCATGGAGAAGGACATGTACAGATATTTAACATTGTTATGTGAAAAGACCGCCACGAAAGTACTTAAATACTGTTGAAGAGGGCGTTTAACTACATTTTAAACAAAACTCAATGTCACTTATGACAGGGTATGTCTCCAATGACGCTCCTTTCGACACGATAATATCAGCCTTGCATGTTCTGTTATCTTTCTTCGAGCCGCAAAGACGTAATCGGTAACGACAGTGGTCACCTTTCTAAGGACCGCGAGCTCGAACTATGGCTCGGCAATTAATAATTTCTGATCTTTGACAAAAGTCGTTATTACAAGCGCTAGTCGCCTTCCATAAAAAGGGACTAAAACTTATATAATGTTAGGAGGTAGTCATTTGCCCGGAAATTATCTTGTATGGAGTACTGGTTCGAGAAAGCAAGGAAATACATAGTGACATGTATGATAACATGCCACGAATAGTACAAGGAGGTGATTTTTTCAAAATCTGACACCTTCGGAATAGACGGTAAAAACAGTCCTTCCTCCTGGTGGCTAAGTACTTGAACTTATCACTGTGGCATGAATCGATGTGGTGGATAGTCACCCTGATTTCATTTTCATGTTATTCTTTGAAAAACGGTGCAATATGTTCTGATGATGTTTCAAGTTAGTTTGCACTTCATGCGTAAATTGTTAAAAGAAATCCCTGGCGGCCATGAGGTATCTATATATATATATATATATAGAAAGAGAGAGAGAGAGAGAGAGAGAGAGAAGAGAGAGATGAGAGAGAGAGAGAGAGAGAGAGAGAAGAGAGAGAGATAGAGAGAGAGAGAGAGAGAGAGAGAGAGAGAGAGAGAGACACACACACACACACACACACACACACACACACACACACACACACATACAGAGACAGAGACAGAGACAGAGGCAGAGAGAGTGAGACAGACAGACAGACAGACAGACAGAGATATACAGAGTGGACACAGAAACAGAGACAGAGAGAGAGAGAGAAGAGAGAGAGAGAGAGAGAGAGAGAGAGAGAGAAAGGGAGACAGAGAGAGAGGGTGAGACAGAGAGAGAGAGAGAGAGAGAGAGAGAGAGAGAGAGAGAGAGAGAGAGAGAAAGAGACACATACACAGAGAGAGATATAGAGAGACAGCGAGAGACAGGGAGAGAGAGGGAAGGGAGCGAGCGAGAGAGGGAAGGGAGCGAGGGAGAGAGGGAAGGGAGCGAGAGAGAACACGGATTTTAGAGAGCACCCCGAAATCTTATCCTATAAAGCCTATACAAATTACAGAATTCATATAATACACGATGATGAACTTCCCCCTATTCATATATCGCTGCTATGTAATGACTACAATACAGTTGAAATATAAATAATCACTTTAAAATACAGTTGAAATATAAATATTCACTTTAAAATACATATAAATAATCACTTTAAAATACAGTTGAAATATAAATATTCACTTAAAAATACATATAAATAATCACTTTAAAATACAGTTGAAATATAAATAATCACTTTGAAATACAGTTGAAATATAAATAATCACTTTAAAATACAGTTGAAATATAAATAAACGCTTTAAAATACAGTTGAAATATAAATAATCACTTTAAAATTCCTTTTTAGTAAGCGTATGTCTCCCCGCCATTGAACTGTAATACGGTTATCTGTGCGTATAGACGAATCATCCTGTGACGGGTCAAATTATTCAGGCAACCGATTTAAATTTCATAGCCCGTATAGAATAAAGTCGTGATCAGGGTGACTAAAGAGGACAATTAAGGACCTAAATCATTCACCTGAGTGCGATAACACTTAAGTTTAAGGAAGTATACCATAAAGTCGTGTTCAAGTTGAACAACGAGAGTCATGAAGCACCTAACTATACCACCTGTGTATCATTACACTTATGTTAAAATGAAGCATATCATAAAGCCGTAATCAGGTTGAACAAAGAGACCAATAAAGGACCTAAATCACCCACCTGATTATAATTACACTTATGTTCAAGGAAGCATATCATAAAGTCGTGTTCAGGATAACCAAAAAGAGCCATGAAGGACCTAACTCGCATTCATTAGTATCAATACACTTATGTTAACGGATATCTGTCATAAGGTCATATTCATGGTGATCAAAGAGGACCAACGACCTAAATAACCCACCTTAGTATCGTTAAACTTAAAACCAAGGAAGTATACGGTGCAGTCGTGTTTAGAATGAACAAAGGGATTCATGAAGGACCTAAATCACTCACTTGAGTGCTATAACACTTACGTTACAGGAAGAATACCATACAGTCGTTTTCAGGATGAACAAAGGGGACCATGAATAACTAAATCGCCCACCTGAGTATCATAACACTTAAGTTAAAGAAAGTATACCATAAAGTCGTATTCAGGATGATCAAAAAGGACCATTAATGAGGTAAATCACCCACCTGAGTATCATTAAACCTACGTTCAATGAAGTACATGTATACGATTAAGTCGGGTTAAGGATGATCAAAGAGGACCAGTAAGAACCTAAATCACCCACATGTATCATTACATTTACGTTCAAGGAAGTTAATCGTAAAGTGTTCAGGTAGATTAAGGAGAGCCATGAAGGACCTATATCGCCCACCTCAATATAAAAACTTAGTTGAGTGTCACCAAGGGTCAAAATGAAATTTAAGTTTGACAATACTTTTTGAAAATATTGTTTTCAAATCTTCATCTATAGGAAAACAAGCTCTGCTCTATGGTGGCCATGGTTTTAAAATCGTACTTATTTGGACAGGTCTTTGAAATGTTCACCCAGGATATTTGTGCCAAATCATTTTCAAATGGGGTAAGTACTTTTGAACAAGACGCCTTTTTAAGTTGTTACTACAAAATATATATGGAAAACTAGCTACGCTCCCTGTTGGTCACGTTTTTCATCGGATTGGAATTTGAAGATTCTTGGTTGAGGGTCACCCAAGTTATATAAGCGCCAAATTTTGTTTTAAGAAGTCCTGAGATTTGAGACAAGAATACCCTTTTTTTGGTGTGTCTATTTCACATGCATGTTGGAGCAAAATTAGCACCTTCCTTGTTGTCCGTGTTTTTATTTCTACGAATCAGAATAATGATAAACAGTCTTTGTACATAGTCCCCAACTAACTTTTGTGCCAATATTTGAACATCTGGTCATTACCAAATGACCAAGTAAGGTGAAAATCAAAACAGCAGTTTAGGTAAAAACTATTTTGTATTTATAAAATTTGATAGGTGCGCAATAACAAGAAATATAGCACGCCGCAGGACTTTATTTTTTCAGCGCCAAAGGCAATATTGAGGTTTTCGCAAACAATACAGATTCAGGTGATTTAGCTCATAAACAAGCTGTCTAAACTGAAATCAGCATGGTTTGCATTTTCGTTATCAAAATAGTCAAACAAAACAATATTACATGATAAATGGAGACGCCCGATTTTGTCCATGGAAGAGCTCTTTAAAAGATTCGGTGCTGAAAGAGTTAAGGCGACCTATTTGGGCACATTATGGTTCAGACACGTTTTAATTCTTGCATACTTGTCCAATGCAAATCAACCATGCTCTAAGTAAATTTACTTTTTTCTAAGACTTTATCATCAGGATAAGTTGCCCCTCTATTCTCATCAAATTTGAAACCGTGTATGAAAGAAAAATAATGAGGGTGGCATATGAAGCCTACAAATGTGGTTTTGTAGAAATATCCTCATATCGAATAATGAAAGGTACATGCCGAAATAATGTATGCATTCATATTATTCAAGAATACCCATGAATCTTGACTAAAGTTTACTCAACAAAGTTATAAAGTATATTCTATAATCTAAGTCTCTTTATCTCGTTTGCTTATTGTACACGATGTCACAGATGAGTCCTTTTTATATGACCCTGAATGTAGTTATATCCTATTTTACAATTTGCTGACACAGAACAGCCGTTATATGTAACCTGAATCTGGTATATATTAAGTCTTCAAAAGAAAAGAAAGACATTAAAAACTTTACACGACCATTTCTTCATAATTATCGAATTAAATCGACAGTTATTCCCTTCATACATGTTGTTAAAAGTTGAACACAAAAACGGTCGTAGTGTTTTAGTTGTTCCAATCATACATGTTATACAATGCTGTACAGTATAAGGACGAAATGTGTTAGCTATTTCAACCATACATGTTATAAAATACTGTACACAATAAGGACGTTACACTACTTAAAACAATATTATTGTCAAGTCCTAAATATCTGTTTAGTAATGAATGGACTCGTGTATGTTTTAATCATGTGAACGATGCTGACTAGTAGGTTAACACAGTAAGCTATTTGTTTACATCGAGAGTCAATTTCCTCGAGAAACGGGTTAATTTTTCGATTGTCCCTTCAAACTGGGCGCGAGTACTTGTCGAGTATAAATATCGATTACTTCGAGTATGACATTATTCCCTTTAAGAAATGGTTGTACTCAGGTATTTTAAACACACGTGGCACGAGTACTGGTCGAGTATGAGGATATATTTCTTTTGGAAATGGGATTTAAATTTTGAATCTCACTATACACTTGGCACGAGTAGAGGTTGAGTATTAGGATCGATTCCTTTGAAAACTGGATTAAAATCCGCAATCTTCCAATACATTCGACGCGAGTACTGTTCGAGTATGAGGATCGATTCCATTGAAAATTTGATTAAAACTCGGAATTTCCCAACACATTCAGCGCGAGTACTAGTCGAACTTGATTATCAGGTCCTTTGAAAATGCATAAAATGCATGGAAATGGGATTAAAATCTGGAATATCTCTACACATTATGTGCGAGAACTGGTCGAGTATGCGCTCGATTCCCTAGAAAATGGGATTAAAATAGGGATATTCCCTACACATTCGGCGCGAGTACTGGTCGAGTATGAGATCGATTCCCTAGAAAATGGGATTAAAATACGGAATTTCCCTACACATTTTGCGCGAGTACTGGTCAAGTATGCTGATCGATTCCCTAGAAAATGGGATTAAAATACGGAATTTCCCTACACATTCAGCGCGAGTACTGGTCGAGTATGAGGATCAATTCCCTAGAAAGTGGGATTAAAATCTATAATTTCCCTACATATTCGGCATGAGTATTGGTCGAGTATTAGGAACGATTCCCTATGAAATGGGATTCAAATCTGGAATTTCCCTTTACATTTGGTGCGAGTACTGGTCCAGTATGAGGATCGATTCCCTAGAAAGTAAGATTAAAATCTTGAATTTCCCTATACAATTTGAGCGAGTACTGGTCAAGTATAAAATTCCCTAGGAAAGGGGATTCAAATCTCGAGTTTCCCTACACATTCGGCGCGAGTACTGGTCAAATACTAGGTCACTAGGACAAATTGTAGAAAAATATTGTAAACACTTTTGAGACTGTATTGTTTGTTTCAGCACTTTAAATAATTGTCATGATATTATCTTGGTCAAGATTGAATATGGGCCAAATCTAAGTTACTAGTTATGAGTTAAAATTGAAGGAAATCTTGTAAATAATTTGGAAGCCAAAACTTTAATTTGAGATGGTCAAATGTTATCAGAATGAATTGTCTTTTTAATATCTTGGCAACATTTAAATAAGGGTTATGTCCTGTCAAAGACAAGGTCACCGGGCAAAGTAGAAGAGAACTATTGTTTACATTCTAGTAGTATGTTACCTGACAGCCAACTATTTATTGAGAATGAGTATGTGGTTGTCATTACTCAGTAGGCGATCCAGGTCTTTCATGGCCATATATTTTGATTTGTGATTAAACTTCATAGGTAATATCCTCTCAATATTTTCTCTTTCTTTCCTTCAAATTATTTAAAATCATGGCCGTAAGGAGGATGGTTTATATTTCATCTCATATGGCTATAGTGAAAACTTAAAAGAAACACTGTTCACGAAGTGCTAACGGTGTGTTATAGTGATCGTCCTGTTTCCGGCGAACATCGTCCGTGAACATCGTCTCCATTGTAACAAGTATGTCAGTTTGGATGAGACTTCACAGAAAACATCGTCTATGTCCTCACCAACGATAAGACGGGGGTGAGTGATACCCTGCTTAGATGACACAATACCGCAGAAACAAAAATACACAGGCATTTTACTATTTTGAGGCAACGAATTTTACATAAATGTTCAAAAAGGACCAACATTTATTCATAACATAACGCTTTCAATTATTACAAATTAAAGAGAAAAATACTCTACATCTTGCACTGGTTGAAATGAAGCTGTCGGATTGTTTTAAATGCCTTATTAAAGCAGAATAAGTGTTAGTTCCTGCTTATTGAAATGTAACTTTGGTTGCCCAACACAATCTTAAAAAGGAACAATATGTAAAAATATCATAGTAAAGAGCAAAGGTTTTCCTAACCCAATCGTTCGAAATGGAAAACTCCATTGATTAACTAATTCGTGAGAACAATTTAACTCTTTTTCCCTCTTTAACTCCATTGAGTCTTTTGAGACACCAGATTTCCCCAAAGTTGGCAATGCGAGATAATCCGCATAGGCTTGTGGATTCTCTAAATATGTTGTCATATTGTAGCATGTAAGCTGCCTTTAATTATTCACCAAGACAAGCCAACCCCAACTTTGTTTCATTTTCAAATAAACCAACATTATGTCGATTAGGTTTTCAATATGGCAACCTAACATAAATCCATCACTTACGTCAGTCTTACAACATCTAGGCGTAACTAGGGCATGCTCTTTTGGACAGATATCCAACTAACACATGCCAAAGCCAAATACCGACCGATGCACTGGTGCCAGGTGTATTAGTCGATAGTTCATCAGACATAAACCCTCTACTTAGATAGACTAACACACGCTAGGTATGTATTGGACATGCTATATTTAAAAAAATACTTTTTCTCTTACTCATGCCATGGCAAACTGCTGACAGCCATTCTGGTGCCTGGTATATTAACCGGTGTCATCATAACATATATCAACGTCTAAGTCAGCTCAAGACACGTTATGGATGTCTGGTGCATGCTCTATTTCAGAAAGATATCTTTCTAGCACATGCCAATGCGAATACTGGTTCGTGATATACTATCACCCCAAAAGTTAGGCTAGCAGCACGTTTGATATTGTTGGGTGTAATAGATAATTTAGGATACACGAGATTAGCTAGTTTTCTTTAAATATAGTCATGTCAATGTAAAATCAACCTATATTTGGTCTGATACACACCCTCTTCAGACGACGCATATTCAGAACATAATTAGTAACCCTATACGACACGAGGTCAAAGTCAACAATGTGTATGTCATGTGAACCGCATAAATCTATCGAAGATCTACCGTTAATGGTTATTTTATCCTGATCGCATGTATTACGCGGCATATTAAAGGTGCTGAACTCGAGATTATATAGTATAGTCAACATTTTAAAACTCTTCAAAAGTTGTCTTGACAAATTAGAATCATAATTCTGAGATCAAATCAGAATAATACTTCTTTCATTTTTCAGTACAATAAACATCTAAATGTTGGTTGTTTATGCTTAAATTTTACTAGGTAGACATACCCGGTAAGCCAAATTGTGCATTTTTTTGAAGTTTTAACATTTCAAAATGTTGATATCCATCTGGAGTTCAGCACCTTTAAAGTAATATTTATTGTATTCTGCGTTGGTATTAAACACACATTCAAGGGAATAATCTGATATGAAATCAGACACTTCCCCTATGCTTGCGTTCAATTCACCTGCTAAATAGAAGCAACAACCTTGATCATTAGTTTGTATTATACAATGTTTTCTAAATGGTTTTAAAATGTTCTTTTTAATTGCAAATACACTTTATTTCTCCATTTATTTCTTCAATCAGTTTTAATTAATTGAGAACATTTCAATATAACTGCTTAGGCTATTATGCCGGTAGATTGAAAGAAAGGGAAGTTTCAACAATAACCCAGATTGTATATTCGTTATTTTGTTTATCTTTCAAATTTAAGCATGTATATTTAAACCAAGTTTATCAACACAATTCCTTAAAGGACAAACATGAAGCAATATGTTTGTTTAAAATGTATCCATTGTCACACGGCATATCTAGGTTGCTTCCTCAACCGAGCCTCAGTAGATCAGTCGGTAGCGTTGTCGGGCTGTCAAATTATGGGTTGTGAGTTCGAACCCCAACTCGGCCTAATTTATTTCAGACGTTTGACTGTTGATTCCCTGTATTTTAAGCTATACTGGTTCCTCGTTACGAAGTTTGAAAACCGGTCGGACTGTACACCTGGTTCTATGATCATCAACAGTGTTACGCACACACTATTTAACATGCTTGTGGAAAGCGCGGAAGCATTGCGGGTAGACAAAGAAAAATGCGTATTTATTTTCCAACAATGTTTGAAACCTGACTAAAAATAATTCTTCTATTTAAAACACTTTGTCGTTCATAACCATCTGATCAGCTACGGGTAGTAAAGGCTTAGAAAGTACGACTGGCGTCTAGCATTGTAATTGAGCTAAGAACGAGCTATTGAAAACCAATAGTACGGCGTTTGCGATAAATATAGGACAAGATCTAGATCTACTTGTGCATTTTGATCAGATTGCGAAAATGCTAAGACATGTCTGATAATATATGGAAACTTGTCATAGATATGCTAACGTTGGATGTTCGCGGAGCACTACTAAAGGAACGACTTTAAATATTTCACTGTCGAATCTCGCAAAGTCGACTATTGCATGATGAAAATAGGACCACTTTTTTTTTTTTCGTTCAACATTCAATTTTGTAAAATGCAGATTCCAGAAAAGACACCGGCATCTGCATTGTTTGCAAAAGCCTGTAATTGCATTTGGTAGCGAAAAAGGTAACTAATAAAAGTATTCGAAGAATGGCAAACCAGCGACTTTATAGCCTTTAGCCTTCGCCATTTTTGCCAGCCCTTCAGTCTCAATATGATTTTTATACACGTCCTCGGGAAATATAAACTCACGTTTATGGCACTTTGACTTAATTAATAAAGCACGAACCCCGACTCCGTCCAGACGAACAACACGCCCCTCGGCCCGTAGGTCGGGGAGATATATCTTATTGGTGTACGTATAGCCTTCAACTAACAACACATCCTGGGGTAACTCTTTTTGATCTTCAATAGACACCGCTGTTTCTCGCCACGAGTGTTTATCATATACGCGTTTATATTGGCCGCTTTTGAATAAACACAAAGCAGCTACAACGTCTTTCTTGGCATACATTAATTGTTCAATTAAATCTGTTAGAAGTTCAGACACGTCATTATCAACATAATCTGACTTCTTTAATTTAAGTCCAACATCCAGTTACTTATTTCTAGCCTTTGCTAAATGTGAACGTCGCTCATATTGACTAGCACTGTGGTGTATACCACTCCATGGACGCCACCGGAGATATTAAGTCGGAATGCGCGCGCCATGTTACTTTTCTAAATGGGCTAACATCGTATCCATATCGAGGGTTCTGTCTGCACTACTGTCATCGCCTCAGAATTTACCTTATCAACAACAACAAACAAGATATCTATCAAAACACAAATACAGTACAGGCCGAAAGTGAATTAGATAATAGTAGATGAAAGACTTGTATACAAACGAAGTAGCTCCTCTTTTATGTAGACAAACATTTCGGTAAATGTGACAGAACACGTTGTTATGATTTTAATTTCTTCTGTATTTTAAGCCCATACTAATATGATTAAAATGTCTCAAATATAAAAGTGTCACTCAATTTCTTCAAAGTTTATTTCATTGGCTCGACTGAAATTGAAACCACATATGACAATGTCATGGTTAACTGGCTTATATATGATTCAACAGAAAGTTATTTGATGATAGGAATCCGACACGTCCAGTTTATAAAAATGTGGCATATAAACAACGGCGTAAACTATGGTGGAAATTTTATATACTCATTTTCTATTTAATGCAAAAATGTTTACTGGATCTATAAATAGACCACGGTTATTGAGTTCGAATAACAGATTGAAAATAACTTGGACTTGACCAATATCAGTCTGAGACGCAATGTACTCAAAGTCAATAGCTCTTAATGAATAGACACTATCTCATACGAATATGTTTTTGTTAAAATATCGTTTTTGTTAAATATGCTTTCTAAATCATCATCTTGCTAAACGATTATACTATGGACGATCTATTTTCATGTTATTTTTAAACTAAGACACATAAGATGTCAATATACGCACGTTTATGTCTTTTTTACTTGATAAATAGGTTGCGTAAGTTTCGAAATCATCGCAATTGGTAAGCAAATACTCTGAAGATCGGATTGCTTAGTGAGGTATTCGACAATATATCTATACTGTGAACGTTGATTTCAACCCGTTTAATGTCGTACTCATATTCTGATCATAAACTATATCGAGAAGACTAGTTGTCGAACAGAGAAGATCCTGCTTGAGGGTATACGCTAATCTCGACCTTCTCGGCTAGAAATGTCCGGTCCGTCGGTTCTCTTGTGACGGCTCTATCCGGTTGTCATACTTATATCAGTATTATAACCCTAAGAATACTCCATGATATTGCAGTTCGGATGCTTCATGAGCAAGTACACCTATTTTCACATTGTTTTCAACTCTTTTTAATCAGAAAGAACACTTTGATCTTTTTTTTATGTTTTCCATATTTGCGCCCAGCTGTTTTTGTAATAATACTGCTATATCTATTTTTTGTTATATGAGGGAAAGGGTTAATTAAAGTTTTGACCGTCTGGCGAAAATAGATCTTATTATATGCGTCTGGTGAAAAGGGGTCTTATTGTATCTCCGTAACAGGATAACATGAACGGGTATGTAAGGGGTTATATTTCTATGTTCCCGCCCAAATATACATATATCCTTCTTTTAACCATTTACAGCATACAACAAATCTGCAGCATATGACTTTGAGATCATCTCAACGAGAATAGGGATTTTTTATAAAAAATATTGAAACATTGTGGCAAACAAATAGGAGAATTTACATAAATGAGATATTTCTTTTCTTTGCCATACTGTTTACACACGTCGTCTGCTGTTTGGGTATCAGAAAGCGCATATGTGTGGAAAGAGAGGGCCAACTCAGGTGAAATATGAGGATTTAATGGTTAGAATGGTGGATATATGAGTATTTACTGTTCACAAATTCAGTAAGACCAATATATCGTATGACTTGGTTAATTTTATTAATCAAGAACAATAAAGGTAATGCATTGATCCATAATCCTGCCTTTATAATATATGTTTAGTCTTAATGAGCCAGAACATGGGAATTGCGAAGTCACACGAATTAAGCCAACCTTCGGGACTTTGTGACATGTAAAGATCATATATCAGTTTACATGTGTCCCTAAGCAAATTGGTCAAATTTATCAAGGCAAATACAAGAAAGGCTCAGCACCATAACCCTGCCTGTATATGTTTCTTTTGTTTTCTTTTGTTGATAATGAAACAGAGATTTACAGTGGTAAAATCACGAGAATTAAAAGAAGGCTTCGGGACTTTGTAATCTGCGATGATCATGTATCAATTTGTGCCGCTGATAACCCATCATGATAACAGTCTGGTTTTGTTGCCGACACACCATGCACATATCAGGTTAAGGATTATAACATACCTTAAACCCGACTCAACGAAATTAATTTCCATTTACTATTTACTTCTATTGTAAAGGACGCGACTCTGATCTATTTTTAAACTTAACATTCTAATTTTTTATTGTCAAGATTTGTAATGTTATCCTGTAATGTTTTGAACAAAATTAATTTCAGTTATATGAATCCTGCGAGTTCAACAGCTCACATGTTTCCTTACTTTCAGCAAACGTTTTCAACATTTAATTTATCCCCTACATTGCTTCTACCATGAATGGTTCAAAAACAAAAACTATGTTTTGAAGTCAATATTTCATTGCTCTGAGGGGATTTTTCTAAATGTTAAAGTGGTTATGTATTAATCTTACTGTTGGGGTATTTGTTCGTATTAGCTTGCTGAACCAACTCAAATGAGTACCCGCAACATAGGATTTTGATGAGAAATCAAGAATACATATTTCTTCAAACGAATTAATAGCATAATTGTATTGCATATAGAACTAAATGAAGCAAGTTCAAAAGCATAGTAGATACAGGAGTTGTCATTTATTCTGAGTTATTGCTTATGCTTACTAGCAATAATGCAATGTAAATACTTTACATGTGTATTGTAAGACACAGTGATTCTAATGTGTGGAATAAATAATTCTAAATACAGAAAATAACTTGATAACATGTATTGTTATGTGGATGTTTTCAACGTAGTCTACTGCAGTTTGTTAACTGGTGTGCTTGTTCAAGCTTCTTCTAATCCTGTTGAAATTGAAAGGATATATTGACAAACATAACCCTTTGCCACTTGTAGACACTTTATTACGCCTCTGCAACAGGCGACTTATGAAAACATATAGGCAAAGGGAGAAGTTGCTTAAAATGAGCAGTTTCTTTTTTTGCCACAATGTTTTCAACCTCATTAAAATGTGATAATACAGCCTAGGTTAATATGAATAATTATAGATGCTAAAGTTGAATGAAATGCTAAAAAGTTATAACCCTCTTAAATACAGATCACGCATTTCAGTGCATCTGTGGCATAACACTTTTGTAAACTTTGTGGAAAAGGAGAAATTGCTCATCTGATGCGTCAAAATGCACCTGTTTTGGGGAAAGGTTTAACTCTTTCCAACACAGATACTTTCTGATGTATCTGCAGCAGACGTACCCCGAAACATTTTTCCGAGCTTTGATGAATCAGGGCCGTAAACAAAACAATTAAAAACACGTAGCCTAGGAAGTTGAAGAAAAGTGAACTTTTATAAAGTTAGATCATTTATTTATCGACCGCTTAAAACTTACCCAGATTTATGTTGATTCACTACAGATTGAGCATGCTCACATTATTTAGGTAAAACATGGAAATCAGGGTTCTACGAGCCGTAAAGTTGTAACTTAATATAGCTTCTTCAAGGATGGTGAAATTGTAAGGTAGGAACGGACAAAGTTGAATGGCTCCTTTTTAAGTATACATGAACAATTTACCCCAGAGATTATTGGTAAACGAAATCAATGTCCTGAAGATGAATGCAGCGCAGCAGCATAGGCTTGGGTCGCCTTCGATACTTTATATATCGACGGTTTAGCCCATTGTGACGCATAGGATTTACCGGAGAATGGACGGATTTCATATAAACATTTGTTTGTAGTTCCATACATACATGTAATGTGTATATACATGTGTGCACATTTAACTAGTGCATATTGTTGGCAACAGTAAATAAATACGGTATCAAAGAGTAATACATCTGCGAAATTAAGCAAAAAACGTAAGCAGTTTTCTCATACATGCAATGTTAATGTCGAACTTACTTTTCTTTATGATTCGCTTAAATACCAGTTCGACTAATCAATCAATGAAATCATTAAACGCCTTATTCTTGTCTTGCATAAAAAAAACAATTTTTTTTTTAAATGACCATAAAATAACGTCTTTATTGGTAAGCGTAACAAGATACATGTATGTATATGTATATGTATACGTAAATTAAATCAATCTCTATGTCATAATTAGGTTTTTCAGTATTGTGTTATCATCCATTTTCTCTCAAATTCCGTTTTAGTAACCATGGACATTTGGTAAACCTTATACGTCATATGCAAAACGCTATTTGGAGGTTATGAAATGAACGATCATTACAATAAAATCCATATTTATGTTTTTAATTGTTGTGTTATCATTCCGGTTCTCTCAAATTCCGTTTAAGTGACCATTGACTGTTGTTCAACCTCATACGTCATACGCAAAATGATATGTGTAGGTCATGAAATTAACAGTCATCACGATAACACAGCATATTTATGTTGACAATTATTGTGTTGTTATCCTCTCGGTTCTCTCTGAACCCGTTTAAGTGACCATGGACCGTTGTTCAACCTCATACGTCATACGAAAATTGATATTTGTAGGTCATGAAATTAATGGTCATCACGATAACACATCATATTTATGTTGTCAATTATTGTGTTATCACCCCTGTTCTCAAAAGTATTCAGGATGCTTGTAGAACAAGATGACGAACTGGGAAGATTCTGGTCAGACAGAGTCAGGCGAAGGAGCAAGCTGACCTTGATGGTATGGTCAATTTCAGAAGATCGGTTTTCACGTGACATATATATACTGAAACATTATTGAGCCAAGTCACATGAATACCGACAGATTGTTTTTGCAACCATTGAATGTCAAGTTATATTTTGGTAAATATACTTATTTAGTCCCAGCTCTCGTATAAGGAATCCATACCATAGGGATTCATCCTGTATATTACCCAGAGAAATACCGTGATATAAGTGAATATAAGTTAAAAATGGACATGTCATAGACAACAAATAAACCCTGAAGATGCACAAATCATTGGGTACTTATTAACTAAAACAATACGATTGGTTATATAAAATCGAATGAACATAACAGCAAGACGTATTCTTATTTATTCGTCATTAATCGATGGCATGACTTATTCAATACCCAATTTATTACCTTAGTGTATACTCGATAACATGACTTAACTTTCAACTAACTTCCGGATGTAAAGACAAACGTGTCACTGGTTACTTAGTCTTATGTTGTCATTAAACCTGCATGCAATCCAATTTCATAAACACAGTCATCTTTTTACTGGTCTTGTACTTGCAATTCAAAAAGAATATTCATTTGGAAATAAGAATCCAACATGTCCTGTTTAGTACTGCGTTACCAATAAACAAAGTACGTAAAATACGTTGGAAATACAGTGTCGTCATTTTCTATTTTAGGCAACAATGTTTCTTGGATCTATAATAGACCGACGGGGTTGAGACCAAATTAACTACGACTGGTCCTATACAAGCCAGTCTGAACACTTTTATTACTCATGTAAAAGGCTTTAATTGAATAGACACTAATTCATTCAGATATTTGTTTTCAAATGTTCTAGTTTGTATAAAAGTTAAACCACTGGCGTTTGTATTTGTATTTGTGTAAATATGAAACATACCCTCCTCGGTGATTTCCCTTTAAAATATTATTATATAGATAAATCATAAGGGCCTGGCACGCCTCTCCTTGTTAACATTTGGCATTGTAATCTTTACCTACGTGGTTATCATACCTGATGAACACGTTAACGCAGGTTGTTAAAACATCACCGTCCCGGTAGCATAGTTGGTAAGAACAAAGAATTTCAGAATTCAAAGTTAATTTCTTACTGGTTCGATTCTTCTGCAAGGCGATATATTTTCTGTTCTATTTTTATCTCATTATTTTCGGCCATTTCTTTTTATTTTCAGTTTTCAAAAAGTGTAATTCAGTCACTTAAAAGATTCCTTTCTCCGTTAGTTTTTCAATTATATTACAAAATAATGTATATGATATATTGCCTTAAAAATTACAACGTATAATATATACAAGCTCATGTATATTATCTTAAAAGATAAATAAGGAAATATAGAATCCATAGAACTAATTGACATTCCATTACTTGAATAAATACATAAATACATAAATAAATATAAAGTATTCTCACATAAAACGAAAACAGTATATTTAAATGTGATCATGTGTTGAGCATTAGTTTGTGCATCCACACAATGTTATCAAGATCTAGCCTGTTTACATATTACTTAGGTCGCGGGTTCGATCCGCGGCCGGGCCATACCAAAGAATTTAAATATGGCAGTAATGACTTTCCTCTTTGGTGCTCAGTGTTGAGTGGTTAGCAAGCGGTAAGTCGAAAAGGGGGTATTCCTGAATAACTATTAAATCTAGAGTTATGTAACTTAGTATAGATATGCGTATTTATTTTTAATACACAAGCAAAATGGCTGTTTATGAATTGACGCTTATTCATGGAGATATTTGTTTTTAATCTTTATTCTTGTTTGCATTAAAGTTAAACCACTGGTGTCTGCATTTTTATTTACACCGCAGACGCAGGTTTGTTTCGACCCTAAAAGATGCTATTTCACCGAATTCAGGGACATGCCCGTTGCTTTTCATATACTACACTTTCGAATATTTATAAACCAGATCCTGAGATTTGAACATCCAGAGAAATAACAATTTAAGAATGATTTCTGCATCTTACCTTTTTTCAAGCTTTCACAATGTACCTTATCAACAACAACAAACTAGATTACTATCAACAAGCAAATACAGTACAGGTCGAAAGGGAAATAAATAATACTAGAACAAAGATATGTATCCAAACAAAGTAGCTCCCCTTGTATGAAGACAACATTTTCTGACAGAACACATTGTTATGTATAACACTTCTTTGGTATTCTAAGCCCTGACATAATATGATTAACATATATAAAACTAACTTATTGGTGTAAACAAAACCTTGTGACCCAATTTCTCCACAATATATTTCATTGGCACGACTTCAATTGAAACCACGTATGACAATGCCATGCTTAACTGGCTTAGTACATGTGATTCAACAGAATGTTATTTGATAATAGGAATCCGACATAACCAGTTTATTGAAAGGTTGTCTATAACAAACGACGTAAACTATGGTGGAAATTGTTTGTCGTCATTTTCTATCTTAGGAAAATGTTTCCTGGATCTATAAACAGATCACGGTTATTGAGTTCGATGAACATATTGAAAAGAACTTGGACTTGACCAATATCAGTCCTAGACGCACGTACTTCCGATTAATGTCTGTCACTCCCTCATACGAATTAGATTTTTTAATTGTGAAAGTAAAGTTTTTATCAAGTATGTTTTCTAAATCATCAACTTTCTACACGATTATATTTTGGACGATCTATAAGATTATTTTTAATTGAAGACAATATAAAATGTCAACATAATCACGTATATGTTTTTTTTTCACTTTATCAAATAGGTAGCGTTAGTTTCGAGGTCATCGCATTTGATAACCAACTACTCTGATGATCAGATTGCTTAGTGAGGTATATGACAATATACTTGTACTTTTAGCGTTGATTTCAACTCGTAAGGTAAACACTGACGATTCTCTGGTTAGAACGGGTGTACATATGCATCTGAGTATTCACAAATTCAGTATAAGCCCCTATCTCATATACACGATTTAAGAAATTGCGAACACGATTTAAGAAAAAGTGAAAAAGTGTGATGATTCGTGCTCGACCTTGTGGTTTATGCAAATTTCTTAACCAAACACGACCCTCATACGACCCTCATACGACCCTCATACGACCCTCATACAACCTTCATAAGAATGAATACGACACTCATACGACCGTCATAAGATTTTCATACGATACAACACGATTTAATCTCATTTAACACGACCCCAATACGACTGTCATACGACCAAACACGATTGACATGCGACGCCCATACGACTTAACACGAATCAACACGACCGCCATACGATTAAACACGAATAATTACGATGACCATACTACTACAAAAATAAACACGATCGCCATACGACGAGCAAGACCTTCATTCGATATATCTTTGTTTATTTTGGTCACGTGGGTCATGTAGTATATAGGCTGCATTGTAACAGCATTTCTGTGTCAGTCTTCAACATGTTCAACAACGAACAAGAAGCAGATTTAGAGGAGGAGGAAGTACTTCTGGTAGCGATTTTGGTGGTGGTTCAGAGGTTTCAGCTGGCTCATCTTGTCCCTGGCTACCGGCTGGATGTTCATCTTTGGTTGGTGGTGAAGGATGTTTACTTTTTGAAGGTTTTGCTTGGAGGGGCTTCCGTTTTGGCCGCCTGAGGTTTGGCATGGCTGTATAATGGGCTCTTCCGGTCGTATAAAAAACGTATGGATTCCGTGTTCAGGTGTATGAAAGGCGTATGAAAGTCGTGTTGAATCGTGTTAAAACGTATGAAAGTCGTGTTGAATCGTGTTAAAACGTATGAAGATCGTATGAATTCATTCCTCACGATCCCCAACACAACTGAACGCGACTGAACATGATCTTCATACGACTGAACACGATCTTCATACGATTTAACACGACTGTCATATAACCTTCGTACGACCTTCATACGACTGAACACGACTTTTCAGCTCGGCTTAAATCGTGTTATAAATGTTTGTATTGCAAACATTTATAACACGATTTAAGCCAAGCTGCGACGTCCATACGATCACGCGCGACCGACCACGACTTAACACGAATGAAAACGAATAAGTGTGCGACCTTCATACGTTCTAACACGATTTAAGGAAAAACGTTAAATCGTGATCATTCGTGTCTAGATTCGTGAATGTGAGATAGATTGACTTGGTTCACTTCATTAATTAAGGAAAACACAAATAAAGCCCTGGTATATAATCATGCCTTTATAATGTTTCTTTAGCTGATCATCAATTAGACAACAAGAATAGCGAAGTCACATGATTTAAGTCAATCTTCCGGACTTTGTGATCTGCTATGATCAAAGATCAGTATGTGAATATAGGAACCATGATCACAATCTTATGATCTGAGATGATAGAATATTTATATGTGACTCTAGGAAGTCGGATCACAGTCTTATGATCTACGAAGATCAAAGATCAGTATGTGACTCTATGAAGTCTGATCACAGTCTTATGATCTGCGAAAATCGAAGATCGGTATGTGACTCTAGGAAGTCGGATTACAGTCTTATTATCTTCGAAGATCGAGGATCAGTATGTGATTATAGGACGTCTTATCACAGTCTTATTATCTGCGAATATCTAAGATCAGCATGTGCCTCTAGGAATCCTAAGCATTGTCTTTTATTGTAAAGTCTGGATCCTTTACTCTGACATAATGTGTTTCTCTAGTTGCAATGAGCCAGATAATTAGAATGGTGAAGCCACGCGAATTAAACCTACCTTGGGCACTTTGTGATCAACGAATGTCAAATATCCGTATGTGATTCTACGCACCATCATAGCAGTCATATAAAGACGCCTTGAAATCGTGCAAATATCAGCTACAGCGGTTATAACGTTATTTAAATCCTACTCAGCATGATCACAGTCTTGTTTTGACGCAGTTATATCGTATACAAAGGTTATCACACGACTAAAACCGATACTAACACAACCAAATTTGCATTAACTATTTACTACTATTATTTATAAAGGTCGGTTTTCGTGTGACGTTAAGTATATTCTATACTGTTTCTCTGATATCTTAAGCATTTTTTGAAACTTAACTATTTGGTTATGGATATGGGAAAGGGAGAAAGCGCTCAGTATGATCAACGTAATTGTTTCCAAAAATATTTTCAAAAGTCACATACAAAATTTTGAAACTCGAATACAGTCGACTCGAAACGGTCTTCCCATTGGCACCTATTCATGATACTTTTATAAAGAGATCCAAGTCTCCTTTATCATGATAATTAGTATTTTCCAAAGAATGTATATTTCAAAATGGACATCTCTGAACACAAAATTATAAAAAATCAAATCTGATCAACAACTCGTATTCATGATGAGTAATTATGAAACAGAATTACATCATCTGCTTAGATTAACACTGTTAATAGATCTAATCAATTCTAGCACGTGCCATTTAGCAGCATTGTGAATCGGTCTGATTATCAAGGATAATATAAAACTCTCCATAGCTTCCTGTAATTTATTTTCTTGTTTGAATATCCATCCCATCAGGTTGCAGGCCGTTTCTTTATGTCCAAGGTTATGATCCGTGCTTATTACGTGAATTAAGTTGTCTACAGCATCTTGTTTAAAGATGGGCTTGTTTGTCTTTGAATACAGAATATATTGCATAAAGTACAGGTAAACTTTGGAATCCACAACCATCAAGTCAAACCAGTAATCGTTACCTCCACCCTGAGAATCAAGTGGTGTGTAAACTGAACGATACATCTCGTAATGTAATGCTGGAGGGACAAGGTTGGACTGTTTACGTTGGAAGACCACACATCCAGTTGTACATGTCCTCGCGAACTCCGTGTATGGAATATCTTGTGAACAAATCATTCGTTCAAGTTCACTAGTCGCCTCACTCCGATACATAGGTTGGGAATTAAAGCAACCACATATTGATACAACATGAGATTTCAAAGACGATTCACATTGAAGAAGAATGTTTGCACATAAATCGTTTCGGTCACTCTGCAAACAGAAGGAAGCGACTATTAAATATGGGGAGATGGTATCACAGTTTTTACTTTCTTCTATGTAATACTTAAACCAACCAAACAACATCCTCAACCGATGCGTGTCTATGGTAGTCAGCATGATACTAGCTATACATTGTGCTATTTGTAGGCTTGTATGGGGAATAAGGTAGCGTATTGCTTGTCTGGTCTCTTTATCAGTATTATCTCTTACACAGTCAGTAAGTAAAAGATTTGTTTGCATTGAGTGCAATTTTACAATAGAATTGCACCGATCAAGGATTACCAATGTTTTATACCGAAGTGTTCCACTAAGGTTTGAATACAATAGTAATACATTTTCAGAAACGTTATTGTGAGTTTTCTTCATTATACTAGGTCCGTACCCAAATAGCACATTTGACATCACATAGCAGATGTCATCACATGTTATTGACCAGAGAAATCCGCACCAATATTCTACCATGTCCTCTAGGACAGACTGTAACTGTGATAGAGTTCTTTGCTCAATTCTGTCAAACATGTTCTCCTCTGGAATAAAGTAATTTGGACAGAATTGTTTCTTTACCCAGTATAACAGTAGCTTGATACAAACAAGCACACATTCTAGAAGGTTTCTACGGGTCCAGAATTCGCAGGGAGTTCTTTCAATTGTATATAACAAACACGTTTTACAGTGATACGACGATATCGATTCGGGTACACGTCGGTGTAGAATGTCTTTCTTTATCATTTTAAGTAAGATGTAGCATTTGTGCTGGGTCGGGTTAAGGCTAGACATGAGTTCACGTTCCTGGAGTGAAAATGAAACCCTCCATTCGATCGGACCATTTTGACTTGATGGATGATTTTTCCCGACAAAAAAACACCCAAATTCTGTCAAAATCTGTATTTGTGATTCGGACAGCCGATAGCACTGGGTAACCCTAGTTACCCAGGATGTAGCAAAACTGGGTATGTGATTACATCTCAATGTGAAAACTGTGTCTCTATCCATATTTCCAATTTCGCCTCTTTTTGTCAGTGCAGGTCCATTTATCTCTCGATACTTACCAGTAATTTCATGTAAGTGATGTAAACACATTCTGCCGAATTGATCGGGTTCACAATTATATTCTGTGGTCACGTCGGGGTGATACATCGGAACTTTGTTTAAGACTGCTTGTAGCTTACAATATCCGGGTTTAGTCGAGTCATCTCTCACCATGAAGTATGACAGACCGTGTTGTGATGCATCACAGATTATTTCCACAACATGTTCATAAAAACAGAATACACAGTCTTTGTCTGAATGCAACCCTGTTGTTGTTGTACCCTCACAGCTACTTCCGAAAGTGAAGATATTGCATGGTTTGTCATCACATAAGTTGAATACGATATTCGATACTATGTCATCTACTATTGAGAGTTCTCTGTATTTGCCCCTCATCTCTTCTGAAGCGCCGATCCAATCCATAATTTCATAAAGACGGAGTGATAAAGTTTGGTAATGATCATCCATGTTGTTGCACTTTGACCTATAATAAAAACAATTTCTTTGTAGAAAAAGACTAGTTTATCAACGGTGCCATACGAAGGTAATCGATTTCTAATTTTGTTTAAGCGACCAAGGACAGTAGTTAAACCTTATACGTCATAATATAAATTATAATTGGAGGTCATGAAACTAACGGTCATAACGATAAAATAGCATATTTATGTTGTTGTGTTATCATCCCTGTTCTCAAAGGCATCCCGGATGCTTTCAGGACAAGTTGACGAGCGAGGAAGATTCAAGTCAGACCGTTTCACGCGGAGGCGCTAGCAGATCTTGTTCTTTGATGGTTGCAAATTCCGAAGGTCGGTTTTTACATGACTCGGCTCATTGGTGTACATACGTGTGTATATGTATGTATATATATATATTTAAGTGTGTGTGTGTGTGAATTAAAACGAAGACATATACAGGGTTACACCTGAACAAGAAAATAATGTAGTAAACAGGAAAAGGACAATACATTGGTTTTAAACGTATCATATATATATATATATATATATATATTAAATATATATATAAAATTAAAAACGAAGATATATACCGGAACAAGAAAAAATATAGTTAAAAGAAACTACATTGGTTTGAAACGTGCCAAACAATTCATCAGAGCAACGCGTATAATGATCATTAGTTTTGCACTGCTGAGTAGATTTAACGAAACCGGTTCGCATGTTTAAAACCAATAATGTGTCTTTTTACTATATATATAAACATCAGTGAGCCACTTCACATTGTTCGAGTATCAAGACCTAGTTGAGTAAATATACCTATTTTATTCGCAGCTCCGGTGTAAGGTATCCATACCAAATAGATTTATCCTGGATGTTACCCAGAGAAATACCGTGAAATAAGTGAATACCAGTGAAGAGTAAAAACGGTCACACACACTCGATAAACCCCAACAAGTTACAAATCACCAGATAATTATTAACATAAACAATACGATTAATTACATATCATCGAGGGAACATAAAAGCAAGACGTACTTATTTGACATATGCAATACATATGATCTTACCTTTAACTAACTTCCGGGTGTGAACACAATATCTTCACTGATTTCTTAGTTTTATTTTGTCATTTAACCAGTGTGTAATCCAATTTCATAAACACCATCATCGTTTAACTGGTCTTGTACTAATGATTCATAAATAAAATTTAACCGGAAATTAGAATCCAACATGTCCTGCTAAGTACTGCCTTATCAATACACAAAACACGGTAAAATACGTTGGAAAAACCGTGTCGTCGATTTCTATTTTAGGCAACAATATTGTTTGGATCGATAAGAGACCACTGGGGACGAGACTTAAGAAACTTGGACTAGAAATATACCATTAAGTCTGAGCACCTTTATTACGCATGCAAAAAGGCTGGAAATGAATAGATTTATTTTTAGTTTTTCTAGTTTGTATAAAAGTTAAACCACTGATGTCTGCATTTTTATTTGTGAACATTAGAAACGTAACCTCCCCGGTGATCTGTTTTTTAAAAAATGTTGTATAAATAAAAAAAGTATATACTACGATATTAGCAAACAGGTTTTACCTGTGGTCTCCTTTCGATTCTTATGCCAGGCGAGATATTTTCTGTTCTTTCTACTTCGTTTTTAATCAATATAATTTTATCTCATAATATGCGACCATTTCTTTTTCTTTTCAGTTTTCAGAAAATGTCTATTCAGTCAACTAAAAGATAACTGTGGCCGCGAAAACTTGAAAATAGATGCGTATCGTGAGAGGCTATCACAAATCGGATGTCTTTTGGTGCGTCTGATCAACCGCAGAACAACGCCTACGTCGACAAAACGAGGAAAATGCGCAAGTGACTGCTATGTTCTGCCTGCCTTTATACAAGGTGAGCGCTCTAAAGAGACCCACGATGTATTCTCAAACTCTCCACTAAACCCTGTGACTATTGATGGGGACGATATAGCGAATGAGCCGGAACAGTAAATAAACTGTTGATAAAACCAGATATATATAGTATTCTCAAGTTCTCTCTGTCGCAAACGAGTTAGCCAGGCAGCAAGCAAGGGACATCTTCGCTCTGAAGGAAATTCAGACAGATTCATGTTCCATAAACACTCAATTTCATAGATCTCAGGGATCTATAAACCGCATAATGGCTCTCTTACATAGAGACACCACTAATGTAACTGAACGAAAGAATCAACTACAAAACTAACCCCCCAGTTGTTAATTCGATCCGTTGGAATTGTAGAGGGATTATGTCATTCGCTTACCCTCTTTCCCGGGTCTTAGAGAAGTATCGAGTTGATCTTTCACTTATCTCGGAACATAAATTATTGCCACGATCCGCAACATTTATGGGTTTGATTCATCCTAGCTACTCATCTTTAGTTAACATTCATAGTTCACTCGATTGTTTTTCTTCTCTCAACTGTGGGAAGGCGGGAGTGGCCATTATGGTAAAAAAATCATTACAAAGTAGTATTCAACAAATTAACAACATCGAAAACGAACGTGTTATTGGTATAGAGATTACATCTGAACACTCATTACCTTTGTATATTGCAGTATTTATATGCCTGCAATTAATGATTTTAACATATATATAGGGAGACATTGCATGATGTAGAATCTATCTTTTCCTTCTATTCTAAAGCTAGGAAATGTAATTCTTTTTGGAGATTTCAACGCTAATATTCCATTTAATTCTAAAAGGCGTGTAGGCAAATCAGAGATATTCTGCAAATTTATCAAAGATTATGGGTAAGTGTCTTTGCGACATCTGTACGCTATGGCTACAGAGCATACCTTTATACCAAACAAAACGGCCATCAATCACGTGCTAATAGAACAATCTGCGACCAACCTTAATACATCGTTTAACCTCCTTAAAGAACAAGAAATCATAACATCAGATCACTTACCATTATTGTTTACGGTTACGTGCACACCGTATTCTCCACACAATATCCAATCAAGTAGATGCATTGCTTGGATACACGAATGTTCGTATAAGTGAGTATCGGTTGGGCATTGAAAATAAGGTCGAACATCTATTTCAATTTGGAAATAAAACCAATGCATATTCACCAGATTTCATAAATGATAGCTTGATCGATATCCTTTTACAATCGTGCCAGTGTCTGCCTAAGAGTCAGTTATACAAACATGCAAAACCACACTGGTCTAAATAAGTTAGACAGTCTTACGCTCATGCGCTTCAGCTTCGCAGTACTTGGGTTGAGCCTGGACGACCTAGGGGTGCATCACCATCATTTTTAGCATATAAAGAGGCTAAAACCACATTTAGGCGCACCGAAAGATGCGCTCGCGAACTGTATGAGAACTCAGGTTACGACCAACTCAATAAAGCCGCTGAATTAGACTTTATATCTTTTTGGAAGCAGCTTCGTCAACAAAGTGGAAAGAACTTCGATATCGGTTCAAAAATAATAGTCGGAGATAGTACCTTCGAAGTGGGCGATGTTTCTAACGACTTTCGAGAATATTTAATCACGTGTTTGATAATTTATGCAGTGCCGATACCCTTATCATACATCTAAGAAAATAACTGAGTCATTACGTCAAAGCAAGTGAAAGTCATAATTCTGAAACAATTACACGCGAATTCTAAACGACTGAAATCGAATGCGTACTCAAAACACTTTTGACGCGCAAACTGCCCGGGATCGATGAAATTCTTAACGAGCATGTAATGCATGCAGGTAAACCACTGACAAAAGCTTTAGCCCTAATTTTTAATACTATACTTAAATTCTAAAAAGTACCAAAGATGTGGCAAACAAGTGAACTAATACCGATTTATAAAGGCAAAGGCAAAAGTAAATCCGACCCAGCTAGTTATCGTCCTGTATCGTTAATACCATGCTTCAGTAAAATATTCGAGAAATTGCTCATTAATCGAATAAATGCATATATATCATGTTCTAGGATTCAAAGACACAGTCTTTATTACTTCAGCTTTGTCGTATGGGCCTTGTGGGCAAACTATTGAGGACCATTCAAGCCTCATACACTGATTTACAGTGCGTCGTACGGTACGCACAATAAACGTCCGAATCATTCAACATTGTACGTGGTGTACGTCAGGGAGGAGTTACGTTCACGTGCCTGTATCTAGTCTATATACATGTGTTTATAACAGATCTCCAGGACTATAACTTAGGAACTAAAATCATGTCTACGCCGGTTAGCAATCCATCCATCCCCATCAAATGTACATAGCATGATCGATATAGTGTACCGGTATTGTCAATCATGGCGAATAGAGGTAAACGTTAAAAAGCCAAGCGACATTGTGTTCAGCAAGAAGCGTCATGAGCCAGGGGTTGGAATCTTGTACGGGCAACATTTTCTCCTCAAAAGTCTCGTAACGCTCTTTTTTCGATGGCTGGACAGGGTGTTAATCCACAGGGAGTAAATACAATTGTTTCAGCAAACATATATTGTAAGATTATAGTACAGATCCTTCTATATGGATCAGAATTTTGGAACAATATAACTACCACCGACTTAAAACAGATCAAAATATTTCAACATTTTGTTGCAAAGAAACTACAGCGATTTGCAAGTAGAACAAGATCAGATGTTGCAGAGTCTATGCTATGTTTATATTGAATAAGCAGTCTTATAGAGACAAACAAATTAATTTTTTTACACAAAATATTGTTTTACCAGTGTCATGCATTACAAAGAAAATATTCATTAGAAAATATTTCATGTACCTTTTAGACAAAGGTTCCGTCACACTTGGATTTATCCCTGAAATATGTCGTACTGTTAATAAGTACAACTTGCAGTCTATTCTGAATAACTTCTTTCGTGACAACTCACTGTAAAATTTGTTTGTGACAACTCAACGTTCATGGAAGAATACTGTACGTAACGCAGTTCGTGTACGAGAACAGTTCATGTGGGATGATCGTTTGTCAAATAACCCAGAGTTTGCCTTCTTCCGCCTTTTCCGTGTTTCCATCCTTGCATAGTATACAAAGTATCGAAAACCAGCTCATTCAGATCAACGATGAATACAATAACTAAAATATGGTCACGTCCCGTCTCAATAAGCAATACAGTTTGTACAAAACATTTGTTGACATCGAACTAATTGACATACCATAACTTTTAAAAATGCATGAATAAAAGAAAAATGTTCTCACATAAAACGAAAGAAGTATCTTTATTTCAAAAGGTTTTATAATTAAAGACATTTAATTACACTGATTCGAAGCCGTGGCCACTATATTTTATTGGCAGATCGGTGTGCCACGTTTCATACATACAACGGTAATACGATATATGTGTATAACCTGTTTAAAATAGGACATAGTATTTCACTTTTTGTCTCGAGATCTAAATTGAAAACAAAACGTCACGAATATTTATGATCGCCTGTATATCGTTGTTTTCGAGCAGATACTGGGTCTATATAATATCAGCATTGTGATCGTCATGCACGACGTCCAAGCTAAATTTTGCCTGGAATGTACCGAGTGCTGTTTGATTGACCATTCGATATGTTGAATTTTAAATGGACCTGACCAGTCCAAAGTCGAGTATAGGTATATCAAGACAAGAGATCCTCGGAGCATGCGCAAACACTCGAGTTTGTTTTTCTAAGTAAAAAAAGGGGCATTCCTTAATATTACTTAAGCCAGAGTTATGTGACATAGACATGCGTATTGTTTCTATGATTGAAAATGTTGAGCGGATTTTGAGTTATGAGGTAAAGCCTGGTCAGACAGCGGGGATGGAATATTTTGGTGGCTATAGGCTTTATACATGTAGTTCAAGCTGGCAAAGGGTTGAGGCTGTCATTGATTTACAAACTGAAATACATACTCTCAAGAATTGATTGGTTGTTTTTTTGGTTAATGCCGCTTTCAATAATGTTTCAGTTATGTCACGGCGTTACCTGAGTAGGTTACCATTACTACTGGTCCATTCATCCTGACACCAGCCAGTCAGTCATTATGCTAACCCCGCAACCCTGCTCGCCAAGAAGGGCAGTCATTATTACCATTTTTAAAGTCTTTAATATGACCCGATCGAGCCCGCGGAATGACGGGCAGAAAGATGATGTAGACGTGCTATGTTTATGTGTTTCCCTGCCAATAGAAATTTTGCAACTGGCAGATTATTGAATAATGTAACGTTTTCACCGGAAGTATTCGTTCACTTGTCAGACTTTGTTAAAAATAATAATAACGTATTGGTTTACACAAAACATGTAATACATTCGGCGTCTTCTTTATAACATTTTTATGATAAAAGCGATGCTTTCCTATTAATTAACTATTTCATATATTATTATGTATTATGTATGATTAGTATCAATGTCTCAGGTTTATAAAAAGCGTAACCGTATTCTTTGTTAAGACTATTTCTATCGAGATTTCAACCAAAGTCATCCCTCTTCAAAAAAAAAAGATTTTGATTAATACTTTAGTTATTACTCTCTCAAACACAGACACTTTTTAAAGCATCTGCAGCAGACGACGTTGCTATATTTGCTATATTGTTTTCAACTCTGTTCAAGTATAAAACTTTAATTTTCATAGAGATGTCACATATATTTGCCTTGATGTGTATAAAGTCGCCTGCTGTAGATTATGTGTGTAGTGAGAAAGGGTTCATAAACAGAAAATCAAAACGGAATCAATACACTACTTACTGGTTTTTTTTTTTTTTTAAATATGCCTGTTAGTAGTTTTCGAGTTTTAATATGATCTTAGAATCTCTAGATTTCTCGTATTGTGATTTCAAATGTGCTGGGTACGTTAACATTTGGTTGAGTCTAACCATGCACTTTCTCGAATGTTCTGGTTCTTAAGATTTGTTGCAGTCTAACCTTGTTCGTTCTTGATACGTTTGACCACGATGTCACCAGACGTCTTTTTTCTAAGCAAGACTTTTAGGCTTAGTTTAGTCTTAAATGCTTGACGTTCACAATAATGTAAGTATTTGTAAACTCACTTAATGTTTCTATAAGCTGTTTGACTCGTATGTTTTAACCTTTACGATAATTGTTCTTTTTACTGTTAAAACACCACAGTCGTACCAGAATGTTTGTACCATTGGGGAATGGTTGATTAGTCAAATTAAGTATCTGAAGAGGCACAGTTGGAAATTAAGATGAGAATTACGGTGTTATTTCTGTGTGGATGTTTTCATTGTCTTGTATATATTATTCTTAAATAGGAAATATAAAAGTTACATTGTAAATTGAGGCAAACTATTTGTAATATTTTCTATGGCATTTGGTCTAATGTTAGGTTTGTTTATTTACAGCTTTTACCACACTAGCACTGAAGAGGGTTTATTAAAATGAAGTTAACACACCTCTCGTTTTGTTCCTCTTTGGTCGGGTTATGCTGACTGCGAGTATTCCGATACGAGGCAGTACAGTAAAAGATTATTATCTACACGTCATCACCAGCATCCTGAAAATTACCAGACCTTCGTCTATTCATGCCTGAGAAGCGAGCCAGGAAATTAACGGCAAAAGCAATGGCCAATCATGAAGAAAAGGTACAGTCATTTGAACATAAACTTGAAAAAGAGTGGAACATTCTTAGAAGAATATTTGAAGAGAATAAGGAAAGGAATTCTGATTGTGACATAATAGAACAGAAACTAATTAAATCTCAAGTGATTGAACAGTTCAGTAAATTGGATGTTGTAGCTACTGAGTATCAGAGATATTTAGAAATTACTGAAAGCGAAGATTTAATGAACGCTCTATTGGATAGGGTATCACAGAGAAGGACATTGGCAAATGAATTTCTCACTACATTAAGTGCCATGAAAACAGTTAACATTGAAACTTCATCCGTTGAGTCTAAACGGAGTCATTCGTCGAAGTCAAGCCATCGTAAATTATTGGCTGTCAAAGCAAAGGCTGCTTTTGCAGAACAGACAGCATCACTGGAAAGGAAGAAAGCGGAGCTTGAAGAACAGGAACGAATCAGTGCTGCAGCAGCTATGCGCAAAAAGGTAAATATTGACATTGAAATAAAATTGCTTGAAGGGAAGAAAGAGATGGCAATAGCTGAAGCTGAATTTGATCACGAAGACGATATTTCAGCTATTAATAGTTTACCAAGTGCCGATACCAAACTGAGGACAGCTGAATATATTCAAAAGTCAGAAATACAGCATGTTTATTCTTCAGCTGCTGAATTTGCGCCTTCTGAACAACTGACTTCTCAAACAATTAGTGATTTCACAAAGTTTCTACTTAAAAAGGACATATTAAATTCAAGGCTGTCATATTTCAATGATCAGCCAGAGGCTTATCAATCGTGGAAAGCAACTTTCAAATCTGTTCGGAGAGACATTGGTGCGTCCCCTGAAGAGGAAATTGATTTACTCATAAAGTGGCTTGGGCCTTCGTCCAAAAGGCAGATATTATCTCTAAAATCTGCATATATAAATAACCCAGTTGAAGGTCTTAACAAAATATGGGGTCGATTAGATGAACGCTTGGTTCACCGGAAAGTATTTATCATGCAACTGTTAAGAAGTTGGAACAATTCCCGAAATTGACATTGAAAGATGCAGCAAGGTTATACGATTTATCTGACATTCTTTCTGAGATTGAAGGTCTGAAAGAAGACCAAATGTTCTCCACAACATTATCATATTTCGATTCAGCTGCAGGAGTGAATCCTATTATAAGTAAACTTCCTTACAGCCTTCAGGAGAAGTGGATAAGTCGAGCCATAGACTATAAAAGGAAGCACAGCGTACCCTTTCCCCCATTCAGTGTGTTTGCCAAGTTTGTTCACGAGCAAAGCCGCATCAGGAATGATCCTAGTTTTTTCTACGATACCACAACTTCGAACAATCCTTCCACAGTATCAAACACAAGTCAGAAGAAAACATCTGTTTCCACGAGAAAAACATCTGTAGAAGTTAAGTGTCCTATTCATAAAATGAACCATTCATTGGATGATTGTCGTGTGTTCAAAGGGAAATCTTTCGCAGAGAGGAGAAAAGTGTTAAGCGATAACAAGATGTGTTTTAGGTGTTTGTCAGTAGAGCATTTAGCTCGCGAGTGTAAAACTGAAATAAAGTGCAGTGTTTGTGAAAACAAATTCCATTGTACAGCGATGCACGTAGGACCCGCAACACAAGGAGAGTCACGCAGACCAGCCAATGGTATTGGTTGGGAGAACAATTGGCCACAGGCCCAAAGATGTGACTATCAACCCAAGCAAGAGGTCGTCAACAGATGCACAGAAATTGGTCAGGATATAAAGTCATGTGCTAAAATTGTACTTCTAAATGTTTTTACAGATCAAAATCAGGACAATATGGTTAGATGTTATGGTATTATTGATGAGCAAAGTAACAAAACTTTAGCTAAACCAGAATTATTTGATTTATTAGGTATTGAAGGGGATGAATTTGATTATTGTTTAAATTCGTGTGCAGGTCCAACTAATACAAGTGGTAGAAAAGCAATCAATTGTAATGTTATGTCGCTTGATAGTGCTGTATGTTACAAGTTGCCAACTATGATAGAATGTGCTGATATCCCATGTAACAAACATGAAATTTGTACGTCAGAAAATGCTAAAGATTTTCCTCATCTATCTAGTATTATTGATAAATTGCCTCAGCCTGATGAACATGCACAGATATTGCTTTTGTTAGGTAGAGATGTTATTGATGTACATCCTGTTCTAGATCAAGTTGTAGGTCCACCTGGAGCACCATTTGCTCAACGTTTAAGCTTGGGTTGGGTTGTTGTTGGTGAGCTTTGTGTTGGTAATTTTCATGCTAACAATCGTATCAATGTGTTCAAAACTCATTTGTTGTCAAATGGTCGGCCATCGTTATTCAAACCTTGTGATTCCGTTCATGCAGTTGTTGAAAATTGCTACAGTTATGACCCAGTTTTCGTGAGAAAGGTTGATGACAATCAACGTTCTTTGTCTGTCGATGATCGTAATTTTTTGCATATCATGGATGAAAACATGAAAAGAGATGAAAGTGGTCATTGGGTTGCCCCTTTACCTTTCAGACAATCAAGGGAAAGACTTCCAAATAACTGTGCAATGTCATTGAGACGAGCACGTACCTTACACTCTAGTTTATCTAGGAACCCTGTCAAGCAGAAACAATTGCTTGAGTTCATGTCCAAAATTATCGACAAAGGTCATGCTGAAATAGCCCCTATATTGTCCAAGGGAGAGGAGTGCTGGTATCTACCTGTGTTCGGTGTGACTCATCCTCGAAAACCAGATCAGGTCCGTGGAGTTTTTGATTCCTCCGCACAGTATCAAGGGGTTTCTCTTAATTCTGTCTTGTTGAGCGGTCCAGATTTGACAAATAGTTTACTCGGTGTACTTATGAGGTTTCGGAATGAGCAAGTTCCTGTCATAGCTGATATAGAACAAATGTTCTATAGTTTTCGTGTTGATGTAAAGCATCGAAATTTGTTACGGTTTTGGTGGTACAAAAACAACAACCCAGAGTTAGATTTGATAGAGTATCGTATGTGCGTTCATGTTTTTGGTAACAGTCCTTCACCTGCTGTAGCTTCTTATGGTTTACGAAAGTCTGTTGTCGATTCAGATGCAGACGTCAGAGATTATGTTTCTGGAGATTTTTACGTTGACGATGGCGTCACTTCAAAACCAACTTCAGACGAAGTTATCAGTCTTATAAAGAGAACTCAGAATGATCTAGCGGCATGTGGTCTGCGTCTTCATAAAATCGCATCTTGTAATTTAGACGTGATAAAGGCGTTTGATGTAGACGATCTCGCTAAGGATATAAGGTGTCTTGAATTTGACAAGGAAGCCCTTCCCGTTCAGCGTAGTTTAGGTGTAGCTTGGTCCCTGAGTCTGGATTGTTTTACATTTAAGGTGGATCCTTTAAGTCGCCCTCTTACTAGACGCGGAATATTGTCAACAGTGAATAGCTTGTTTGATCCAATGGGATTTGTTGCGCCCGTTACAATTGTCAGCAAATTTATTTTGAGAGAGTTAATGTCGATTGAAACGAACTGGGATGAACCAGTTCCCCAAGACATTGAGTCTAAGTTTACATCTTGGCGGGATTCTCTACAAGCCCTGAGCAAGATTCATATTCCTAGATGTTACTTTAAGGTGTGTTTGGCCAATTTTGTAGAAATAAGCTTACACGTCTTTTCAGATGCTTCTGAAAAAGCCATTTCAGCGGTTGCATATGTAGTTGGTATCTCTCCAAAGTTTAATCAAGTTAGTTTTGTGTTGGGAAAATCAAAGGTAGCACCTTTAAGTGGTCATACAATTCCGCGCTTGGAGTTGTGCGCTGCTGTACTTGGAGTTGAGATAGCGGATGTAGTTTTAAGAAATATAGGTATTCCTCTGTCTGTAACAAAGTTCTACTCGGACAGCCGGGTAGTACTTGGCTATATCAACAACCAGTCGAGACGTTTTCATACGTATGTTAGCAATAGAGTTCAGAGGATTCGACATTCTAGTTCACCACAACAGTGGGGTTATATATGTTCCTCTGAAAACCCAGCAGACGTTGGTAGTAGAGGTCTGGACCCCGAACAGTTGCCAAACAGTTTGTGGTTTACAGGGCCTTCCCGCCTGATTGAACACGTAGTAAACATACCAGAGTTTTTTCCCATGATAAGTCCTGAAAATGATTCAGAGGTTCGTCCAGAAGTTAAGGTGTTAGCAACTGACATTTGTCTTGGTTATGCCCCTTGTAATTGTTCACAGAAATTTGTTCGGTTTTCTTATTGGGAGAAGCTTATTTTAGGGCTTTCATTACTGAAACATGTGGTCTGTAGCTTTCGACACAAGTCTTGTAAAGGGTGGCATTTGGGTTGTGGTCAGTACAAAAGTGTTGAGGCAAAGACACACACTGAACTCTTTGTTTTGCAGCAAGTGCAACTCGAAGTTTACCATGAGGAATTAGAATGTCTGGGGAATCAAAAGCCTGTGCCAAAACACAGCTCTCTTTATGTTTTAGATCCATTTGTGGATGTTGATGGTCTGTTAAAGGTGGGTGGCCGGTTGCGAAGGAGTAGTTTGTCTTCACGCGAGAAACACCCAATTCTCCTGCCTGGGAAACACCATGTTTCCAAGCTTTTAGCTTATTCTTGTCATGAACTTGTTCAGCATCAAGGAAGGTTGTTCACTGAAGGGTCTATTCGTTCTGCCGGGTACTGGATTACAGGTGGCAAGAGGTTAATTGCTAGTCTCATTTTTAATTGTGTAAAGTGCAAGATACTTAGGGGTCGGTTTGAAACTCAAAAAATGTCTGATCTCCCTTTTGATAGGGTTGAAATGGTCCCCCCATTTTCTTATGTAGGAGTAGATGTGTTTGGTCCATGGGAAGTAGTTTCTAGAAGGACCAGAGGTGGTCAAGCCTGTTCGAAACGTTGGGCTACAATGTTTACATGTTTGAGTATTCGTGCGGTTCACATAGAGGTCATAGACGAAATGACATCTTCCGCATTCATAAATGCACTTCACAGGTTCATAGCAATACGTGGTAGTGTAAACTTGTTTAGGTCTGATCGTGGGACAAATTTTGTTGGCTCAACCGATTCCTTGAAAATTGACACGATAAATGTGGAAGACGAGAAAACCAAGAAGTTCCTATACAATTCCAATTGTGTCTGGTTGTTCAATCCTCCCCATAGTTCCCACTTTGGCGGCTCCTGGGAGCGCATGATAGGAATTTCTCGTAGAATATTAGAGTCTTTGCTTGGAAATGTAAAGAATCTGACGCATGATGTCTTAGTAACATTGATGGCAGAAGTTAGTGTTATTATAAATACACGCCCTTTAGTTCCTGTCTCTAGTGATTGTGAAAACCCAGAGGTTCTTAGTCCATCTGTTCTGTTAACACAAAAGTTTCTGAAAAATGATCAACCCGTTGGAGATATGGATGTTAAGTTAATGTACAAAGATCAGTGGAAGCGAGTTCAGCTTCTTGCGGATCAGTTTTGGGTAAAATGGAAGCAGGAGTACCTGCAAACCTTGCAAAAAAGAAGGTTTTGGAATAGTGATCAAAATCCTATTGAAATAGGTGATGTTGTCCTCTTGAAGGATAAAGATGTTTCCCGCAATTGTTGGCCGATGGGACTCATTTCAAAGGTCTTTCCTAGTGCAGACAGTCGTATTCGGAAGGTTGAGGTTGTCGTTTTCAAAGATAGAAAACGTTTAAGTTATACAAGGCCAATTGTTGACATGGTTCTTCTGGTGAAGGGTAATACCAGTCAATAATAAACTAGTCGTCATGACTAGTTCCTTCTTTGTTTACTAGTTTCTTGGGAGAATTTTTCAGTCTACTATGGTTGAAATATTAAGATTTTTTGTTGTCTGTACTAAGTATATTTAGGA
This sequence comes from Serripes groenlandicus, assembly GCA_031761405.1. Taxonomy (NCBI): domain Eukaryota; kingdom Metazoa; phylum Mollusca; class Bivalvia; order Cardiida; family Cardiidae; genus Serripes; species Serripes groenlandicus. The sequence continues at coordinate 55,665,323 of JASEVX010000003.1, forward strand.
TAATAGTTGACTTTCTTACTAGTTCAAGTAAGTATTTGTTTTAAATGTTGTTATTTTTTGTTGTATGTAAGTGTTATTTGGAAATAACAGTTGGGGAGTGTGCTGGGTACGTTAACATTTGGTTGAGTCTAACCATGCACTTTCTCGAATGTTCTGGTTCTTAAGATTTGTTGCAGTCTAACCTTGTTCGTTCTTGATACGTTTGACCACGATGTCACCAGACGTCTTTTTTCTAAGCAAGACTTTTAGGCTTAGTTTAGTCTTAAATGCTTGACGTTCACAATAATGTAAGTATTTGTAAACTCACTTAATGTTTCTATAAGCTGTTTGACTCGTATGTTTTAACCTTTACGATAATTGTTCTTTTTACTGTTAAAACACCACAGTCGTACCAGAATGTTTGTACCATTGGGGAATGGTTGATTAGTCAAATTAAGTATCTGAAGAGGCACAGTTGGAAATTAAGATGAGAATTACGGTGTTATTTCTGTGTGGATGTTTTCATTGTCTTGTATATATTATTCTTAAATAGGAAATATAAAAGTTACATTGTAAATTGAGGCAAACTATTTGTAATATTTTCTATGGCATTTGGTCTAATGTTAGGTTTGTTTATTTACAGCTTTTACCACACTAGCACTGAAGAGGGTTTATTAAAATGAAGTTAACACACCTCTCGTTTTGTTCCTCTTTGGTCGGGTTATGCTGACTGCGAGTATTCCGATACGAGGCAGTACATGGGGGCTCGTCCGGGCAACATTTTCTCCTCAAAAGTCTCGTAACGCTCTTTTTTCGATGGCTGGACAGGGTGTAAATCCACAGGGAGTAAATACAATTGTTTCAGCAAACATATATTGTAAGATTATAGTACAGATCCTTCTATATGGATCAACATTTTGTTGCAAAGAAACTACAGCGATTTGCAAGTAGAACAAGATCAGATGTTGCAGAGTCTATGCTATGTTTATATTGAATAAGCAGTCTTATAGAGACAAACAAATTAATTTTTTTACACAAAATATTGTTTTACCAGTGTCATGCATTACAAAGAAAATATTCATTAGAAAATATTTCATGTACCTTTTAGACAAAGGTTCCGTCACACTTGGATTTATCCCTGAAATATGTCGTACTGTTAATAAGTACAACTTGCAGTCTATTCTGAATAACTTCTTTCGTGACAACTCACTGTAAAATTTGTTTGTGACAACTCAACGTTCATGGAAGAATACTGTACGTAACGCAGTTCGTGTACGAGAACAGTTCATGTGGGATGATCGTTTGTCAAATAACCCAGAGTTTGCCTTCTTCCGCCTTTTCCGTGTTTCCATCCTTGCATAGTATACAAAGTATCGAAAACCAGCTCATTCAGATCAACGATGAATACAATAACTAAAATATGGTCACGTCCCGTCTCAATAAGCAATACAGTTTGTACAAAACATTTGTTGACATCGAACTAATTGACATACCATAACTTTTAAAAATGCATGAATAAAAAAAAAATGTTCTCACATAAAACGAAAGAAGTATCTTTATTTCAAAAGGTTTTATAATTAAAGACATTTAATTACACTGATTCGAAGCCGTGGCCACTATATTTTATTGGCAGATCGGTGTGCCACGTTTCATACATACAACGGTAATACGATATATGTGTATAACCTGTTTAAAATAGGACATAGTATTTCACTTTTTGTCTCGAGATCTAAATTGAAAACAAAACGTCACGAATATTTATGATCGCCTGTATATCGTTGTTTTCGAGCAGATACTGGGTCTATATAATATCAGCATTGTGATCGTCATGCACGACGTCCAAGCTAAATTTTGCCTGGAATGTACCGAGTGCTGTTTGATTGACCATTCGATATGTTGAATTTTAAATGGACCTGACCAGTCCAAAGTCGAGTATAGGTATATCAAGACAAGAGATCCTCGGAGCATGCGCAAACACTCGAGTTTGTTTTTCTAAGTAAAAAAAGGGGCATTCCTTAATATTACTTAAGCCAGAGTTATGTGACATAGACATGCGTATTGTTTCTATGATTGAAAATGTTGAGCGGATTTTGAGTTATGAGGTAAAGCCTGGTCAGACAGCGGGGATGGAATATTTTGGTGGCTATAGGCTTTATACATGTAGTTCAAGCTGGCAAAGGGTTGAGGCTGTCATTGATTTACAAACTGAAATACATACTCTCAAGAATTGATTGGTTGTTTTTTGGGTTAATGCCGCTTTCAATAATGTTTCAGTTATGTCACGGCGTTACCTGAGTAGGTTACCATTACTACTGGTCCATTCATCCTGACACCAGCCAGTCAGTCATTATGCTAACCCCGCAACCCTGCTCGCCAAGAAGGGCAGTCATTATTACCATTTTTAAAGTCTTTAATATGACCCGATCGAGCCCGCGGAATGACGGGCAGAAAGATGATGTAGACGTGCTATGTTTATGTGTTTCCCTGCCAATAGAAATTTTGCAACTGGCAGATTATTGAATAATGTAACGTTTTCACCGGAAGTATTCGTTCACTTGTCAGACTTTGTTAAAAATAATAATAACGTATTGGTTTACACAAAACATGTAATACATTCGGCGTCTTCTTTATAACATTTTTATGATAAAAGCGATGCTTTCCTATTAATTAACTATTTCATATATTATTATGTATTATGTATGATTAGTATCAATGTCTCAGGTTTATAAAAAGCGTAACCGTATTCTTTGTTAAGACTATTTCTATCGAGATTTCGACCAAAGTCATCCCTCTTCAAAAAAAAAAGATTTTGATTAATACTTTAGTTATTACTCTCTCAAACACAGACACTTTTTAAAGCATCTGCAGCAGACGACGTTGCTATATTTGCTATATTGTTTTCAACTCTGTTCAAGTATAAAACTTTAATTTTCATAGAGATGTCACATATATTTGCCTTGATGTGTATAAAGTCGCCTGCTGTAGATTATGTGTGTAGTGAGAAAGGGTTCATAAACAGAAAATCAAAACGGAATCAATACACTACTTACTGGTTTTTTTTTTTTTTTAAATATGCCTGTTAGTAGTTTTCGAGTTTTAATATGATCTTAGAATCTCTAGATTTCTCGTATTGTGATTTCAAAGGTTCGATCTCTATGCTTTGATAATTCACAGAAATGTCAAGAGCCCAATCTACAAGGCTGCTGATACATGTATGTAAAATACGAACTGCCATTCATGCCGAAGTCCCTGAAAAAACAAAGAATGTAAATGAACATCAACCATGCTACAGTTAACTTGTAAACGGTTGATTTGTTTAATTGTTAATACTTGAATAGCTTACCAAAGAGAGAGACACACACACACATACATATAGGGAGACACAAATACAGAGAACGAGAGATACACATAAAGAGAAAGAAACACACAACAAGACAAAGAGAAACACACACAGAGAAACAGAAACAGAGAGACAAAAACATAGACAGACATGCTACGAGAATGAGAGAGACAAACGGAGACATAGAGTAAGGAGAGACAGACAGTCAGACATACACATAAATCCAGAGAGACAGACACAGAGCAAACGATTTACATAAGGTGTTAGCAGCCCAGCTGTCATGGATGCCAATAAGGCTGAGATTACTACTCCTGCATTTGTAATTCCATAAACTGTACCTGAGTATCTATAAAGATAAATTCCATGAACATATTCACCATGAAGAACATTCAATAATTTTCAGACATTTGGTAAAAGAAATACAAACAACACTCGTGAATGGGTAGTTTGATCAATTACTGGTTTTAATGTTGTCAGGAATTTCATACATAAGTTGCCGCTCCCTGTTGCAGTATTAACGTACACACACCATAGTACTTTTTGCATATTGTTTTGAAAGGAAATTAAATTAATAGACTTTGCTTTGATATAATAAGCAAAGCATCATTCAATACAAAGACATTCATGGAGTATTTTTTCAGATATTTTTCTATTTGTTTAATCCAAAAATAGCACATCGGATAATAAAGTTGTAAATCTGTAACGTTGTAGGTAATCATTGGGTCTAAACACATTTACATAGTTTATTATAGATAGTATAGGTTGATGCATCTGTATGGGGAAATATTGTGTTGGACAAGCTCCTGCGACTAAGTAGCCCGAACTTGCGAGGGCAGAACTCCGTCGAAGGAACGAGTCCCAACACAATAGTTTCTCATAATCATGCAATTACCTTTTTATTGTATAGTTTGATATTTGACGGGTCATTTAACATAGGTCGTTTTAGCATTTAGAAAGTTAACAATTGTTTTGAATTGTTCATATTTACGATTGATCGCAGTTATTTTCCTTTCTGATGTTTGCTAGGGCCGTCGCTTTATTCCTCATAGCGGTTTCGACTCGAAATTGAATCGTCGACAAAATGATGTGTAACGCTTTTTCTAACAGTGGATTTCATTAATAACTTATGTATATTTTTATTCTGTTATTTACGCGTGGGTTTTTATGTTCTTTATAACGATTTAGATGCCTCTTTCGTTCTCACAGAATGATCGGAAAAGCAAACCGAATCGTTGTCTCTATAACCAGTAGACACACCTTTAAAACAATCGTTTGCTTATTAATCCTAGCAGTTATTCAATCCTTCCTTATTCTTTTTACATGTACAATTGAGAAACACTTAAAAAGATCGTCAACGACAATTCAAAAAGACTATATAGTGTATTTCAAATAGGCAGCAAATCTACAATCGATCAATATACTTGATCAATACGTCACATGATAACGTCAGAAAATACGTATGTATTTACACACAGCCAGCGCTGTAAAATGACCAGCTTATGTTTTTTATATGTCTATTGATATTTCACTTCGTGTCATCTAAAAACTATGTAAACGTTGTTAGCTGGTCTTTAAACTCATCAAAGGTTGTTACTGTATATAAATGATTCCGTTATTAGCAGCACGTGAAACATATGTGAGTGCAATATCATATTGCGTGCAATATCAAAGTATACGATATCGACGGATACTACATCCTTCTTTAAAAGGAAAATAGAACGAAAGATATGAAGCTATACAACAAACAATAGATACCTCTTCGAGTCTAAAAGAAAACGGCTAATAATACTTACTGTCCAGCGAACTCAGCATTGTTCGCCAAACACCTCCACAATTTGATCCGTTAAAATAGCATACAACGCACAACAAAACTACAGCCACCTTTCTTGTATCACAGCTTACGTACCCTGTAGTAACAAGAGCCAGGGCACAGATGATTAAACCTATGAAATGTAAACCTCGTTTACATAATTATTCATCATATCTAAAACGTAAAGAGGGATACAAGCGTGATAAATAGCACGCCAAATAACACTTACGCAAATGACGTAACATTATATGATTCTTATGAGGTCATTATGACCAAACAACGTTGACATTTGCGTTGCGTCAAATACTGTTCCTTATAGTAAGCGGTATACCTCGTAGTTTTGTACTGGACACATTTCACTGGTTATATCACTGCGTTTCCTGAGTTAAGTACACATTCTAGAGCTATTATTTATCCTAACCACTATGCTTCAAACAAAATACAACCCCCCAACCCCGAGTGCAAAGGGGGGAAGTCCTGACTATCATTTTGTAAAGACCTTGACATGACCCGACCTGGGATCGAAGCCGGATCTCCCACTCCCAAAGCAGACGCTTTAACCATTAAATCATGAAGGCAGAAATGGATGGATATTAAATATTTAGTGGTGAAACAGTTTTGATTCAAAAGTGATTTTCTGTCGAAGTAATAGCACATAAAGAAATGATACAGAATGTAAATAATGGGCTTTAGTTATTATCCCTCGGTCCATTTCATTTCTCTTACAGGTTTTACAATGCCTACATAATTAACTTTTTCACACAAACAACAAATCTGCAGAAGACCAATTTGAAAAACATATTGAGCTAAATAAAAATGTAAACTTGATCAATGAAATATATTTCATACCCATGAATTTCGATCATCAGTTAAATCATTAAATATCGATAAACCTATCTGCCCACGGAAGCAATATATTCGGTAATCCCCATAATGGTCCGTGATATACCGATAATTGATCACACGCTGTGAAGAGAATCGTAAAACAATAAAAGGATAGTCGTGTTGGACAACGAGCCATACACTAGGTTTAATCTTTATATCGTTAGAATAATTAAGTTCGTAATTTAGTGTTTTGTTTGTTTGTTGTATTGGGATTTTACGCCGCTTTCAACATTATTTCAGTTATATCACGGCGACAGTTCACTTATTCATGATCCCTGGGCAAACAAACAAGTAATATGCTCCACTATGATCGTAGTGCCACTACTGGGGATCGAACCCGGAACACCCAGTTTCCATCGTAATTTAGTGACAAACACTCCACATTAACTTGAATTTCACATATAAAACACACAAATATATTATGCAAACATTTGTAGATGAAAATGTATCATGTATAGAATCGTATAAATTTATCTGAACTAATACATTATATAACATCCGTATATACATATTCATATTCAAGAGAGAAAAACAGCAAATAAACTAGTAATATGCATATCCATTTTTAAAAATAACGATCTTACGAACACGGGAGACACTCAAAATCGCCATGCTTAAAATCCACATGGTTCAAAATTGGCACAGTACTCAAAATCCCCACGGCCAAAATGATGGGGTATTCAAAATCCCCATGGTGAATTTCTGTGATTATTGTTTAGGTCACAGCCAGTCATTTAAATCATCATACCCGTAAATTAGATTAGTTAATTATTTTGTGAACGGCTCATTTCGTGCAATTGTGACAGCAAGCGGGTATATGAGGTTCCGGCGCTTAGCACCTACATTCCCCCCAGTACTTTGGAATGTACACAGTGCCACAATTGAAGACCAGGAAAGAACAAATAATCAGAACGAGTCTTGGAATAATGCATTTAAAGTTTAAACATCTGGTGGGACATAACAATCCTTCTCTTTGGACTGTAGTGTAATGCATTGGAAAAAATGCAACAGTGGTGGCTGAAACGTGTAAAGAAGGCCACAATTTAGAGGCAAATAGACCAAATTCAATAAACTTAATAATAGTTTGTCTTATTATATATGCATATACTTTGCATTATACTCAAATTAAATTATTTTTCAATTAATTTATTATTTGACTTGACCATTTGAGCCGTCCAGCGAGAAAACCAACATTGTGGTCTCTGCGTAAAGTATCGACACGGATCAGCATACAGACACTTTTCGCTTCCTCTGGATTTTCTGTTTCAGGAATCATTACTCTATACATCTTTCCCCCTGAGACGGAATGTGTCGGCCCGGATCAGTCAGTGCGGACTGCCCAGGCTGATCTGTGTCGATACATTACACAGGGGCCATAATGTTGGTTTTCTCGCGGGACGGTTCAATTAATGTTCCTCATCATTTTAAATGTACATTAGTTATTATTTGTGCATATATTGTGCATGATACCCAAATTAAATTAAATTTTCAATTAATTATTTGACTTGAAATTTATTAATGATCCTCGTCATATCCAATGTACATGAGTTACAAAATACAAGATGTTACGGAGCTCACCGTTTATCTATGGACTGATAGATTCATTAATAAATGTGTGGATGGTTGGGTGGTGGATGCGATTAGCGGATGGATAAGTTAATGGGTAATCTGATGGGTGGCTTGTCTCTGGAACCAAGTATGGTACAGGGGACAAAGTACAGGATAAATACAAACAGATCTATGGTACGAGCCATTGTCAGTAACAGTGGTGGCATTTTGTCCTTGGCGATCATTTTTGTGGAGATGATTTTGGCTGATGCCGATGTTTAAGTCAAGCCATTGGCATAACATCCCATTACTTATAATGAAATTTAAAATTGCCAGATGTATTTCTTCATAAATTTTCTGAAACGTAGCCCCCGAAATCATCAAAAAAGACATTCAAGGAAGTGTTTCCATTTGAATACAAAATCGATCAGAAAAAAACACAAAAAAGGGAAAAAGACAAAAAATCAAATATAATTATACAGAAATGTTTAATAGAAGTGAAGTACCAAATTATTTTCTGTCACTAAATTTACTATATTATTATTATTTATTTTATAAAATGAAAATAATGATACAAAACCTACACAAAAGAGAGAAACAGCAAAAAAAGTAAACAGAAAAAACAAACACATATACTATTCGAAAGAATATAATGAGGGACGTTTAATCGTCAAATTACTTTCTGTCAGTAAATGTTTTGAACGTTTCTTTTTTTAAGTTACAAAGACTTCATACCAACTAAGTTGTTCAACATTGAGAATCGTGTGTAAGATAATTCGGATTAAGAACCCTGGGGATACACATTTATTTCATGAGGGTCATAAAACTTCGGATTGAATCGGGAGCATTTCCGAACTATCACGATTACATTTAAAACCATGAAGTTACAAATATATCATCAAAAAAGAACATCTAAATCTAAATTTATTTTGATGAAATAAAAATGCCATTGTAGATGAAGAAATGCTGCATCCGAGACGGTTTGCACCTAAATAATAACATTAAGAACAATGTAGTAAAGGAAGAAATTGCGCCTATTAAGCAATTTTGCCTTATGCCATAATGTTTTTCTAAAATTAGTCTATTGTAAATGTAAGAAAATGTGTCTGCAGGTGGAAAAGAGTTTATTAAATTTGTAGTAAACAATTTAATTTAACATTATTTACCGAGCATTGTAGTGACTGCCAAGATTATGAATTCTAAGAAAAGCATCTGACTATATGTATTTTTTCCCATTGATTAAATCATTATTGTTTAGTAGTCAGGAAATCTTCCCAAAAGGTTATCATTTCAAATTCAAGTCTTTTGATATCAGATTTTAGGAAACCAAACAAAATGCCTTCCTTCTTGGCATGTTAAAGAGACGACAAATTGAAAAAATTGTTTCAGTGTCAGTGAAATCGCAATATGCATTTAAATATATAGTACAGAGAAATAGTACTGTCGGAGTTGTTTGGTGTTTTAATAAATTGGGAACCAGAGTCGGTGCGCGACAACATATTACAACATTTATTAACTACTAAATAGCGATAGGTTGGAAACAGGTTGTATTGCTTTTAGCACTTAAATCTCCGGTAATCCAAAAATATAAAAAGAAAGTTCATAGTTTAGGCTCACCTGAGCACAATTGCTCAAGGTGAGCCTTTGTGATCACTCACTGTCCGTTTTTGTCTGTCTGTCCGTCCGTCTGTTAACATTTTCCTACAAACGACTTCTCCTCCATATCCTATGAACCAAATTCAAAAATAATTTCACAAGTGTGTTCCTACTGTGGTTCTCTTTCAATGATTTTCAAAAAATTCAATACCATGTAGAACTTTTGTTGCTGCGGCAATTATCTGTTAACCCCTTTCCTGCATCCATAAATCTTCAGCAGACACTTTTGAAAGATTCTCAATATTGACCAATATTTGCCTGCACTTACGTTCAATTTAAACGTAGTAAAAGACGCAATCAGTTTTATATATAGTGATGAATTTAACATTCCCCATATATAGACGTTTTTAGACGCTTCTGGAGCAGACCACTTTCAAAAGAACATATTGCCAAAAAGAACAATTGCTGAAAACAAGCAATTTCTCCTTATGCCACAATATTTTTAACATTTCAGTAATTATAACTCAACTTATTCGTTTATTCTTTCATGTTTTCAAAGTCGTCTGCTTCATATATAGTTGTATGTGGGAAGGGATTAAATAAATGTTAACATAAGCTAACATCTATTTACCGACTACATATTGTCGTTCATTGTTCGCTTCTCAATTAACACTTTTGAACAATTTCTTATCTCATTTACACATTAAATCAGCAGCTGCAGATGACTTTGTAATAATTTAGTACGAATATGGAAAGAAAAGCAACTGGATAAAATCGATACCATTGTGACAAAGGGTAGATATATCCGTCAGTGTTCACTGAAATGCCCTAACATGTTAACCAAAACATCTCTCGAATTCATGAACAAAACGTTTTCATCTGCTATGATATCTTTGATTAAGATGAAAAGATTGTCAGTAAAGAATGACATTGTTTATTAATAACGAACTTTATTCTTGATAAAAGTTAAATCAAGACACTAGCTGTTGCAGCGTAAAAAGTCGTCCGTTTGAAGAACGAAATAAAGGTTCTTCGGTATTAAAGTATTAAAATGGAAACACTTCCTTGTATGTCTTTTTTGTTGATTTCGGGGGCTACGTTTCAGAAAATGTATGAAGAAATTCATAATGGGATGATATGCCAAAGGCTTGACTTAAACATCGGCATCAGCCACAAGCATCTCCACACAAATGATCGCCAAGGACAAAATGCCACGGTTACTGTCAATGGCTCGAACCATAGATGTGTTTGTATTTAGCCTGCACTTTGCCCCATGTACCATACTTGGTTCCAGAGACCAGCCACCCATCAGAATACCCATCAGCTTATCCATCCGCTAATCGCATCAGCCACCCATCCATCCACACATTTATTAATCAATCAATCAGTCCATAAATAAATAGTGAACTCCGTAACATCTTGCAATTCATAGAATTCACCTACTTGACGCACATTTAGCCGCCATTCAAATCCTTATTTGTAAGTTATTCATTTAATTTCAATTGGTGATACCAAATCGTCTGTAATGAGTAAAGCTGTATTTAATTTGGCTTCAATACAGAACATTAACCGCATACAACAGTGCCATTTAAAAAGAACACCAACGATGTATACAAATGACTAAACTTTATCAAGTAACCTATATACTCTAAGCTTAAACAAATCGCCGCAGGCACTGTAGTGGCGAACGTGTAGAAAATCCTGCAAAGTAACAAGCAGTATATCGGTGTAGGCCTTGCGGTGCACCCTGTTGCGGGTAAATTTAAGTAAAGCTCCATCATTTGACAGTAGCATAATCTTAGTTTGCCAGAATGTTTGTCTTGTTGATATTAAAGTTACGTTTTAAATGGGTCCTGGTGTTTTCAAAATAAGGCCATACAAGATTTAAGAAAATCTAGTTGGCACTCGATAGACCTTCGTTTTAGCTCAAGAACGATGGAACTTTATTATAATGTTTGTCTTAATTTTATGTAAGCTAAATTGTTTGGGTTATCAAATGTGCATCACTAGGTCGCTAGGCCGTATTAAAATAAAATATAATGTGTTTCCTGGCTTTTTCACACCAGTACTGACTACTTCACAAAACATTCTTTCCGAGCAACTGGCTGCTTTTCCACAAAGACTGTTAGCCCATTGGTGGAAGACGAATGCCGCTTGTTACAATGACCTATGACAAACGTCGGAAAAATTGTTGTCCGTGCAAGGGTTCGAACTTACAACCCCTGGGTTGGGTTAGGAGTCCTCCAGTTAGATATCAGACAAATAATATCAAACTAAATTACAGTAATTAAGGGGATATGGCTCTGGCATAACTGGAAAAAATTGACTTGAATGCGAGTCTGTCCTGAAATTGGTCTTATATACTGTCAAATTTGTGCTCAAGTCAGTCTTTGTTTAGCAATACCCTCTCTATAGCAACCTTTTTTATTTCTCAATTACTCATTTTATACACAAATGACTCTATAATTAACATCTTCCCACATACAGATGCTTTATGAAGCCTCTTTAGCAGACAACTTTTGAAAAAGAGCAATTTCTTCTTTTGCCACATGTTTTCAATTCTTTTTAGTAATTACCCACATTTATAGAGCTTTTCCGTGTTTTCGCCTGGATATTCCCAAAGTCATCTGCTGCAGATGTGTTGTATGTGGGAAAGGGTTATAGACCACCTGATTGTTCTCTTCGCATTGGACGGTCTTTAAAAACAGGTTTGCTCAAGTTAGAAAGGAACACGTTAAGTCCCCACATACAGACGTTAGCCGGTTTATTACCTTTGTCAGAAAGTATGTATGATAATTCCGGCACAAGCAGGCATCACCAATGGGCTAACAGTCTTTGTGGTAAAGCAGCCAGTTGCTCAGAAAGAATTTTTTGTGGAGTAGTCAATAATTCTGTGAAAAAGCCAGGAAACACATTATTGACGCCGCGTGGAAGCGCGGCGTCAGTATGGGATAGGTTTTAATTTTGTACCATGGGGTGACGTAATCAAAAAGGGAGAAACCCACAGATATTATTGTAAAGAAAAACTCTGTAATATGTTTGAAAAAAACAGCCTATATGGTTGAATAAATTGTATTAACTGATTTAAGAAACAACAAGATACAAAATATGTACATCTTTCACAGTTGTTACAAAACTTTAGATACATTTAAATTGTGTTTAATAACTGTTCCCCAACTAATTAGGCTAAGCTTTTTTTATGAGTTGATTTACGACGTTCACTAGGCTACGCTGTTTTAATTGTTTGGTTTACGAATTTATTGAAAGTCTTGTTAACACTCTGGAAGCCGCATTTTTGACTTGAGCATGTAGAAACTTTGTCAGAATGTTTGTCTTATGATATCTAGCCCAAGTTTGAATATAGGTCATGTCGGGTCAAAAACTAGGTCACTAGGCTAAATTGAAGGAAAATCTTGTTAACACTCTGGAAGGCATATTTTAAACTTGAGCATGTTGACACTTTGTCAGAAAGTTTGTCTCGATTATATCTAGGCCAAGTTTGAAACTGGGTCATGTCGGGTCAAAAACTAGGTCACTGGGCCAAATTTAATGAAAATCTTGTTAACACTCTGGAGGCCGTATTTTTGGCTTGAACATGTTTAACATTTGTCAGAATGTTTGTCTTAGTGATATCTAGGCCGAGTTTGAATATAGATTATGTCGGGTCAAAAACTAGGTCACTAGGCCAAATTTAAAGAAAAGCTTGTTTACACTCTGGAAGCCGCATTTTTTACTTGAGCATGTTGAAACTTTCTCAGAAAGTTTGTCTTGATGATATCTAGGCCAAGTCATGTCCGGTAAAAAACTAGGTCACTAGGCCAAATGTAAGGAACATCTTGTTAACACTTTGGAAGCCACTTTTTTGGCTTGAGCATGATGAAACTATGTTGGAATGTTTGTCTTAGTAATATCTAGGCTAAGTTTGAATGAAGGTCATGACCGGTCAAAAACTAGGTCACTAGGCCAAATTTAAGGAAAGTCTTATCAACACTTTGGAAGCCACATTTTTGGATTGAGCATGTTGAAACTTTCTCAGAATGTTTGTCTTAGTGATATCTAGGTAAAGTTCGAATATGGGTCACGTCAGGACAACTAGGTCACTAGGCTAAATTGCAGAAAAATCTAGTTAACACTATAGAGATTGCATTTTTGACTTGAGCAGCTTGAAATTTTGTCAGAAAATTTGTCTAGATGGTATTGCCATTGGCGCTGAAAGAGTAAAGTCTTAAATAACCCATTCTCAGGTGAGCGATTCCAGGGCATCATGGTCCTCTTGTTTCCAATTTATTTCTGTTGTATTACTAAACTTAAAACGTTCCTCCCCATACAGTTGTTCATTCAGACCATTGTATTCTTGCTATATGTTGACTATACATGAAAACTTTTTCTTTTAATTTCATAAATGCTTAATTTCGATATTAAATATCTTTAAACTTGTTAGAATTATTTGTATATTTTGTTTATATACTCTCGTTTTTTGTTATCATACTTCTGCTCAACTGGAAGGAGAATCGACTTCCCTCTCTCCTTCCAAAGCTTGTGTCACACTTAACTTATAACTAGAGGCATTAACACTTAAGTTAATATCTGTTAATATTTCAGTATCTATGTTTTTTGTTTGTCTAATTGATCTAGTTAGAGCAGATTTAAAATTAAGAAACTTCAGCTTGTTTTGTTGCAGTCAATGTTAAGCAAACGGTAAAACAAATAGTTTGAAGACTTAACTCGTCATTTCTCGACTAAATTTTACATGCTGAATATCATATAGATCGTAGCATATAAAGTATATACTCCACTCCCTACGTCAAAATGGACCCTTTTTGCTATTGATAACATTTTATTATAGACTATGGTATCCAGGTGAGCAATAAGGAACATCTCGGCCTTCTTGTTTAAGATAAAGGTACATTTGGCCTACATCCTGTCCGTGTGCACAGGTTATTTAAATGTATTGAACTGCATCTGCTTTCCTTTAAGTCATGCCTTAAAAGCATGCGCGGCGTCTTTGATGCTTAGCATCAAAATTCGTCTTGTATTATATTGTAATGGGCCTAGCGACCTGGTGATGAACATTTGATAACCCAAACAATTTAGCTTACATAAAACCAAGACAAACATTCTAATACAGTTCCATCGTTCTCTATACATCGGGACAATAAGCAGATTGAAGTGAAACTAATGGAACAACAGTGCTATGTTTGTATCGAGAACATGAAGCGTCTAGTACTTAGTTACTAGTCTGATGATTTGAGGATATAACTGACTCTCCTTAACGGGATCATATTTAGATACATTGACGTCAAACTAGTCCGTCTACATTTCTAGAGTATGTGTCAAAAGTTGCATTTAGAACTAGAGTACACGATAACGGACAGTAATGGCTCTGGTGTGACTGTGCGGTTGCCCGAGCACGCCTGAGTCGTCACTGTACGCAAAAACATTAATACGCAATATCACAACACATGGCTCATGACTTTGAGGCGCCGGCGGGATGAGGCCATGTTTCAAATCTACGAACCTGGGACATCCCATTGACCCCGTGTTCCCATTGCAAAGTTTCACCAGAATCTATGTGTGACTGACCTATGGTGGAAAGCGAGAACAAGCGTAGAAATATATGAAAAGTCCAATCTTGTTTCAATTTGAAAGAAGTATTCATTTGAAATATTTTCCGACTTTTTCATATTCACTGTTGCACTTAGGCTTTCTAAGTGTTTACATTTGCGTTGCTCTCTACCGATTAAGTTTTATGTTGTTTTCAACAATATTTTGGTTATTTCAGATATATTACGGCACAGTTCACTTAGTCATGATCTCTTGGTAAAAAACATTATTGGCTGGGAAATGTGCATTGCCAAAACGCACCCGTCCATGACAGCATAGAATGAATAAACCGGAAAAAGTTCGACACCTATGTGTATCTATGTATCCCTCGCTCTAGATAAAATTACCATAAAGTTTTCGTTACCAGAGTAGATATAGATAAAACTACACGTATGATCTGGTTCTGCACTGTGCATGAAATAAACATTGAAGCACATATAGATGCTTTCTGGCACCGATGCAGCAGACTAAATTTGAAAACATTGTGACAAAATAAGAAATTGCTCAAAATAAACAATTTCTCCTTTTGCCACAATGTTTTCAACCTTTTTTAATGAGTGTACCTTCATTTAAAGAGATATTTAGTGTTTTTGTTTAGATGTTTTTAAATCTATCTGCTGCAGATATTTTGTATGTGGGAACTGGCTAATAAAAAAACAACAACTTCTGATGAACAGATAACATGTCTTCTCGGACATATATTTAATCCAATTCAATCCCTTTAAATCCTTTATTGGTAAATATCGACAACATTTGTCTATGACCATAACATGGCTTAGACAAAAGAAAAGAAATATATAACTATAAGGTATGTCAAGATTAATACTATTTGTTATATCAAATGAAAAAGGTACACAGTTAGAGTAGGTTAGGGAACAGCAACAAGCTTTATTACGTCATCGCGAATAGAATAAAATTCCATAATATATCTACATAGATTTATTTATAACACTTCGTATGAATACCTAATGGCGACCCGAAAAAGCACATGTCTGTAAGGACGAGAGCTCTCATCCCAAGGGTCGTCAGTTCGAACCCCTGCTCGGCAATTCATTCTTGTTATATGATTGTCGAAATCCTTGAGACAAGCGTCATTCGTCTTCGACAAGTGGGATACATAGGTCTTGTAAAACGGTATCCCATTGCCTTAGAAGAATGTTGTGTACTACTACTACTACTACTACGACTATGTTAACATATCAACGAACTTGGAAAAGCTTTTATTATAGTTGAATTCTTTTTTTTGCCACCCCAGTGGATTTTCATAAATAGGCGGACAGTGAAGGCTTTGGTAAGAATGTCTATATTTACGGACTCGGCTTTGTCTCTAAATGTAACCATCAAAGTGGCATTGCAATAAGACGCCAAATCGGCAAATGCAGCTTTAATTATAATATATACAAACAAACACACACTTTAAGGTCGCTTTTGTTGGATCACCATATATAAATACCTTTACAATCCGATAACCCTTACGTGATAAGTTGGCAGATATATGACGGAATAATTTCGCGTACAAAACTGTTAACATTGGTTCGTGTCAACATGGTTTCCCTTTGATTCCTGATAGATGTAAGTACGGCTTTCTTAAAATACATTGATACACGTATAATGCATTAGACCGCACATAAAATAACAGTATACTCGACATTCTTTGATAAGACTTTGTATTAAATGTATAAATTCACGTCAGATTTTAACGATCAGGTTTTAACCCTTAAATCCCGTTCATCATACGACAAACTTGTAGCGGTTGATAGTTTGATAACATATTGGTAAACATATAGAAGCTTTCTATTATTGAAAGTATACATATTGAACAGAGTTGAAAACAAGGTGGCCAAAAGTCAAATTGTTCATAATGAGAAAATTCTCTTTTTGCCACAATGTTTTAAAAGGTAATCTGCTGCGGAATCTTCAGAAAACGTGTCTGTATTTTTAAAAGATTAACCAATAACTTATTCTAGTCTTACGAGTACATTGACATTTGTTTGAATCTCTGCTCGGTCATTTAATTTGTCCGATAATTGGCAAAAATCAGAGTGACATCCACCAACGGACTATAACGTCTATATTGTGTCATTTTAACATAAACTGTATCGACGTTTGATTAAAGTCACTGTGACATGACTAAACAAAAACAAGGAAAAAAATTACAACACCAACACGGAGGAAGGGAAATCATGTTCATGCTGATATGTGGGTTTATAATTAATTCAATCGAATCCTTTTGTGGCTGCAATGAATTCATTTACCATAGTGTCATCATGCAGGAACACCCTTGACCCGAATAATACGACATTATTACGTTTCAACAGCAGTCGGCTTGTATTAAATATATTGGGGAAAAAAAGGATTACTTACTCATTTTCAGCAATTTCTTCGTTTTCACACTCTGCTTTGTATTATGTATACAAATTAAACTTTCACTTTTCAGATGCAACATTTTTCGCTAAGATGTTTTCAAAGCAGATGTCTCTGATAATACGTATGAAGTTAAGAGATAAATTAACAATCGTTTTAAACATTATGTTTGCCTTTTACAAACGTGCGTAGATGAACCCTTTACTAAAGGAGCTGTCATCAAACACTTTTTCCAATTTAAAACATATGTAGAAAATGTATCTAGACAGAACGGATGATATAATCTTTTGGGAAATTAGAATGTATCGTAACAAAAAGAACAATTTCTAACGAAGGACAGACGGCTCATTTTTAATTAGTGTTCTCAGCCAGTATCAACAATAACAAGGAGTTGAGTAAAACGCAGGTGTGCAACGCCTTTCGATTTAGGGGCTCTCTTGTAAATATGACAAATCATACAATAATTGATTTGGGCGACGTCTTGTGAGTTTGTTTCATTTGCGTACAGTGAAGAC
>JASEVX010000003.1:55683163-55775626 GCA_031761405.1 Serripes groenlandicus
ATCTGAATTCACCAAGACACCAGTCCCCTTCAGGAAAATCATGCACGTCCCGATCAAACTATCAGTCAATCAATGAACTCGTATGTTACCACTATACAGAAACCAGCCCCTAGTGGGATTGGTGAGAAAATGTAGCACGCAACTTCAGAACTTCGCGACCATGCGCAAATGATACCGTTTTTGCATTTCAGTGGGACTCTTCTGCCGTCCACGTTAAAAGAAAGCAAAACGCAAATGCCAGAGTGATATAGACTAACATACCAGACAATATATGTGACGTTTAAGCCTTATTTACATATTGAAAGCAAAGTCTATCAATTGCACCAAGTCCCTGACAAAAAACCGACTTGGAGAAATGTGTTGCGGGAGAAGACTAAAAAGTGAAAAATAGTTGGTTACATTGAGTCTTTTTTTCTGTCAGTGTTTCCTTAAGTTCAAAATTTAATTATTTCTTTCAGACTTTTATTACTTCTTTAAGCGCCGAATTGTCTAAAGTAGACTATTCCATGTTCGAAATCGGGCGACTCTAATTTGAATGTTATAAGAGCTTTGGAATATAACTGAAAGGCTAACCGTGCTGATTTCAGGTGAGACAGCTCGTTATGAGCTGACTTACCTGAACCTGTATGGTTTGTCTTGGCACTGAAATAGTTAAGTATGCAAATAATTACATAGCATATAAGCCAATCGGTTACATATAGTTTTAATTTGATCATATTTTACGTCTAAATATACTGTAGTACTAGGTAGTCAAAAGTGTTAAACTGGATTTTTGTTAAGCCTGCAAACAAACTAACCGAAATTCTAAATACATGTAGTCCAATACATCTAATTTACAAGTGTCTATCTCATGTTATCATGGTTGTATATTTACTGCGTAATATTATATCTACCACGTGGTGATTGTTTAACTTTCATGTGATTTCTATCTGCCACGTGGTAATTGCTTATATTACAAGTGGTTTTCTATCAACTGTGTGAAATTTTATCTACCACATGGTTTTCTCTCTACTGTGTGATATTCTCTCTAAACCGTGGTAATTGTTTATCTTTCACACGGTTTTCTATCTACTGTGTTGTTATATCTACCACGTGATTATTGTTTATCTACAATAAATGCAAGTGTTATTCAAGATTCTTCCTTCAGCGGCCAGTAATATAATGTTTAACTTTTACTTTCTATACCGACCAACAACACCGTTTATTGAAGTCAGGTATGTCGCTAAACGTAACGCAGTTGCCTTCCATGATGAAAGGTCATGCATGAGCATTTATTTCGCCTCCCACGCAATTCTAGCAATTTCATTGGTTAAAGCGTGTCACGTGCAGACCCCCTATATTTCTATAGGGGGTGAGTAAATTCCATAGGGGGTGAGTAAAGTAAAAAAAGTCAGTTCAAAGGTTGGTTTTCGTAATTGGCTATCAAATGTTACCAGTTACCCAGAAAGAAATGAAATGATTTCAAATAATGGGTTCATGTTGAACCGGTGTATTTTTTTAAATAATATATTTATCTATTCCAATTCTTTAATCAATATTGATAGATCTTTTACTCATGATGTCATATTATGCTACCAACACATATCAACACGTTACAGTATAGTTCAGTTTGTTTAAAGTGGTCGACGAAATAAATACATTATTGGGTTTGTTACTGACCCACTACGGAAATATAGGGGGTCTGTTGGATGAATAGGGGGACTCGGCTATCGCCTCGCCCCCTATAAATCCTACAGACCCCCTATATTTCCGTAGTGGGTCAGTAACAAACCCAATAACTTATATTGACCTAAAGTATAGGCATGTATCAAATACTCTTTTAACAATTTGCGCGATACAAACACATTTGAACATATTTACAGCATACGATATTGAAAACATTCTGTGTGAATAGCAACCAGACTTTTAGTTTACAAATGACTCATTTTCTGCATGAGTGACCCTGTAATTAAATGCAACATGTGATCAAATACCGTATTGTTGTGTTCCATTGGTGGTGGTCTTTATGCACAGGTTCCACTGCAGTTGGTTGTTGTATGGCTAGGCTCATATATACGTTCACATGGTCTTTGAAGAACATATTTAGCCCATGTGACGACGACTTCTTAAATCCTGTTAAAACTCTGCATTCGGTATGTCAACCCTGACCTTTAAAACCCTCTTGCATGTTCATAGCTTAGGACCAGTACTAGACTAGCGATCAATGTAAAACAAAACAAGACTGCTGGAATGTGCAAGCAGCTCTTTATCTTTATTGTTCGCAAATGCTATCTGAAGAATTACAAAGCATGAAATGCAAATGTTGTATAAAATATAGTAAAGCAGGATAAGGGTTAAACCATTCCTCATGTAGACATTGATTCGAATATTTTGCGATATTAAAGGGACTGTCTGACGACTGGGGATTAAATGTGAGTGCGGGAAGTGGATGGGTCAACATTCTCAAACAAGGAATACTGATAAATATATTATTTAATATCGAAAAAAAGCAAAGTAATGCCATCTACATTCTACAACTATTCTCAGTAAAGAAAGCATGTTCGAATTTGTACAAAAGAAAATATACGAGTGGGCTTTCTAGGGGATTTATGATACTTAATATATGCCTTTCTGTTTTAAAACATATATACACACACATATATATAACGGGTAATTGTTGCTTAGTGCACGACCAGAGAAGTCAGTTCGATCGATCTCTTTTTACCTAAGGATTGTTGTTACATACATATAATCTCGCAGTTATATAACTAAAATAGTGTTACAAATGACGTAAAACACTTATAAGGCACACACATTAACTCTTTCTCTCATAGTTTTAGTTGATACATCTTAGAACTTGAAAAGATAAGCCTGTTTAAATTGAACTCGAAGTGAACTTTAAAACAAACAAAAAACACTTTGTTTTCGATAATATGTTTTACCCCGCAATATTAAGTTCTATATGTAAAGATAATATTATTATCTTACTGCGATGTTCAAGGCCAAGTGATATATGGAATGATCTCATCTTATCATTAACATAGTATTTGTTTGCGTAAATATTATCTTTAAATCCATGACGTTCAATACACTTGAAAAAGTCGGTCATATTATAAACTTTTAATCGGTCGATGCAATGTATTCTAACCCAGGTCGCGCGTAATCACGCTGATAAGGAACACTATCACCGTGTAGCTTTTAAGTAGAGTATTATGCCTTGTTCCGTATTGGTATGAGATTCATACATTAGTGAAATCAACTGTGTTTGACTTCCATGTAAAAGAAAATACGCATCCGGCGTTTTAATAATCATTTCAAAGATAAAAGTTGGTGCTTTATACGCCAAAACATTGGATGGCATAGTTACATTAGAACTTCTTGATATTGTGTGTGACCGTACATCTTATGATATATGTTATATTCATACGAATCTGGATAACAATTGTACATGAGCAACACCAGTACATAAGTGTTTGAATATGTTGTGCCTTAACTCGGTATACATTTATTTAAAACAAATCACCTTAAACCTTAGAAAGAGAAGTTACTCATTTAAATTAAACTCGAAGTGTATATTAGATTAAACACGCATTTTTTCGAAAACAAGTTATACCACGCAATATTTAGTTCTTTATGAAAACAAATCTCTTTTTGTTCTGCAATGGCCAGGACCGAATGATTTATGGAATTCTCTGGTCTTGTTAGATATAAACATTGCACATGCTTGTGTAAATATCATCTATTGATCTGAGACCTTCAATACACTTGAAAAAGTCGGTCATATTACAAACAAACACTCGATCAATGCATTGTATTTTAACCCGTGTTGATCGATTTCCTCCCTGGTTGAGATAAGTATTTTGTTAAGGGGTTGCACATGTCTTGTCACAATTGCCGATACTGTACATCTAAATATTTGTATCTAAATAAAGAAGGTATTTTGTCGATGTCAAAAGTACGATAAATTTCCAAATAATCCTAATAATGCTGTCACGTATAAACGGCATCCAATTGTAAATAGTGTACGAACCGTTTCCGTGTTCTATATTCTGTGGCGATGGCGTAAAGGATACCCTCTTTGTGAGAAATCGTCAGCTACAAGGAGTGAGTTTGTTTTCTCGGCGTCATATAAGATCAAACTATCGATATACATTAAACAGTTTATGAAGTCCTAAATATCTACTAGAGATCTCAAATAAAATGATAATAGGAGTAAAGCGTGCTTATTTGGAACTGATCATCGATTGGATGATATATTCATAGTTTCACTGACAATATATTATTAGTCGCCGGGCAGAAGCCCGCGACTTCCATTTTTAATAGGTTTTCTGAAATCACATGGGAGGGGGGATTATTATTAGAAAGAAACACATTTAGATGTCTTGAACATATTACAATTGTGTTTGTTTAAAAACACTAAGTAATGACATATCTAAAATGAAATAAATATTCCGATGTTTTAGGTATTTTCAGTTTCTTTATTTTGACTCGCATTTATGTTTTTTTGTTTTATTTACGAAGACAAAACAGTCCCTATTAGCTAGACTGGTATACTTTATTTTACACTACTACATGTAATCAAAAGTCGATAACTACAAATCTTTACGTCGCAGTCTAATTTGTTTACTTACGCGCACCTGCGTGACTCGCGAATACCAACTGCGTAGATCAATCTCCTTTGCAGAGAGCCGCTCTTTACACTCACTTACAAATAGTAAATTATAGGTGATTTAAGATGTTTATTTGGTTCGAAACAAATGAAGAAAAGAACAAACCGAGATTAAACTGGTTTTAATGGAAAAATGAATTTGAACGAACACTCTCTGCCTATAAAGAGAGTTTCAAGAACGACACCTCTGCGAATAAGAAAGAATCGGGTCTTTCGTACAAAATTATTTCGTCCTTGACAATTTTAAATGTGTCATTTAATTCCCTAAAGGCATATTGCTTCCGATCTTCATATTGCTATGCATCATTGACACAAGGGCGCTCATCATTATATAATTTTAAAACATGAGTAGTTTGTTGTTTTCATTATAAAAAAAGGAAGGAAAGAATTAAAATAAATTATCATGTTGTAGGGCTAAGTTTATGTTCGAAATTAAGTTTAAATTATACAACAATTTCAATGAGATTTAACTGTTTAGTTATTATTATATTTCGAAGGTAGTTTAATTTTTAATATTGGACTACATTTCAACATTTGTTAAAGTATGATATAATTAGGATGCTAAGCTAATATCATTTTGAGAAAAAGAGAAAACTCATGTCTTCAGCGATTTAACCCTTATCTCATTGTTTTAAAAGTAGATTGCTGCAAAGGTGTCCACTGTTGACTTTAAAAGAGGAAAGGTAAAATGACGTGCTATTGCATGCAAATCCTAAATTGTCTGTTTTGTGGTTTTATTGAAAAATAATAAAATTCAAATATTCTGACAAACATCTTGAAAAGTGTATGTGGAATTCTCAAATCTTATAATTATTCCTTAATGAAAGCACTGTATACATACTAAGACTAATGATTGGCAAGATTACTCATTTCCATTACTGTTTATGATCAATAATTAGTTGTGTGTATGGTCAACCTACTTTGGAATGGAGATTGATCATAAACAATGAAAGGCTTCAATTATCATTCACTTCGTTGACAAAACAATGCAAGTTATGATACATTTTCACTTGACCCCACCCCTGATGTTCCAATATGCCCCTCGGTTGATAACTGTTTATTCAACTACTATAATGTTAGTGTTATGCATAACTGCACTATGGATATCCGGCGACATTGATGCGTTGCATCAACTTTCTCTTGTTATTACATTGTATTCGTTTAAAACAGAACAGACAAGTGCACACACATTGTTTTCAACGTAATCATTCCTAACTCATGGTTCATAAGGTCAAATTACGTAAATACTAAAAACAGATTGTTTAGGGAAGAAGAAGTTTTCAAAGAGATTCCGACTCAAAAAAGTGTAAGGCCTATTTTTTGCCGTCTGCAGAGATGGTTGAATACAGTCAAGCTGATTAAAGATTGATGAAACTTGTTGCCTAACAAGGCTGAGAATAATTCACACATATAACGTTTGATCATTTCTATGAACATTTGACACAGTAACACCTAAATATGTGATGCGTTTCCTATTTTTTCTTAGCGAAGGCCTTCTTGTGCGATTGTACAAAACGTGGCTGAATTAGCCGTGAAACCTAGGTTTGGGCGTTATAGAAAAATATAATTTTTTCTTTGATAACTATTGCGCCGTAATAGTTCTAATATTTGCTTGTGTACTTTCATTTTATATCATACTTTGTAAATTATTTGAAAACAACAGATCCATAAGAATAAAGAAAATTTCTTAAATGTCTAATTACGCCAAATACATCCGCGCCCATGCTGATATACAGCCAAAAAGTCCCTTAAAACCTTTATTTGCGTAGAAACTAGTGTATACCTTCACCATGGTACGTTTAATTCATTGAAAATATGTATATGATGCTCTGAAACTGATTTATTCGATCATTGTTATTTTGTTAAACCTTTTTTGGAAATGAAAGAAACATCGTGAGACAACCAGTTTCGTCCTAAATGATGATATTCATCTTCGCGGGGTGAATTAATTCTTTTTGCATGATATATGTGACCCCACTCACTCTGTTTAATACGTCGCATGCTTTGAAAAAGCAGACCACTCGTACATTTTGTATATAGGGACCATTTTTGTATATGGTAAGCCGATAAACCGTTAAGCCTTTCATATTTAATTTGCAAATGAACTGGTTCAGCTTTGCATTTGAAAGAGTTCATCAATAAATTGAATGTCAAGATATTGAGTAAGGCAGCCAATGATATAAAGCCTTTTCAGATACCTTTGCGCTAATGCCCCTGGCTGGTTATATTTAAGTGACACAGCCTTCACAAAATAGGTTCCAGCAATCAACAGGTTAAAGGCAAAAGCTATATTCGTTGTAATGTACCAATTATTAACTATTTTAGCAATCATACGCAATCAAAAGCAATAGAAGTTGATAACTTCCGATGCTACTTCTTGAAACAAACAAAATGTCACACGGGAGGAATATATTGTTGTCTAGCATGGACATGCAACATGATGTTTAAATTGTATCCAAAATCTGAGACAATTCACGAACGGGGAATAAGGTCTCAAATGAGTTAGCCCTTTAACACATACAAAAGAAACTATCTATTACTGAAAGAACCATATTTTTTATTAAACGTGAAAACATTGTGACAAAAGGATAAACTGCTAATTATTAGCAAGTTCTCCTGTTGTCAAGCGAAAAGATGAAGCTGGGGCTAGCCGATTGTCATATTCTATGAAGTAACAAACATTTGGGTGGGAAATGTCTAGATAAGAATATGAACACGTTGCTAACGATGTTGGATATCTCTGTTGAATGCGATACTTGAAACATTGGAAAACGTGTTCGTAAAGTGCAACTTCTACCTATAAAGCTTCAAGTTACAAGTTTTAATTCAGTAATTAGGCCATCGGCCCACAATACAACATATACAACAAACCATACAATATATATATATATATATATATATATATATGAGATATCAATATAGCCAGTTAATTATAATAACTTTGTCTCAAGAATAGCTAGCTGCATAACATACATCGGATTGTCCTTGCTAAATACAGAAAAGTTTATAAGGGGATGAAATATCTAATAATAAATACTTTTCAATATTGAATAAAGATGTAATGTTATAAAGAGAAGTCAGTCTTACTAATATTAATGTTTTCATCATGCCATGTCTGGAAGTAGTAGTCTTTTAACCTTTGTTTTAATTATAATAAACATGGATTAAAATTACCTATTTCCTGTAGGATCCAAACAAAATCCAACCTTACAAAAAAAAAAAGAAAAAAATCCATTACTTTGGAAAACCAATCATTTCTTCCCACGTCATCATGTGGTTTAAGCATTGTTTGCGATATATACTCGAGTGCTTGCTAATTAATCGAATCGAATATTTCATAACTATTTAGTATGATAGTGTATTGCAATAGGGAATCATCAACATTTTCTTAAAGCCATATCATTATTAGCATACGTATTAACACCTAACGATTATTTACAACAATTGTATTGGATCTGCTTGAAGAAGTCCACATATTGATACCCCCATATATCTGCACCATAGGTTAGTGTTGGTGTTACCATTGAGTCAAATATTTTGCAGTACTCTCTGTGGTTAAATTTACTAAATGGTATTCGGAACTGTTTTATTTTGTATATCGGTTCACGTGATTGGGTAGGAAGTGTTTTTGTAGCTTTATTCCTAGGCACTTTAGGCGTAAAAAGAAGTCCCATATATTTCTACACTGATATAACATGTATAAAACAACCCTTATATATCCATTTCTCGTATTATCGTCAGGGAAAGCCATTTCTAAATATTAACAACCATTGACATTTAATTGATTTCGCAAATTACCAACAGTTTCGGCGGAATTTGCTACATCATCTGCAAACATGAAACAGTAGGTTTCTGTAATATCCCTATTGATAAAAAATACCGCTAGAACAGTTTCATTTTAGGATATTGCTCAACTCATTGATGTATATGTAAAAAGATAGTATTACAAAATAACCTGCTACTTGTCTTTGATAAATATTGTTGGATCATTCTTTATAATCTGAAGACATTATCTATGGATGAATAACCTTTACCAAATCCAGACTCGTCTTAGATGCCGAACCAAGTTGTTATTAAAGTCAATCGATTGCTGATAAGCGATAAAAATATTTAATACACCACATTGAGTAAAGATATCCCCCTGTATTTTTCAGGATAGTTCCATGAATCTGATTTATGAATCGGCATAATTAATGTGTCCCTCCATAAACCTAGAAAATACCCTGTATCAACTATTGTATTGCACAAAATAACAAGTATAGGACTAATATCATACAGTATAGACTTGTAAATTTCAGCTGGTATTCAATCTGTACCCTTTGATCTACCGGATTCAAGTTTCAAAATACCTATTTTTACCTCTTACAAAACATATGAGCATTTATGAACAGGTCCATTTGATTGTTTAAACATGCTAGAGTATCCCTAACCTGAATTGCAGGTCGCTTATTGTTATTAAACAGTTATAGTTCAATTTACGACATCTTTTCCCTACTTGATATAGTGGTAGAAGTAAAAAATATTCGAGTCACAGCTTAATTGGTTTTTCTTAAGCATGGCCAAAGAGTTTTTTTGGTTTTTGCATACTTGCATGATTGACAATCGTTTTACAGATTGATACATGTTTACACGTTTCTCAATACGGCATTACGATTCAAATTCAATTCGACAAGTCTTTATTTGTTAAATCAGTGTTATCGTGTGAAGCACGAAACCTTCTCAACAGTTTAAAAGGTTGGCATCATCAGACTGTGAATCCAACCATTCTGGTTGTACTACATTGTATTCCCCATTTACCCGGCGTGTTCCTTTACCGACATACATATCTACAGCAGCAGAAAATGAATAATTAATAGAGGATCTTACATGAGTGCTTATTTGTTATTGTTTTTATGAAACGAGTCGACTGAAATAATATGACGCGAGGCTCTGCCGAGCGTCATATTCGTTTCAGTCGACGAGTTTCATAAAAACAATATCAAAAAAGCACGAATGTGAGATTCTATTTATCACATAACACCATAAAAAGATTGTTTTCAATCTTTAAATCGATCTTTCTTCGTCCTCATATAAACAGTGACCGAAGTTCACCCCGAAGTTCTAATGCATACTTCCACTGAAAAAAGAAGTCCCTATCAATAACCTTTTGATTTTATACAAAATTAGCAACAAGGCACTTATAACATTTCATTTATCGAGATTTATTCTCTTTAAACAATATTTTTAATAAATGCCGAAATTCAGAACAATTGTAAACAATATACTGTCATTTAACATATGATATTTATGTCACTGCTTTATGTCACTCCTGGAGTGCAAGTTATGTGATAAAAAGGGTATAATGTACACTACAATCCATAGAGGATATGACTCTATCATACCGCAACGTAAATGTTTTCTTAAAATCAATACAACATTATCCTTGTGAAAACCACGCCAACTATAGAGATAATTAAATGAAAAAACAACGATAGTGATACTGTTATTCGATGATGTCAATATAATTTTCAAAGTAGCACAAACGAGAAAACGATACGAGTCATCCTTTTGCTCAATGTTAAAAAAAGATAGAAAGGGAAATTACTCCGTGGAAACGACATGATAATCATATAAACTACAACCATTAGTTAAATGGCCCTCCGCGTCAATAGAGACGCGCCCGTTAATAATGTGATTATCATGACTGCCACAATCAAAGTTTATTCTATCCTTATCCCGTGTATTACGCTGTATATTAAAGTAGTCTGCATTGTATTCTGTTGTGGTATTAAACACAAGAGCAAGAGAATCAACTGATATTAAATCAGACAATCCCCTTGTTCTTGCGTTCAAATCACCTGCTAAATATAGGTAAACATATTGATATTCAGTAAGTGTTCTGACTATTCTCTCTTCTAACACTTAGTGGTGCATTTGTCCATGACATTTGAAATAATAAATAATCCGCGGTATTGCTTTAAAATACGGTATGTACTCAGATGAACCTGAACACACTCTCCGTACCACAAAACCCTTCACATAGATCCTTTGAGATTACAAATAGTTCGCCCTGTTGGTTAACGAACAGTATGTACTCAGATGAGCCTGTATATCACATAGATCATTTGAGATTACAAATAAATCGTTCTGTTGCTTTAACAAACAGTATGCACTCAGATGAGCCTTTATATCACATATATCATTTGAAATTACAAATAAATCGTCATGTTGCTTAACAAACCGTATGTATTCGGAAGAGCCTGTATACCACATAGATGATTTGAGATTACAAATAAATCGTCCTGTTGCTTTAACAACAGTATGTACTCAGATGAGCCTGTATATTAAATATATCTGTTGAGATTTCAAATAAATCGCCCTGTTGCTTTAACAAACAGTATGTACTCAGATAAACCTGCATATCATGTAGATCTTTTGAGATTACAGATAAATCGTCTTGTTGCTTTACGCATTCGGATTAGCCTGTATACCACATAGATCATTTGAGATTACAAATAAATCGTCATGTTGCTTTAACAAACAGTATGTACTCAGATGAGCATGTATATCACATAGATTTTTTGAGATTACAAATAAATCGCCCTGATGCTTTAACAAACAGTATGCACTCAGATGAGCCTGTTTATCGCTTATATAATTTGAGAACACAAAAACATCGTCCTGTTGCTTTAGCGAACAGTAGGTACTCAGATAAGCCTGTATATCACATAGATCTTTTGAGATTACAAATAATTCCTCCTGTTTCTCTAACGAATAGTATGTACTCAGAAAAGTACTCAATTTACACATTAATCGCCATGTTGCTTTAACGTACATGTACTCCGATGAGCTTGTGCACACGCTCAATACCTCAGAGCCTTCACTGTCTGACTACATATAGTAAAACTATAGATACATTGTGTGACTTAAGTCTACAAATGTGGCCCTACTAGAATTATGACCATGTATCTTTAACCCTTTAACAACGTGGAAAATATGTAGGCCAAACTATTGACATTCTCTGTAAATGAAAATGTATTCACCGAATAGAGTTGAAATATTGCTTGCTCATAATGAGCAGTTTCTTCTTTTGCAACAATGTTTTCAAAAGTCGTCAGCAAATAGGTCAAAATGCGAAGATATATGTGGGAAAGATACCGTAACGCAAAGTTTACGAGACCCTTTGTTTTTCCTGACAGATGTTACATCATTTGATATCAAACCGTTTGGTCCCGTTTATAGGCAATCATATTAAAACTCTTTGTAATTGAAAGTGTACTCATGGACCAGAGTTGAAAAATTGCTTGCTCATAATGAGCAATATATTCTTTTGCAACAATGTGTTAAAATGTCGTCTGCAGCAAATACGTCAACATGCGTTTACAAGTGGGAAGGGGTTAAATATTACCGTAACGGAAAGATTATAAGACCCCATTTGGTCTGACAGAGGTCAAATTATTTGATTATCGAACAAACTGTTTGTTCCTGAACGGTCTTAAACCCTTTGATAGTAATACCCACAGCCGGCGCGTCCTTGCCGTCGGACCAGTATCTATACTGTTTGCTCATCAACTGAACATTTGTATCATGATCCAATTGATCAAATGACTCATTTAAGTGCAAAGATTGACAAGTCCAATGTGAAAGTTCAGCATAGAACTCTATTATCTTGTCCTCGATTTATTCTTCTTTTTTTCTTTATATAGTTTCAAATTTCAAGTTTCAAAGTTTATTATATTTTTAGACCACCGGCTCATATACATATAATATACATACATGTATTTACATTCATGGATTATCACAATTAAATACATTATTTAAGGCTGTATTTCTTATCCTTAAAGAAAAGTTAAAGAAACATCAATGTTCTTAGAGTTGTTGGATCTGTACTAGCCATCAGCATATGGATTTTACTCATATTTGGATAAAGATAAAACGCAAATCTGGTAGAAATGGACGATTTGTCTCGCACACATTTTAACTGTTTTAAGTGGGTTCGTTTATTTTTTAACTGTGAACACACCTGGCTCGGTGATTTTAACGCTCAAATATGGATACTTGTCGTCTTGAAAACATTTGATCAGACTGTTTAAACGTTATACATAAACATGGAAATTAATACCAGCAATGACATGTTTACTTCGCATATGAGTCATACTTAAATAAGAGAAATCGAACTGGTTTGTAAAGTCAAATGCGATCGGTATTCATAAAGGAAATAACTCATAGTTTACCTAAGAATAGTTTCAATGGGGAGTTATAAGTTCTCTCCCTTCATATATCAGTGAAAAAGTGATTGTCAAAAACGAATCTGTCGTTCTTATTATTTGTTTGAATTGATAGTGTAACAATTCAACATGCAATGAAAGAGTTAAACTATTAACGTAAAGGTCAACCTGTGTCGACGCTGATCCGCTGCTAGCTTATACGGGTTAACTGTTTGTGCGCTGAATTGCCAAAAGTAGACTCATCACTGTTCAAATTCGGATTACTCCATTTTTCATGTATCAACAGCTTTGTAATATTTTGATGACTAAAAGACAAACAATGAGGATTTCAATGGAGATAAACACATCTCTATAGATACTTAATTAAATGTCAAAATACCTTGATATAACAGGTTTATCGTATCAGGTAAACTACAGAAAAACAAAACATAAGATATTCGTATTCTTTATGTGTTTACCGTTGAAAAATAGATCATGCTAACTCACACGAAAACCCTTCTTTATGAATATTAGCAATAAATAGTTAATGCAAATTTAATTCTGTTGAGCTCAGTTTAAGTTATGTTTCTACCGTTGTACCTGATATTTGCAAGAATTGACTGTATCAAAACAAGATAGCCAGACTGCGTAGATATACATACTGATCTTTGATCTTTACAGGTCACAAAGTCCAGAAGGTTTATTTAACTTGTGTGACATCAACATTCTTGTTCTCTGGATGAGTATCAACTAGCACGATTTGACTGTGTCAAAACAAGGCCGTGATCAGACTGGGTAGAGACACATACTGATCATTGATCTGTACAGGTCACACAGTCTCGAAGGTTTGTTTAATTTGTGTGACCTCACCATTCTTGTTCTCTGGTTGAGTATCAACAAGCACGATTTGACTGTGTCAAAACAAGACCGTGATCAGACCACAGAGAGACACAAACTCAGTGATCTTTGATCTCGACAGACCACAACGTCCCGAAGGTTGATTAACTCTTTGTGACCTCACCTGATTATCAACTAGCACGATTTGACTGTGTCAAAACAAGACCGTGATCAGACCACAGAGAGACACAAACTCAGTGATCTTTTATCTCGACAGGCCACAACGTCCCGAAGGTTGATTAACTCTTTGTGACCTCACCTGATTATCAACTAGCACGATTTGACAGTGTCAAAACAAGACCGTGATCAGACCGCGTAGAGATACATACATATCTTTTATCTCGACAGGTCACACAGTCCCGAAAGTTGGTTTAATTTGTGTGACCTGACCATTCTTGTTCTCTGATTTATTATAAACAAGCACAATTTGACATTGTCAAAACAAGACCGTGATCAGACTGTGTAGATATACATACTAATCTCTATACAGGTCACATAGTCCCGAAAGTTGGGTTAATTTGTGTGACCTGACCATTCTTGTTCTCTGGTTGATTATCAACTATTGAAAAATATGAAGGTATGATTATTGAGTAGGGCCTTTTTTTTTTTTTTTTAAATATATAACTTTATTAGCCACGTGCATATATATGTGAAGGTCGTAGCCATCCTCCCTCATACCTTACAGTAAGTATGTTTTAGTAAGTCTATGTTAGTGTATAAGATGATTAGTATGAATAAATAAAGCATGTCCGCTGCATCAGGGAGTCGATCTCAAGTTTTCTCTTATAGTTTTACATGTATTAATAAAGTTATACATTTATATGATGGGAAAAGGAGGCTTTAACAAATAACAGAAAAAGAAATAAACAAAAAGAAATAAAAACATTCATTTTTCTGTTGATAAAACGAATATAAATTGACCAGGGTCTTACTTGTGCTTACCTTGACCAATGAAATGAACCAAGTCAGATGATATGTGGGTCTTACTGCATTTGTGATCATTGAGCGCTCAGATAAACCTGTGCATAGGTCCATCGTTCTCATCAGACTCTTCACGGACCGCCTAACCTCAACCCATTCCCATATATAAACACTTTCTCGAGTCCATGATGCAGACGATTTTCGAAACAGGGATGTAGTTCTACATTTCTGGGCAAACTGAGAAAATTCTCATAAAAAAAATGTTTTCTTTCTTTTTTAGACACACTTCCACTGTCAATCCCATTTCAGATGTTGAACATTACGGAAGTTTTTATTCGAAAGTTAACTTATAGTATTCTCTTCTAATCCCATTTGTGTTAACCCGTGACGAAAGTACGACGAGCATTCCCCTGTTTGTTAATCCGTGACGAAAGGTACGACGAGCATTCCCTTTTGTGTTAACCCCTGACGTAGTCCAGGTTTCTATACTAGGAATGCGATTTTATAGTTTGACTGTTCACATCCTGTTACAATGCAATATAAAGGCGATATATTGATACTACCCCTAACAGAGGTACGACGAGACCTCTTTCCACAATCACAATCACGGCTCAAATATTTAAAGGTAGGCCTACTGAATAAAAAGTAGAGGAATCGCGCTATACACATATATCAGTTTGGTTCATTTTGACCTGCCTCACTTTGCTTTATTAATTGAGACGGAGAAATCACAGGATGAAAACTCTACTATGAAATATTACATGAGAGCCAACGTATGATGGGTCGTAAGAGGACTCTCATGATTAGCAATTTTTTCTTTTGTAACACTGTTTTTCAAATCTTTCCACTAGTTTGACTTTTGTTTGTAAAATAGAGAACTTTCATATTTTGTCCTACACATTTAAACCCCACCACCCTTTCAACATACAACCCATCTACAGCAGACGATTTTGAAAACAACATGAAACAACATGGTAATTCTCTAGAATTATATTTATAAAATATCTATGAAAATATTGTGGCAAAAGGCAATTGATCATAATAACTTAATAAGCAATTACTCTTTCTTTTGAGATAATGTTTTCAAATTTTGTCTGCTACAGATGCACCAAAATGTGTCTTCGTGCGGGAATATATGATATATGCAGTTAAACTGTTTGAGCTATGATTCACAAATACATCAGATACTTATTTAACACTTTCCTACATAGAACAAATCTGCAGCAGACAACTTTGAAAACGTATTGGCAAAGTCTTTATCTATGAAAATACAAAAGTGTAATTACATAGAGTTGAAAACATTGTAGCAAGAGGAGAAGTTGTTCATTATGACGATTGCTGCAGAGGACTAAATATGCATCTGCAGGTGGGAAAGGGTTAACCGCTTACATACAATGTTATCAGCAAAATGGGCTGAAAAGGAGAAGTTGCTCATGGTTATAAATTTCTCATTTTGCCATAATTTTTAAGAAAATGTCTCCTGCACTTAAATGTCTCCTGCACATGGCATAATATAGAGTTGATTTGTTAGATCTACGAGTCTTAAATAGATACATATTCAAATTATTGCATACAGTATTATATCAAAAATCAGTTTCTGTTCTAGGAGGGGGGGGGGGGGGGGGGGGGGGGGGAGTCATACTTATTCTCACTGATTTGAATATTACCCCCTAAATTTGTATGGAAGGATGTAATTTGTTTATAAAGACAAAAAGGGAAAATTGCCCAAATGTGTTCATAAAATTATTTTTCAGATGAAATTCCCCAAATGTTTTTCGAATCCTAGAATAGACAGTGCAAAATGGGCCTAAATTTGTTTTTAATTTCAGACTATGATTGGATAACCAAGATGATTATGGACTATATATGTTTTTATGTGTGATTCGAGATCGGACTATCCTAGATTATGCAGTATATAGCAGAGAATTAGCTCCTGTAGAATTTGTTAATAATGCTGCAGGTCTTTCGTTGCGGGACGATCCCTGTTAAAAACGTATGCAGTTTTGTGTTATACGATGTGTATTTCCTTCTTATAGAACTAGTCCCAAGAATAACCAATCAAAAACAACAGATAAAAGTTGTAAATCAAATGGAATATCTGTTCACCAAAGCCCAACTAAATTATTCACCTCACAGAATGAAGTATTGATGCCTAGTGTTTCTTTTATTCATGTCAATATATCTTACAGAACAGAAGTGTATGTGTCCGGTGCACTAGCATATCATTGTTTTAATGAACTAGACAGATGTGTAGACTTTAGGACAAATTGTGATTTATCCGTGTTTCTACCTCTACTCATTCTAGTCAATTGGAATTAGAACATGTTTGTTGGGCATGGTAAAAACATAAAACACTGTCTAATACTGTGAGGAATAAACAATAAGATACGATACTCAGTGAGGAATACACAACACAATACGATACATAGTGAGGAAATCTACAAAACGATACGATACACATTGAGGAATAAACAATACGATACGATACACAGTGAGGAATAAACAACACGATACGATACACAGTGAGGAATAAAAACACGATTCTATACACAGTGAGGAATAAACAACACGCCACGATACACAGTGAGAAATAAACGATACGCTACGATACACAGTGAGGGATATACAACAAGATACGGTACACAGTAAGGAATATACAACACGATACGATACACATTGAGGAATATACAACACGATTCGATACACAGGGAGGCAAACCACAACAATAGAAAACCTGCTGGAATTTAAGAGTGAATACGTATCCGAGTGAATATTGTACTATTATAAGCAAAGAAAACATCCGAACCGTTTCGAACCATTTAAACAGACGTATAAGAACAGTGACAAACCACTGAATCTAGGTTGCAAAAACAAAAACAAACGCACGGATACATATGGGAATTCAAATAACTCAATGAACATTGAACAAACGATCTTGGGATGAAGTATCCTGTCTTCTAGACACTGATATTTAATCACATCTCTCGCGTGACACTAGGAAATCCCGGAAAAAAAATCCATCAATTTTCAAACGGCCCCATACGCGCACGGAACGTTTATTTGCATAACAGATGATACAAACTCACGTAATCGCTGGCTGACAGTATAATTGGCCATTTACACTGTTATCCTATTGTTTAAATTTCGAGAATGACAGGATAACACGAAACTGATTGTCTTTCAAACTGGCAAGTTTAGGCTGGAGGGAGTTTGTCGATAATGTGTATGGTTACCGAATTTAACGGGACTTCTAACAGTGGATTAGAAATCATTTAAAAACTCTCATGCGATATTCAAGCTTTTGTAGACTATTTTAACGCAACATCAGCTGTTAGATACAGGTATATACGCTTTGTTAAATGACATTGCTATAAATGTACATGAACTGATGGTGCTCTTTTATGCGTCTGAAGTGAAGCGAACACGTTTGTTTTAGAAACTATTTAGACTGAAACGTGTCCAAGGTGCATACTGTACATCTTTGTTCGGATGTTATATAATACTTTATACAGATCAATAAGTTGTATTTTAAATAGATGTTTCGACTTTCGACTGAATGTTATCATTCTAATCTTAATAGATTGAATGTTATCATACTAATCCAAACGGAGTGAACGTTAAAAAAAACGAATCTAACTAGATTGAATGCATAGAACGTTAAAATACGAAACTAACTGGATTGAACGTTATCATACGAAACTAATTGGATTGGACGTAATCATACGAAACTAACTGGATTGAATGCATATAATGTTAACATACGAAACTAACTGGATTTAACGTTATCACACTAAACTAACAGGATTGAATGCATAGAATGTTAACATACGAAACTAATTAATTGGATTTAACGTTATCACACGAAACTAACTGGATTGATCGTTATGTACTATTCTAACTGGATTGATCGTTAGGTACAAAACTAGCTGGACTGAACTTTTTTATACGAATATAACAGGAGTTAACGCAATGATACAAATCAAGTGGACGTAACGTTACAATAACCCTTTTAAGCTAAAAGCTAACCTAGCAATATCTTAACGCCTGTTTCTGGTTTGAGAATTGTTAAAGCGACCACGATGGAGCAGGTCTGTAAACAGTGTATAAGGAAGTTTAGATGTTCATATGGTACAATAGTTACGCTATTCACACTGAATCTGGTGTTTCTCGGTATTGTATTTTTGATAGCGTTCGACACTTATAAGAGTTATCCCCCCTCACCAAAGACGTGATCAGTATCAACGAGCGTACAATAGGTGGCGCAACATTCGGGACAATTTCGAAGAATACAACAAAGAGCGCCAGTCTCAGTTATCAAAGTTAAAAACAAAAGGAATTCAGTTGGACGCTGTTGTAGGTTTCGATTATTTCGAGAAGGATATAGAAGCACGTGTTAAAGTGGACCCAACACTGTCCTCCATACGAGTTCCCGGACCGATCAATTTTATACCACCTGTACCGAAATTTTCGGATTCCGATATCATATCCTATCTAACACCAAATATAACCAAAGTGTTTTTGAAGTTACCCCCTGCAACATATACTAAGACTGTGATGATATCGACTCCGGTGCGCGATGTCGCCCATCATCTTGAGAAATTCGTCGAACAGTTATATCGGTTGAGTTATCCACATAGTTTGATATCTGTTTATTTCGGCGAAGACAGTAGTACAGACAGAACCCTCGATATGGCCACGCTATTAGCCGACGATTTAGAAAAGAAACACGGGTTTGCGCATACGCGCATTCCATTTTAACATTTCCGGTGGCGTCCACGGGTCATGGGGTGACATACACCACAGAGCTAGTCAATATGAGCGACGTTCACATTTAGCCAAGGCTATAAATAAGTTACTGGATGTTGGACTTAAATTAGACAAGTCAGATTATGTATTATGGGTTGATAGTGACGTTTCTGAACTTCCAACAGATTTAATTGAACAATTAATGTATGCCAAGAAAGACATTGTAGCTGCTTCGTGTTTATTCAAAAGCGGCCAATATAAACGCGTGTATGATAAAAACTCGTGGCGTGAAACAGCGGTGTCTATTGAAGATCAAAAAAGGTTACCCCAGGATGGATGTGTTGTTAGTGGAAGGCTATACGTACACCAATAGGATATACCTGCCCGACCTACGGGCCGAAGGGCGTGTTGTTCCTCTGGACGGGGTCGGGGGCTGTGCTTTATTAATTAAGACAAAGTGCCATAGACGTGGGCTTATATTTCCTGAGGACGTGTATAAAAACCATATTGCGACTGAGAGCATGGCAAAAATGGCCAAGGCTAAAGGCTATAAAGTCGCTGGGTTGCCATTCGTTGACGTCTTTCATTAGTTGACTCTTTAGCTACCAACGGCAATTAAAGGCTTTTGCAAACAATGCAGATTCAGATGTCTCTACTGAAATCTGCATTGTTTGTCACATACACTTCATATTTGACAACAATTCCTGTTAGACGAATAATGTAGTGGTAAAATATGTTCATCGAAAGAGTCGACTTTGCGAAATTCGACAGTGAAAGATTTAAACCTTTTTCCTTTAATAGTGCTCCGCGAACAACCAACGTTAGCATATATATGACAAGTTTCGATGCATTATCTGACCGGTTTTACATTTTCGCAATCTGATCCAATTGGGTCTTAGCTCAATTACAATGCTAGACGCCTACTTTCTATGCCTTTACTAACCGTGGTTGATTTTTAACTGCAACAAACACGAAGCATTTCGTTGAAAACGGCAAAATGTTTCAAATGAAAGAATCATTTTCTGTCAGGTATCAAAACATTGTTGGATAATTAGTACGCATTTTTGCTTTGTCTACCCGCAATGCTTCAATTTCCACCAACATATCAAATAGTGTTTGTGTAAGGTAAATCGTGATTTGTGTTTGTTTTGTTGGGGTTTAACGCCGTTTTCAACATTATTTCAGTTATATCACGGCGACAGTTCATTTATGCATGGTCCCTGGGTAAACAAACCAGCACTAGGCTAGAAAATTTGCCTTGCCAAAGGGCACTCAACCATAGCCGGCGTGCCTCAACATGGGATCGAACCCAGGACGCCTGGTTCCAAATCCCGACGCTACCCACTAGGCCACGTCGGATTTCCTAAGCGGAACGGTTTCCCTCTGACGCGACTCTAATCGAATCGTCGTAGCGAGGAACCAGTATAGCCTGTGAATACAGGGAACCTCATAGTCAAACGTCTGAAAGAAATTTGGCCGAGCTGGGGTTCGAACTCACAACCCATAATTTGATAGCCCGCAACGCAACCGACTGATCTACCGAGGCTCGGCTGAGGAAGCGACATAGATATGCCTTGTGACAATGTATACATTTTTAATAAACTTATTGATTCGTGTTTTTCCTTTACGGAACTGTGTGGATAAACCTGGTTTATATATATATATATATATATTCTTGAAGTTGAAAGATAAACAAATAAAGAATATAAAATCTTGGTTATTGTTTATACTACCTGTTGTTCCAACCTAGACAGTTCTTTCGAAATGCTCTCAATTAATTAAAAGTGATTAAAGAAACCGAAAGGAGAAATAAAGTGTATTTGCACTTATAAAGGACATTTTAAAACTATTTAGAAATCATTGAGGGAAAGAGATATTTCTAAACATAAGTATTTGAGCGGTACTGAAGGTTCACCAATTTAAGCATACGTATTACGTGTCCTGCTTGCGCAATCATGATACATATCCAAATGTATACATCCTAAGTGAGGTTTCTTATAACGTTCTACGAATAATAAGCTAGCAGTGTAGAGCCAGATCAGACTGTGCAGATGCACTTGCAGCTCTGGATCGACATCGGTCGCAACAGTCCTAAGGTTGGGTTTCGTGGAGCACCGCTTAATTAATCATTTCGTTCGCACATTGAATTATAAGGTGTCTAGACTGATACAATGAATGTTTTCACTATGGCTTCTGTTTTAATATCAACTACTTGATATAACAGATCGGGTACCATGTTTGACTCTGATTCAAATCGTTCTAAAGACAATCTGAACTTTGGTCCTTCTGCGTGGCTAAAAGTGTTGATGAATCTAGACTCAAATGTTAAGGTGATTTGTAATCATGCTCGTATTTTCCTTGTTGTTCTAACTTATAAGAAACTGATATATTTACTGTTTCATCTTGATGTACGAGGGTATAGCCAGAAATTCGTGGAATTGTTCAATAAAATCAACATTCTTTTACATTTTCAAACGAATGTTAGTTTGCTATGAAATTTAATTCAGCTGTAAATGACATAGACAATTTCAAAAAGATACATACAATAGAAAGAAAACTACAGCTTGTTTAAAAACATGAGGTCAGTATAGCCCCCGCAGTTCAATCTTCAGAAAACGACGTCAACGTCACAACTTCTCAAAGAAAGCGCCGTTCGCCTCTACACAAGGTCGATGTCTCGCTACCCACTGCCGGTAAATGTCACTAAACCACTCTGCCTTGTACGAATATACGTCACGTCAAATGTGCAAACTTTCGCGCCTTTTAATTGGTTTCCATGTGAGTTATCAACAAAATGAAAAAAGTTGTATATGGTTATTTTAGCAACTGCGGAGGTATGACTTTTCATAGTTGTGCCCAGATATTTTCTGAATTAATTGTCTGCTGCATTTTCAATATTAAAGTTTTCACACATCAGCAGCAAACAACATTGGTCCTTTCTTTTTCTCACTTTTTATACATTAATTGTATTGCTTTCATTAATCCTAGATCTCGACTCCTTTAAGTATTTTTTAATTTGTATTTATTTACTTAGTATGGAATATAACATTTTGCATTGAATTTGTTTGTAACATACCAGTGTTTGTTTAATCTCGCTTTGAATGTATTAAGTGAAGGTGCCTCGACTATTTGAGATTTGAGATTATTCCAGTCATTGATAACCCTATGACTGTAGCAATTTTTTCTTATTTCTTTATTTGCTCTCGATTTGTATATTTTATATTTATGCCCTCTTGTCTCAACAGCGCTGCAAATGTTGAGAAGCTTCATCGATGTTTTGTATATTTCTTTAACTAGTTTGTATGTCTGTACTAAGTCAGTCCTTTGCTTTCTGTATTCCAGTGTTGGTAATCCAAGTTCAATTAGTCTTTCTGGGTAAGATTTCCCCTTTAAATTACCTAGGATCCTGGTTTTCCGTGTTTTTTGCTTGACGGTCCCCAAATTACAGTTGCGTACTCAAGATGTGACCGTACTAGGGATTTGTACAATTGTAGAAACATTTTCTTGTTCATAAATGAGAAATGTCTTACTATAAGTCCCAGATTTCTATTTGCGAGATTGATTTTTGCATTTATGTGTGTTTCGAATTTAAGTTTATTGTCAAAAGTAACTCCTAGGTCTTTTTCCTGTTGGACATCTTGGATTTTATATATAACATTTTGTGAGTCTTTCATGAAGTAGTCATTCGGCAAATTTGGACCCATGTGCATTGATTTACATTTTTTCATGTTGAATGTCATTTGCCATGTTGTGGCCCACTCACAAGCTGTGAAGATATTTCCCTGTAATTGAGCTTTTTGTTCAGGAGTATTGGTCATGGAGTACAGTTTTGTATCATCAGCAAAGAGTTTTACTGTGCAGATAAAAATGTCTGGGATATCATTGATGAATATTAAGAATAAGACTGGTCCTGGTACACTACCCTGTGGAACTCCACTTGTAACTTTTTCCCATGTTGAGATTTTTCCTTTAATGACCACTCTTTGGTGGCGTTCTTTTAGAAAATCTGTAACCCAGTTATACACTTTTCCTCTAATACCTGGAGCACAAATTTTTTTTAGTAGTCTTTTGTGTGGAACCTTGTCGAATGCCGCCTTGAAGTCCAAGTAGATGACATCAAGTTCATTGTTCTCGTCAAGAATTGTAGTCCAATCTTCTATACATTCGAGTAATTGAAAAGTGCAGGATTTACCCTTTCTGAAACCATGTTGGAATTTAGATAGTATATTTTTGTTTTCCAGATGATTGACTATGGCATTCCTTATATTTTTTTCCATTGCTCTGCAGCATATTGACACTGATTGGTCTGTAATTCTCTACATTGGATATTTTTCCCTATTTGAAGATCGTTTCAAAGGATGCTTTGTATATTAATGTTAATTGTTTCTGAAGTTGGTTCTGTGTTTCTTTTATATTGGTAAGGTTTTCTTTAAAATCGTCCCAAGACCCCTGTACTCCATCTTCTGTCCCTTGTTTCCATTTCAGTTCACTAATTTTTTCACTTATTAGAATGTAATTTGCTTTATTAAAGATGTATTTGGTTTGTGTTTCCTTATTTTCATTCACTGAGCATATGTAGTCAAACTGTAGAATTAGGTGATCACTTTTGCCAAGTCCTGGATTATACTGAAGATTTTCTATCATTTCCTCTTCATTTGTTAAGATCAGATCTAGAATAGATGGAGTGTTTCCTAGTCTGTATCTCGTAGGACTTTTCACGTGTTGGAATAAGTATAGATCGTTAATGCATTGGATGAATGCATATTCGTTACTGTTTTCATCTGATTGGATATTGATTAAATCCCAGTTTATCTGTCTATAGTTAAAGTATCCTACTAATAAATAGTGGGAGTGTCCTAAGGATAGTTTTTGGTATATTGTGTCCAACATTGCTTTGTTTTTATCTATACTGTTGTTTGGACTTCTGTATATACATCCAACCAGTAATGTGTCACCGTTTTGTAGTTTGATTTCTAACCATACTATATCGTTATAACTATTTGTATTGCTTACTATACATGCTCTTAGTTCCTTTTTAACAAGGATTATGACTCCTCTTCCTTTGGTGTTGCTAACAAACATATCATAACCGTTTATAGTGTATGAACTGTCCATGTTTGTTTCGAAGTAAGAGTGTTTTTGGTAGTATTTCAGTCACAGCAATTTAGTCGCTATGTTCGATTTCTGCTGTTGAAGTTAGTTCTATTATTTTATCCTTCCTTAAACAGTCTGCGTTAGTATAAGTCACTTTTAGTTTTTCTTTTTGTAATATGTCTTTACTTGTTTTTTTACTTGTTAAAATGTTTTTGTATTTCTTCATTAAAAACCTTTTTTGTAAAGTTAAAACAGTTTCCCTCCTGTTGAGGGCTAACACACAAGCTAATCTCGCTGCAACTTCGTTATTTGTGGTCAGGTTCATCCACTACTGGTGATATTCTGATACCCCCATGAACTGTTCTGTCTATAACACTTGTGTCCAGCAATGAAAGGGTTATCGGAATGCTGATATATGAGGAGAACTGTTGTTAGTTTCCATATTTGATTCATGTTCGGTTTTTTTTTCCATAACCGTTTGTTGGCTTTGTTTGTCTTGAGTTTCCCGTCTTGTTTTTCTTTCGTTTCTTTAGATTTCAGTCAGGTCCTTGAATATTGCAACTCTCCCAACTGATTCGTCCTGTATGTTTTTAATGTTCTTTGAATTTTCCAAGAGAAATTTTCTTTGACTTCTATCTACTATGACTACTTTGAGGTTTCTATTTCTTTCCACATTTCTGTCTTTTTTCCCGAGTCTGAAACATGTAACTATTTGAAGTTTATTATCTAACCCTATGTTGGTTGCTATGTAATTTATCAATTTTTTGTCGTGATGTTTATTTTCAGTTCCATTTTGACTTTTGCCTTCTGGGAGGTTAAAAACAACTATGTTTAGTTATCTTCTACACCTATCCTCTAGTTCTTTCATCTTTGTGTCTACCATTTCATTAATTCTGGTGTCTACGTCCTGCATTATGTCAGTTTTGACTTCCGATAATTCTTGCTTCATGATATTTTTTTGTTTTAACTTCCAACTTTTTTACTTCTCCTTCTAAACGTTTCATTCTTTCTTCTTGTTGTTCACTTATTTTGTTTAGTTTTTTATCAATATTTTCTAGGCTTGGAATTGTCTGCTTGCAACCTTTACAGATGAATCTGTAATCTTCCAGGTCCCCATTTTTAATTATTTCAAATGCTGCCTTGTTTATTCCTGAGCATTTTAAACAGAAGTTTAATTAACAATTGTTGCAGTCTATGTTGTTTTCATCTA
Organism: Serripes groenlandicus; assembly: GCA_031761405.1. Classification (NCBI taxonomy): domain Eukaryota; kingdom Metazoa; phylum Mollusca; class Bivalvia; order Cardiida; family Cardiidae; genus Serripes; species Serripes groenlandicus. Next base: position 55,708,866 of record JASEVX010000003.1, read on the forward strand.
GTTCGTCGTTACATTTTGTACAATTGTTTAGGAACGCATCTGGACTTGACAAACATTTCCTTTTGCTTTCAAAGCCATATTCTTTACGTTGATTCATTCCATTTACATTTCCTCTTTGATACGTGTTTCTCAAGGGAGTACTGTGAATGAAGGTTGATTCTTCGCTTGTATTTCCACTTGCCATTTTTTATTTCTTTTTTAGTAGTATGACTTACTTTGAATATGAATGATGTTTTATCTTTCTTTAATTTATTTTACTGATTCTTCTATCTTTCCAGTTGTACGACAGTCCGTCACTTACTGGTAGAATAGAAGATATTCAAACACTTCTTATTTATTTAATTGGGGTTCTGAAAAGATTGCACTATTTTAAGTAGTCACTTAGTCAACGTTACTGATTGGATGTTTTCCTTTCTTAGATTTAAATTTCTGATTCTTCTATCTTTCCAGTTGTACGGCAGTCCGTCACTTACTGGTAGAATAGAAAATAACCACACTCACTTCTTAATTATTTACTTTTCCTGTTTTGAAGTAGAGTGCACTATTTTAAGTAGCCACTTTTGGGCAACAATACTGATAAGATGTACTCCGTCCTTTAAAAGGATCGGGTTTAGACTTTCTGTTGTCCTGGTTTTACCTAGACCCTTTTTTTTTGTTACGTCTTCTGTGGATGAAGTCGCATTCGAAATGGGGGGAGTTGAAGTTTAAACTCTCGTTCACTGTTCTTATTTTCTTATTTAGTTATTTAATGTTTTCGTTGAGTTTTTTGTCATTTGTCAGCTCTTTGTTGGTTTCATCTTTTTGGTCATTCCATTTTTTGGCAAAGACCGGAGGTGCTTCTAAGATTCCTACATCTATGGTATCTTCCAATAAATGAATTTCCTTTAGGTTTTCCAAAATAGGTGTTATTTGATCGAGCAGACTTTCACTACAATCACATTTGGGCTGATATATTTTCCTTCCTGTTTGGTTATGTCGCATGTGAAGTGCCTGAAAAGGACAATTGTAGGTTTGCCATCCCTTAGTTGTTGAATATTTTTTACTAGATATGTGTATCCATTAATAGTGTTCCTTCCACTTTGGGTCCACCACACTATTTCTAAATTTTCCTTGACCTTGATTTTTATCTTGTTCTGTCCTCAAGTAGTTACCTTTGCTATCCGAAAGTATTACAATCCGTTCATAATTTGGTATTCTTTTCTTAATTCTTCCTTTGTCTAAGAAATCTTCTATTTTCTTTATTTCTAGGCTATCCATAGAGGTGTTTTTTGATTGTATGTTCTCCAAATAGTTATTACGATGTAACTACTTACCACCTACAACGCGTGTCACAAGGCTGGCACTGTGACAGTTGAATTTTTAACTTCAGGTACTGCAGTCAGTCACACTGAATTACACTTAATCAAACCTGCATATAGTTTCACTATAACCGTACTGCAGTCACAATCAATAGTGATTTATTGCTACTAGATATTTTAACCAAAGTTTGTATTCTGCATACAGTCACATGGTTATTTGATACAGTTCATTAATTAAGAATGTCTTTGGTTTGTATACGCCCGTTTTGAAAAAACGGATCGTATTATAGTTTTACCTGCGGCGTACGGGCGGGCGGGCGGGCGGGCGGCGTCCAGTATGTTGTCAGCTCAATAACTTTAGAAGCCTTTGTCCAATCATCACCAGGTCAGAATGTGTATTGGGATAATATCTCGGACAAGTTCGATAACTAGTCATATCGCTTTAGTCAATCAAGAGTTATCGCCCTTTAATTATAGAATTACCCAAAATTGGTCTTGTCAGCTCAATAACTCTAGAAGCCTTTGTCCAATCATCACCAAATTTTGTCAGAATGTGTATTGGGATAATATCTCGGACAAGTTTGATAACTAGCCATATCGCTATAGTCAATCAAGAGTTATCGCCCTTTAATTATAGAAATTAACTAAAATTGGTCTTGTTAGCTCAATAACTTTAGAAGCCTTTGTCCAATCATCACCAATTTTTGTCAGAATGTGTATTGGGATAATATCTCAGACAAGTTCGATAACTAGCCATCTCTCTTAAGTCAATCAAGAGTTATCACCCTTTAATTATAGAAATTACCCAAAATTGGTCTTGTCAGCTCAATAACTTTAGAAGCCTTTGTCCAATCATCACCAAATTTTGTCACAATGTGTATTGGCATAATATCTCGGACAAGATCCATAACTAACCATATCACTTTTAGTCAATCAAGAGTTATCGCCCTTTATTTATAGAAATTAACCAACAAATTGGTCTTGACAGCTCAATAACTTTAGAAACCTTCTATTCATCATCAAATTTGGTCAGAATGTGTATTTGCATAATATCTCTGACAAGTTCGATAACTAGCCATATCCCTTTAGTCAATCAAGAGTTATTGCCCTTTAATTATAGAAATTACCTAAAATTGGTCTTGTCAGCTCAATAACAATTATTACTATACAGGACGGGCGTATTTTGTGACATTTGGCGCTCTTGTTTTTTACTTTTCCACTAACCGTACTGCAGTCAGTCAGCTTATTAGTGAATTTTTTTTTTTTTTCTACATATATATTGCTTTTTTTATCTTTGCATATTTTATAATACAATGATATACTACAGTAAGTCTCATGGGTTATTGGCCAGTTACTATTTTATGTATTCTTTTGTACAACATTTTTACAACATTTTTTACACTTTGTTAAACTCTAGGAACTGTTGTCAGACACCATTGTTGTTGTTTTTTAAATATTTTTTCCAGCTAATGTAGCATTGTTATGGAAATATCTTAATGTCAGTTTATTAGAGGAAATATTTGTCTACATATGTATTGGTAGTTTTATCTTAACACATTTGTAGTACACAAGTCTCATGCATTTTTTGCCAATTAATTTTTATTTATTTATTTGTTCATCAACATATTTGTCTACATATATATTGATATTTTTAATGCACGAGTCTCATGGGTCTCGTGGGTTATTGACCCATTAATTGTTATGTATTCTTTTGTTCATTAACATTTTTACACGTTTGTACAACATTTGTTACAGCTTTTTGAAACCCTAGGTACAGCTGTCAGTCACCATGGTTCATTTAAATAGTCTTCCAACTAATATAGCATGTTATAGGAATTTATTGATGTCAACTTTAGAATTGCCTGTTCGTAGGACGTATGTAAATTGTATTTTTTTTTTAGTATTTTGAACCGGACATTTTTACGTGGACTTGGACTTTACTCATGATATTAATCATCTTGATTCATTTCTTCAGGCTTTGCTCACTTTTTGTGATACTTTACTTCTTTTTTTTTTTTTTTTTCATAGAGGGACGTGTTTCTGTCTATATTGATCTTGAAACAATGCTTTATGGTGCTTTATAATCGATTGATTGATTGGGGAAGCAATTAAATGGTCATAGGGATAGAAGATAGAAGATAGAAGATAGAAGGTATTAAATAGAATTGAATAGAATTGAATAGAGAATATAGAATATAGAATAATAGAAAAACTACTCACCAAATTCTCCCAACCTAAAATTATCCTATTTTTTTCCTATTTGTTCAATAAACAGATTATTTAATTGATTATGCTTGAGGTACTGCTAGATGTTTTCTATAATTGAAACCTTGTAACCATGGGTCACTTTGATAAACTAGTTAGAACTCACAATTTTCAATTATTTGAAATGGCCGCTTCTTATTAAATGCTGTTTCTGATGAAGAAAATTCAATTAAAGTTTAAGCAAGAACTATTTCATTTAATCAAATGGAACTTTCCCAACCGATGGGGTATTAATTGATTCACCTAATTATGAAACAATTTCCCTTAGATGGTAGATCATTTAGAAAATTTACACCGATTATTATTATCTAAAATCTGCGTCTCTATGTTTCATATTTGTCCTGTCCAACCGGAAGTCGTCGGTGAAATAAAGTTCATGTCGAAAGTCAGGGACGTACTATTCTATTTATCTTGCATGTAAAATTATGTTTTCAGGTAAATCTACATTCATTTTAACTAGTTTTAATAAATAACAAACACAATTATAAAAGCCCATTCATGAATGACCTCACCTAAAATAGAATGACGTCACGCGCGTGCATAAATCCGCGCCGAGTTACATTGTGTACACACGACATACGGAAGCTAAAGAGTTCCGACTTCAACTTCATATTTCTCGAGTATTACTACTTAATTTGTATATCTGGTGTGACATAATACCTTAAAATGGCAATATTAACTCGAACCTATTCTTAGTAGAAGTGTATGCGGATTGGCCGTCGCTTCAGTACACAAGATAGGTCAACATATATGTCAACCGCCGTGGTTTGAAAATGAATAGTCGTGTTGGATCTGAAAGTCAATGTATACAGTTAGTTCAGTCTATGGAAGTTCAAGTAAATTTCAAAGTTTAAATACAGATGACTATATTCAAGACAAGTGTGATGTTTTAGACTTAGTCGTCGTTTAGATTGGAGACATTCATTTTTGGAAAAGGATACCGTCACTGTTGTGGGTAGACATGTCGAAGACACGTTACGAAACTTTTAGTTTTAAGAATGATCATTTAAACACTAGCTGTACGTAAATGATAAAGTTATTTAACAAGAAGAAACATTCTCTGGATATCTGTCGGAACCACAGGGGTTTCTCTCGAAAAAAATATTTTTTTACCTATATAATATATATTGACAATGGGTTGAACACAAATTCTGCAATTCTCATAAAAAAGACATTAACAATGTATAACAGTTAAAGTGAGTTTTTGTTTTTTTATAAAATGACTAATATAAAAAAAACAATGACTTTTTAAAAATCAAAATCAACACAGTATTGAGTTATCTACAAAATAAATATATTGTTGCATTTAGACACACGTTCGCAAAAATCCAAAATATGAAATTACCTCAGTAAATATCACGGTGCGTGCAATGTTGACGATCACACATATCCAGTTCAATAAAGTATCAAAAGTTTAAGCACCAACCACTACGTACATTGTATTTGAGTGAATTACACCACTAGAATTTGCAAAAGTCACACATCGCGTTTATTTTTGTCTTGCTTACGGCCATTTTGATTTCCAAACATGCATTTGTATCAAGCTATTTCATTGGCTGATGAATGGCTCCCGCGGCATACTGCGCTGTAGATTTCTAATTATGATGAAAACGGGAACAAATCAATGTAAACATTGTCTACTTTCAGTTTCGATATTATTCGTGATTTACACGTTTAGAGATAAATAGTATTGTGTCAAAATGAATGCTGGACAACAACAAGCTACTGACATTGCCGTTGCTATACATAATGTATTGCTTCTTGGTGCAGCTGGAACCGGTAAATCGTTTGTTGTCAAAGAAATTTACAAACAGTTGTCTCAGAAAGGTGGCAATGTAAAAGTAACGTGCTCAACAGGCATCGCATGCTCTGTTAAACCTGACCACATGGCAACTTGCACTGTGCACACATTTTTAGGACTTAGTGATGGTCGGTACAGTCCAAATGATATCAATATAATCCATACAAACACTGCACAATACAAATATGTCAAACAGAATCTTCATAATGTGCAATGTCTTATTGTTGACGAATGTTCTATGTTGAGTAAAAGAACTTTTGAATTAATTATTGCTGTATGCCACAGGAAGATATCAAGATTGCAGCTAATATTTGTTGGTGACTTTTTTCAACTCCCCCCAGTGGCAAATTTGCTTTATGAAGATGACGGTCAATATTGTTTCCAAAGTCCACGGTTTTCTTCAGTGTTCTCTCATAAAATTGAACTAAACGATAATGTGAGGACAAAGGATGAACAGTTAATGTAATTGATAACTGAAGTATTTTCTGGTGTAATTTCTGCCGACAGCGAGAATTTTCTAGTTAGTTTGAAAAGGCCATTACCAGTTTACCAAGCAAATGACAGTATTAAATTATTTGCAAATAATGATCTTGTGGATGATTTCAACCGTACCAGCTTACTTAATTATTCTGGAGATTTGTACCAGTTCAAGTCAACAGACTGTGGAGAGATATCTGGGCTTCGTACTATACCCGCCCCTGAGATACTTTGGGTGAAAGTGGGATGTCCTGTGATTTTGTTACACAATTCATCAGACAAACTGGTAAATGGACTAGTAGGAAAAATACATAGCATAAATGTAGAAACTGGACCTGTAGTGGAATTTGCGACCATCAGTGAAACTGTCAGTGTTCAGAAAGCTAAGTTTAGTGGTGAGTATTTTATAAATCTGGGTTTGGTATTCATAAAACATATTAAGTCATTTCCTAACTTAAGTTGTTCATAGTTAACTTAAAGAAATATAAAGTTTTTTTAATATAAACATATCATAGTTTTAATAAAGTCGAATTTCAGAATATTTTTGTTATCTTATGACCAGTGAGATACTTAAATTAGGAAAGTGACATAGCCATATATGCTTTATGAATACTGACTGCTGCACACTAAAATCAAACTTCATAGAACATTAAAGTTAAAGCATGAAATGCCTTATAATTAAATTATTTGTTCCTAAAGTACGTGGATTATTAATTAATGAACCAAAATGTCCAAGAGGTAATGATATCACTTATTAACTTTTTAATAATACTACAGAATATTTTGATTGTAAAACAAACATTTGATTTGTATTAGTGATTAGTGATCATTTAAATTATATACAAGGTCATTCTTTGAGTCTTTGAATATAGTTTGATACAAACACTTGCTTAGTTAGCTGGTAAAGAGCGGTTCTTGACTTCACGTTTTTACCACCCAAAAAAGTAAATATTTCTTTTAATATTTCAGTTTTCAATCCTGCTTTGAATAAGAACATAGCTGAGCGAGAGCAATATCCACTGAAACCAGCCTTTGGATTGACCATACATAAGGCTCAAGGAATGTCACTGAACAGGTTTGTGAATTTTTACCTATAAATATATAAAAGTATTAGATAAAACAGTATTTGATTCATTTTAAAGCCAAGTTTGTGCAAACATTTTTCTTTTTACATTTCAGCAACTTAAATTCAAGTTTGTCCAAGTATGATCACAGGCTTTTCTCTTGATTTTTATTTTGCCATTATATATAATGTATAAATAAAAAAAATCTCTTGAGTATGATTTTCAGCCGAAAAAAGGGAAGGGGATAATGTACTTATTTCGGCGAGGGATTTGACAATGATCAACTATTGATCATCTGTAATAATGATATATCTCAGAGTTGAAATAGACTGCCGGGAAATATTCAGACCTGGACAACTTGGCGTTGCCTTGTCAAGAGCTACCAGCACCCATGGGCTGCGTGTGATCAACTTTCACCAAAGATACGTCATTAAGCCTCCCGCCCTTATCTCTGAATTCATGAGAAAAGAATCAGCAGAGATTTTACAAAGCCTGTCTTGCTGCCAGACACAAAAATGGTAATTTACGTTATGTAAAAGTATGTGTAGTAAGAGAATAAGACATTTACCTTGCTGAATCCAAATATAGATTATTCGAAAGAATGAAACCATTTTCAATTCATTTTAGCCCATAATTTATATTAGTTTTCAAGCGTAAAACTAGTTTAGGTCTTATTTCTACAGATGAAAATAAACAAAAATCTGTCTTGACCGTGCTAATATTTTTGGCTGATACAGATGTTATTTCATTAAATTAGAATTCAAATAAGGTTTTAGAGGAAATATGAAAAATCGCATTGCATCCAACGTTATAGTCAAGAAATATAAAATGCATGATGTTTTAACCCTTTCCCTCATACGACAATTCTGCAGCAGACGACTTTGAACATACTTTGTCAAAATATAATAAATCTCTATAATTGAATGGTTAACCTATGACTTAAAGTGGAAAACATTGTGGCAAAAGGAGAAATTGCATCTTTTGTGCAATTTCTTCTTTTGTCACTATGTTTTCAAAAAGCCGTCTGCTGCAGAGGCGTCAGAAATCGTTTATATGAGGGAAAGGGTTAACCAGCATAGACCAAGTCTAGCCTGCTCGAAAGTTAAAATTCCTGAGCATGTCTCATGTTTTGAAATCAACAGCTTAAATGTAAACATATTTGATATAGATATTAATTATTGGAATCTGAACATGCTAAATTGCTAATCAACTTACATTCCAGTATAACAGGCATAGATGCAGATGACCATGGGAGAAGCGTATCAACACTTCCCGGTGGGAATGACCATGGAAGAAGCATATCAACAGGTCCAGGTGGGGATGGCCAAGGGAAAAACATAACAGGTCCAGGCAGGGAAGCCCATGGGAGTAACATATCAATAGCTCCAGGCGGGGATGGCCAAGCAAGATACATACCTCCTGAAATTCACAGTGCAAGAGAAGAAAGGTAACACAACTTAATACTAAAGGGTATGGTATCAAGCGAGATATTAGTCATGTTACATAAACCATCTTTGAAGCATATGAGCTGTAAAAATTCCAGCAGGGCTTGCGGAGATATAACCAAGGTTAAGTTTTTAGGTTAAGTTACCTGACCAAGGTCACGTTCTGCCAAATAATGACCTTGACCTTAAAAACTGTGATGTTGAATGATGTTCCATGACCCAACAATACATCTGACAAAGTTTCATAAAAATTCCAGCAGGGGTTGCGGTGATATAATCAAGGTTTAGTTACCTAACCAAGGTCAAGTTCTGCCAAATTATGACCTTGACCTAGACAATTGTGACGCTGAAGGATGTTCCATGACTTTAAACGATGTTCCATTACCGAACAATACATCTGACAAACTTTTAGAAAAATACCAGCAGGGGTTGTGGAGATATAACCAAAGTTAAGTTTTGAGGTTAAGTTACCTAAGCAAGGTCAAGTTCTGCCAAATGATGACCTTGACCTTAACAAATTTGTCATTGAATGATGTTCCATGACCCAACAATACATCTGACAGAGTTTCATAAAAATTCCAGCAGGGGTTGCGGAGATATAACCAAGGTTTAGTTAGCTAACCAAGGTCAAGTTCTGCAAAATTATGACCTTGACCAAGAACATTTTGACGGTGAAGGATGTTCCATGACTTTGAATGATGTTTCATGACCGAACAATACATCTGACAACGTTTTAGAAAAATACCAGCAGGGGTTGCGGATATATAACCAAGGTTAAGTTTTGAGGTTAAGTTACCTAACCTAGGTCAAGTTCTGCCAAATATGACCTTGACCTATAACAATTTGACGTTGAATGATGTCCCATGACCATACAAAACATCTGACAAAGTTTTAGAAAAATTCCAACAGGGTTTGCTGAGAAATAGTCATTTGTAAAAGTGGCCGTCGCCGGAAAAGTGACTGCTATGTCTCACTCAACTATGGTGGGCGAGACAAAAAAAAGGTTATTGTGATAGCCTGAACACTGATGGCGTCAGAAAATATATTTTATCATAACTCAAGACCGTTTAAGATTATATTCTGATCAATTTTATTTTCTTGGCTGTCCTGTTGCTCTGAGGTTTCCTTGGAAGTGGCGTCTTCCGTTTCCGCAGCTGACTGTTGACTGCTACAGTGAATGGTAGCGTTGGAGTTGTTAATCTTGCATTAGTTTATTTTTTGAAACACTATTCTGTCCTATTATGGTATTGTTGGTAGTTTTCTTGTATTGAAGAATTGAAGGGTTTGTGTTTGCTCCGTTGTAAGTTGACCGTTGCTGGTTAAATATATTTTCAATCACGTCAGAATTTACTAATGCTGGAGTAACATATAAACAGGTGTCCATTTGCAAAACATTTTCACACAGTAGCACAAATCCTTGTATACAGGAGTGAATGTCCTCAAGGCACTGATACGACATTAAGCATTTGGATTGTTCTTTTTTTGACATATCTGCTTTAAATGAGTACTCTTCCCATTCTTGAAACAATTTATCAACTCCTTTTAGCTCATTCAATCTTTGGTCATTAATCTCCCTGATTGGTTTATTATTCCTGAATACTTTTATCATTACAGATGTTTGTTTTAAAATATCAATGACACCATTCAGTACAATCCCTTTTCCCCCAAACTCTGTTGGTAAACTTTCATCGCATGTAACATTTCCAAATTTAACACATCTTCGGCCAAATAGTTTCTCAGTTTGAGTTGATTATCAGGAAAAAGATGTTCATTTGATAGTTTTCTGTGAAGTTGCAGTCCGTTTTGTTGGTCCCAATGACAGAAATCAATAAACATTTGCCATTGTATTTCAAACTTGCTTGGCAAGGTGAGTATTCGAGTACATTTCTTAAGAATCCCACTTTTGAGAATATTGTTCCTAATTTTCTTAAGCACATGAGAAATATCCATCATGAAAATCACAGGTTGTGATGTGCATGGGCTTGACGATATGAAAGACTTTTGTTCAGTACCAAGGCAAATGTGCATAAATGAACGGTTTGATTGTGCCCCATCCATGCATGTGAAAAGAACTTCGAATCCATACGTATGCAGGTGGGCAACTGCGCTCCAAAACAGTGCGTATATCTCTGAAGCTTGGACAGTGTCGGTCACAAAGAATGCAAAAGGAAACCTAAACACATTCAGTCCTAGGAATAGCAGCTGTAGAACATGTGTACCCATAGTCTTATTACTTGATCGTTTTCTCAACTTGTTGCACATATCGCCTTCGTCACCTAAGTCTGTGAACCCTGAAATTTCAAGGACATTCCCATTCTTTTCCAACTGTATATCTTGCTGTATACTCATCTTGTCAAATATGATGCCCCCTACTCGTTCATTTTCTGACATACCACGCCTGTTAGCCTCCTCATTCATCCATTCGAAAGCCTTATCATCAAACCCAGGATCTTGCTTCAGAGCATTACGGTAAAGAATCAAAATATGCTTTGATGGTAAAATTAAGAGTTTACTTTCACATAGCATTTCGTAACACTTAGGACTTCTATTGAATAGCTGTAAACAAGTTACAATGAATTATTTGGACCACCTTCTACCTTTAGGATGCTTATCTACATTTTTTGATTGTTCTAACAATAGTGCCATCATTTCCTTGGGAGCATTTGGAAACAGTTTTTTTATTTCATCAGCTTTCGACTGGCCTGCTGGTGTCTCTGGCTCTGGTTTCTGTTTTTCTTGACAATTGTCTTTATTAAAGTACATTGTCATTTTTTGACAAACCCTACAAACAACTGTTTTAGAACTAAATGACACTGCTTTTGAACATGATGCATGTCTGAGTGATTTGAATGACTCACTGTTAGTTGTCCACATGTCTAATGTATGGAACCGGCTGACCACCAATGACTTCTTATACTTCATGCCATTGCAGAGATTAATCTTTTGAATGATACAAAATACTGATACAATGCTTGATTTATTTAGCTCAAATTTTGACTCAACATTTAAAGCTGCTAGGTTCAATACCTTTCCAGCTACAGTTACTTCAATAGTTTCATCCTTATTGAACTGCAAAGTTTTACAAACATTGTTGCCATTTGACTTACAATCTGGCTTCACCTCTGAAATCTTGCTAAATTCAGTGTCAATTGTGTTCAATTCTGGCAATGGTTTCAAACTCACACCTCTGTACAAAGTCTGATACACTTCTCCAACTTTTTTTCTCGCTCTTTTGGCTTCCGGATACAAAGACTTCATGTAGTCGATGAAGGTATTTTGACTGGTGATATTTTCCTTCCCACTTTCAATGTGTTCAAAACTGTAGGTTTTATATAGCAAATTAACCTCAATCTCACCACATTCCATTAGTTGGATTCGGGATAGTAACCTAAAAATACAATGGAGTCATTTGTAACTGGCAATTGAAGGCATTGATACCAAAATCAGCTGATTCTGAGACGAAAACTAAAAAAAAAAAAATAACTGTCAATCCAGTGAAAGTGCAGCTTTAAGCTTGGTAAGTACTCAGCATTAATCAGTATTATCTATTTATTTTAGTTTTTCAACTATGATAATTTATTTTAGTTAACAGAAAAATTTAATCAATCCGAAATTTACATTATTATATTATTATTATTATTATTATTATTATTTTGAAAATTAATATTAATAATAATAATAATAATAATTATAATTATAAAATAAATTATAATATAATATATAATTAGGAACTATGTCCCTGATAAAATATTTAAGATGTATTTTTTTATAGATATATAATTTAATAATGACACATGTATAATCATTATTATTCATTTATTTAATTCTAGACCACCAAGTGTTCATGAGCAGGTGGTTGAAGTAGAAGGAGACGAGGAAGAAGACCTTGAAGATGACTTCTCTGAGCTCATCGAGTCTATCAACACAGCAGAAAATGAAGCACATGAGATTGACATTCCGGAAGGGTTTGACATAGGAACGATGAGACAAGGGCTAAACGTTGAAAAGGAAGTAACAACTTCACACAAACGATTAAATGAAATTATTAATTCCATTGATGAAACAAAATTGAAATTCTTCACAAAAACGTTGTTGGTAAAATTGGGAACATTTGCAAAAAGCCTCCTCAATAAAGAAAGTGATCAAGTTTCGACAACTAATTCATCTATTCCTGAAAAACATTTATCAACATTTTACAGTTTAGTGCATAACTTTAATACAAGTGCAGAATATAGAATGCACTGTTGGTTTCTGTTTGATGAATACTTCTCAGATGAACACATGATTATATGTTACCGCATACTTGAATTTGTAAGAATATTTTATATTAAGCGAAAATTTGACTTGCTAGGTATAAGCTCTGGAAGGTACGTTACTAATTCGTCATATGCAAGGGTACGCTATGTTGCAGGCTACTGTGTATCCAAACTAAGAAAAACATATGTTGATGCCAAGAAGTCAAAATTGTTTTCCACATCAGAAGAGGGTCAGAATTTATACCATGAAGCCAAATGCAAAGTGAATATTATCAATATGTTGAAAGAGGATGAACATTACTTAAACGAACATTCTCAATATCCGGAGTCATTGTTGGATAATCAAAGAAGACAACAGGTTTCACGTTCACTGATAAATGTATCAGATAGTTTGTATCAGTTTTTCTTATCCTTAACAGAATCACTGTTACATCTCGTTATTTATGAGAATTTGCTTAAGTTTGGAAAAGACTTGTATATCAAATGCTATGAGCAGGTTTATAAGAATAAGAAACTGTACCAAAACGTCATTGATATTGTTTCAAACGGATATTCAAGTGAACGTATTCAGAAAATGGATGAGTGTACTGATGAAAGCTTTTATGTAGGTGTTCCCCTTGACGACATTGTGTTAGAATCATCACAGATACTTATTGTATATACAGACCGTGTGAACAAGTTTCTGCGAGTGCTGATAGCTCAGTTTAGAAAAGATGTGAAATTATCCTGTAAATTAGATAGAAGAATGGCACATCGCAAACAAATAAAGGTGTCTACATCAGGGAAAATGTCAACTCAAACTGGAACCAAACCAACTCTCTCCCAGCCTTCTGGGGCCTTGAAACGTAAGACATCAAGTAAAGGTCAAACGAACCTTGTGGAAGAGAAATCGGGCAAAGGTAAACATAAACATGCAAAACGATTGAATCTTAACCAATCTAAGAATGATAGTGAGCCGAAAAATGCCAAAGGTTCAAGTGATCAGTCTTGCGAACAAGAACCACAGCCAGGGCCATCGAATGAACAGTGTGACCTACTGAATGATAGTGAAATGTGCCGAAAGTGTAATGCAGACAAAGATGATGAATTTATACAGTGTGTCTCTTGTAATGGTTGGTGGCATCGAAGATGTTCCGGTTTACAACAGCACAATAAGTGGCTTAAATATCAAAGAGACAATGTGCAATGGTTTTGTAAAGAATGCACATGAGCATTTACTTGTAATAATTATTTAATTGTTCTGTGAAAGCAGTACAAAAGACCGGTGGTGACTTCGAAACTTCATACTTCACACTTCATAGATAATATGTTTGAAGTATTAAGTTTGAAGTCTGAAGTGTGAAGTTTGAATTTCATACTTCACACTTCAAACTTCATACTTCAAACTTGACACTTTAAACTTCAGACTTCATACTTCAAACTTCATACTTCAAACATATTATCTATGAAGTGTGAAGTATGATGTCTGCATTTCATACTTCAAACTTCACACTTGACACTTCAAACGTCATACTTCAGACTTCAAACATACTATGTATGAAGTGTGAAGTATAAAGTCTGAATTGCAAACTTCACACTTCAAACATATTATCTATGGAGTGTGAAGTCTGAATTTCAAACTTCAAACATATTATCTATGAAGTGTGAAGTGTGAAGTGTCAGTAATATATATTTGCCATACAGCCTAGTCGGAAGGCAAACACCTAGTTAATAAATTTTCGGACTAGTAACACTGATTTAGTAGTGAAAATATTTAGAATTTTTGATGATATGTATCTGATGGTATGTATCTAGAAACAAAGATATCTTTAATTAATGATGATCTTATATATGGCCTTTCATGGGCTCAGATGTGTTGTTGGTTTCAGTGCATTTTAGTATTTTTCTACTTTGATATAAGTTACTGTCACTAAACTTGTTATGATACTTTGACCTTTTCTAGACAAGTTATTATTATGCAGCTCATAAATAAAAGTCAGTCCACAGGAATCTGTTATAATATGTGCTGAACAATATATCAAGATATGGCTGTTGTTTGTATTCATTGCCTCATATTGTCATATCTGTGTTTACACAAACATTCTGACAATTTCATCAAGTTGCTGAAGCCAAATATGTGGCCTCCAGAGTGTAACAAGATTTTCCTTCAATTTGGCCTAGTGACCTACTTTTTAACCCAACGTGACCCATATTCGAACTTGACCTACATATCATCATGACAGCCATTCTGATAAATTTTCATCATCCTCAAATTAAAAATGCAGTATACAGAGTGTTAACAAGATTTCCCTTCAATTTGGCCTAGTGACCTAGTTGTTGACCTAATATGGGCTTATATTTTTAACTTGACCGAGATATAAATCAGACAAACTTTCTGAAAAATCTTCAAGCTGCTAAATAAAAAAATGCGGCCTCCAAAGTGTTTTCCTTCAATTTGGCCTAGTGACCTACTTTTTAACCCAACGTGACCCATATTCGAACTTGACCTACAAATCATCAAGACAACCATTCTGATAAATTATCATCATGCTCAAGTTAAACATGCGGAAAACAGAGTGTTAACAAGATTTCCCTTAAATTTGGCCTAGTGACCTGTTTTTTGACCTAATATGACCCACATATATACTTGACCTAGATATCATTCATACAAACTTTCTGAAAAATCTTCAAGCTGCTAAATAAAAAAATGCGGCCTCCAAAGTGTTAACAAGATTTTCCTTCAATTTGGCCTAGTGACGTAGTTTTTTTACCAGGACCCATATTCAAACTTGGCCTGAGCGCTATTTACAAAGATGTTTAATTAACTTACCAGTTTACCAACATAATGACGAGAATATCGAAGAAAACGCGACAAATCGGTTTGACACAAGCCTAAAAAATACCGCCAATACAATTGCTGACAGCTTCTACTTTAGTCCGGCTTTCGCTACCAAAAGTATCCGGTGCGTTTAACGCAGTGGGAACCATAACTGGTACGGCAGTGGTTTTTACAATAGCCAATGAAATACTTCGTAACATACCTCAACGCACCAGAAGAAAATGGCGCATTTGACAAATTATCTGTGCTGATCGAAATTTCGGGTTATTGTTCTCTTGTTCGGAATGCAAAGGTAAAAAATGCGCATCTTATGTGAATATTTTTTGTTATTATAATGATTTACAGCGTGTAATATTCGTTATTTCGTACAAAAAGGTACTTTTACTTACGTTGTTCCGTTTGCGAACGTGTGTCAGGATTGCAGAATTTGTGTTCAACCCCTTGTCAATATATATTATATAGGTAAAAAAGAAAATTGTGGTCGGAACTGCTGTATGAAAGAGGAATCTATGGGTAGATGAGGCTGTTCGAAAACCTAGTCCAGGTTTCTGTACTAGGAATGCGATTTTTTATTTTGACTGTTCGCATCCAGGTTTCTGTACTAGGAATGCGATTTTTTATTTTGACTGTTCGCATCCTAGTACAGGTGCCATCACCAAAAAAATATGAGACATTTGCGCACGGATTGGGTGCGCACTTTTAACGGTCGAGTTCTTCCTTACTTTACATCGAAATGACAAAGCAAACTTACCGATCGATAGATTATTCAATAATATATCTAAATAAGTTCATATATGTCCATCTGTCTGACTAAATATAAGAAAAAACCTAATTTGAAAAAAGCAGCCCAAAACCTGTTTAAATTGTGCTTCCATGATGACCGAGTAATCCAAATCGGTAGGTCAGGTGATCACGAGAATACTATAAATAGAATAGAGGTATAGTAACACTATATTGAATACTGTACGCGTACTTTTAATTGGATTTAGCAAACACGTATTTCGCATTCTTTTCAGTTCCATGTCAACTATAATTATTCTTATTTTTATTTGGAACTTTAGTTATAAAACGAAAACAAAACTAGCAAAAGAATGAAAGAAATAAAAAGCGTTTGGAAACAGTAGCTGTCTTGTAACAAACATTTCCCGGGTCCGTTATTCTTTAAGTTGTCTGCATTGAAACCATCTATATATAGATCTACAGTGTTTTTCTTTTTAGAATAATGGTAAAACTGTGGGAAAATGAAAACTTACTAATAATGTCAGAATCTTATGCCATTCCAACAATGAATACTATTCTCATATTTGGCCAAATGTTACAGCACATTGCGAAGCATTTCATGGTGGATATTTTCATCACAGAGTTTGAGAGACAATATTGGCGACCGACTAAGTTCTGGGCATCTACGTGACCTCAACGTCAAGACAAAACTAATTGTCTTGTCTATTTGCGTAATTATCACCTTACTGCCTCAGAAATCGGTATTAACACCCAAAAAATCGTTTGCGCGAGGATTGTGTATTATGTCTTCGGTTACGGCACATGCTCACAGACGATTTACAAGGAGGCAGGGTAAAGCGTCTTTTTTCACAGATGAGTAAATGTTCATTCTTTTTCGACACGACGGTCGACGTCGTGTATTTCGGCGACATGGAAAACACCATCGCTATTGTTGACCAGTTAGTAACTGCCCTGTTGGAAGAATGGGACAATATTCAAATAAAGAGGATCAATCTATGCACGGAAGATAAAGAGTTGTGTCATCGGCGCGAGGGGAACTGAGGCGCCAATAGAGATAGTCCATGTTACTCAATGAGAAAAGTTCTTAATAATAAATAAATGTTGATACTATGTTTAACTTGAACTTGAATAAATACAAACATGTACTTAGTGTTTCTGCATAACTTCAGTATACGTTGCAAAATTCCGATTAATGTCAAAACATCAAATTGTAAATGTTATTAAACACCAACGCAATCTGACACAAACTATCTGATATCTTGATGACCTTGTACCGTGTGCGGAATCCAGCGCGCGGTTTAATGTTTAATTGGCTTTTAGGGTAGTACTTAGAACAAGGTGGCGGGTTTTTTTTTAATTTTATTATTGGGACCAAAAAATATAGTAATAAAACACGTAAGCATATTTTCATTAATAATTTAATTTATGTGGAATGGTATACAGATTTCTGTTATGTGCACTCCATTGCTATGCACTATGTCTTGCACAATTCGATGAACGCAACGGGGCGGGATCGAAATGTTACTCACCGGCATCTTGTCTTTTAGTATTTTATGTGACATAAAATCATTTCGTCGTCCATCACTTTACTTTTAGGGTAGTACTAGTATATTTGTTTTATTATTAGGACCATAAAATATAGTAATAAAACACGTAAGCGTATTTTTACCAATATTTACCCTGACACATGTATGTGGAATGTTATACAGATTTCTGTGACGTGCACTCCATTGCTATGCACTATGTCTTGCAAAATTCGATGAACGCAACGGGAACGTGGCAAATGCGGAATAAAAATGAATTACAAGTCCTAACTATTACCCAACGGCATCTCGTCTTTTAGTATTTTTTGTGACATCAAATCATTTCGTCGTCACTTGACGTTTAGTGTAGCACTTAGAAAAAGGTGGCGGTATATTTTTTATTATTATTGGGAACATAAAATATAGTAAACAAAGCACGTAAGCGTATTTTTATCAATAATTTACTCTGACAAATTTATAAGGAATGTAATACAGATTCCTGCACTCCATTGCTATGCACTACGTCTTGAAAAATTCGATAAACGCAACGGGAACGTGGCAAATGCGAAATAAAAATGAATTACAAGTCCTAACTATGCCTGCCATGTTCTCATTGCGTCTTACACGCTTGTACTTATTTCTTACCACGCACGAGATCATGCAAGCACTGTGTCCATTGCGTTCTAACTACTTATATTGAAATATCCTACCACGCCCGTATCACGCATTTACCAAGTTTTCATTGTGGTGAGAACACAACTGACGTATCAAGAACGCAGTGAGAACGAAATGCAATCTGTTCTGTCCATACCGTGCTTGAAGTACGTCAATGAAGTCCCAACAACGTTTATGATACGTCAATACCGCGTCATAAAACGTTGTTCCTGCAACCTTATGAAGTTCTTACTTTGTATTTTTGAACATGTCCAATGTTCAACCACATCCTCTAGGTCAATACAGACCATGTCACGTCATTACGTTGTTCTTACTGCGTCCGGCCAATTTGAGGGACGTAGTTTGACCTTGTCTAATATGACGGAGCATGCAGCATTGTCTAATATGTTATATTGTATGAATATCTTTTAACAGTCATCTCTGTGTCTGTTTTCTTTTTTACTCTCTCTCTCTCTCTCTCTGTGTCTCTTTCTGCCCTCCCTCTCTCTCTCTCTCTCTCTCTCTCTCTCTCTCTCTCGTCTCTCTCTCTCTCTCTCTGTCTCTCTCTCTCTCTCTCTCTCTCTCTCTCTCTCTTCTCTCTCTCTCATCTCTCTCTCTCTCTCTCTCTCTCTCTCTCTCTCTCTCTCTCTCTCTCTCTCTCTCTGTCTCTGTCTCTCTCTCTGTGTCTCTTTCTGTGTCTCTCTATGTCTGTCTCTCTCTGTCTCTCTGTGTCTCTCTGTCTCTCTCTCTATATATCTCTCTATCTCTTTCTCCCTCTCTCTCTCCCTCTCTCTCTCTCTCTCTGTCTGTCTGTCTGTCTGTCTGTCTGTCTGTCTGTCTGTCTGTCTGTCTATCTGTCTGTCTGTCTGTCTGTCTGTCTGTCTGTCTGTCTGTCTCTGTATCTATCTCTCTGTCTCTCTATGTCTGTCTCGCTCTCTGAGTATATATGTCTGTCTGTCTCTCTGTCTGTCTCGTTCTCTGAGTATATATGTATGTCTGTCTATCTGTCTGTCTGTCTGTCTGTCTCTGTCTCTCTCTCACTCTTTCTGTTTCTCTCTGTCTGTCTGTCTGTCTCTCTATCTCTCGTTATGTCTATATGTCTGTCTGTCTGTATGTCTGTCTGTGTCTCTCTGTCTGTCTCTCTCCTGTCTGTCTCTCTATCTGTCTCTCTCATGTCTGTCTCTATATATGTCTCTGTCTGTCTGTCTGTCTGTCTGTATGTCTGTCTGTGTCTCTCTCTATCTCTCTCTCTCTCTTCTCTCTCTCTCTTTCTCTCTCTCGCTCTCACTCTTTCTCTCTCTCTGTCTGTCTCTGGCTCTCTGTCTGTCTGTCTCTCTATCTCTCGTTATGTCTATATGTCTGTCTCTCTCCTGTCTGTCTCTCTATCTGTCTCTCTCATGTCTGTCTCTCTATATGTCTCTCTCATGTCTGTCTCTCTATATGTCTGTCTGTATGTCTGTCTCTCTTTCTGTTTCGCTCTCTGTCTCTCTTGCTGTATGTCTGTCTGTCTCTGTCTGACACTCTCTCTTTCTCTGTCTGTTTCTCTATGTATGTCTGTCTGTCTGACCCTCTCTGTATCTCTCTATATGTCTGTCTCTGTCTAGGTCTGACTCTCTCCGTATGTCTGTCCGACTCTCTCTGTCTCTTTATATGTCTCTCTGTCTCTCTCTATGTCTGTGTCTGTGTCTGTCTCGCTATATGTCTCTCTCTATGTATGTCTGTCTCGCTCTCTGTCTCTCTTTCTGTATGTCTGTCTGTCTCTCTGCCTGTCTCTCTATATGTATATCTCCTGTCTGTCTCTCTATGTCTGTATGTCTCTCTGTCTGTATGTCTGTCTGTCTCTCTATATGTCTGTATGCCTGTCTCTCTTTATGTCTGTCTTGCTCTCTGTCTCTCTTGCTGGCTGTCTGTCTGTCTGTCTCTCTGTCTGTCTGACTCTCTCTGTCTCTCTATGTCTGTCTGTGACTATGTCTGTCTCTCTCTCTATATATATATATGTATGTCTCTCTGTCTGTCTCGCTCTATGTCTCTCTTTCTGTATGTCTGTCTGTCTGTCTCTCTATCTGTCTCTCTGTGTCTGTCTCTCTCTCTGTCTCTGTATGTCTCTCTGTCTCTGTCTGTCTGTCCGTCTGTCTGTCTCTGTATCTCTCTCTCTCTATGTATATCTCTTTCTCTCTGTCTTTCTATGTCTGTCTCGCTCTCTGAGTCTATGTGTATGTCTGTCTCTGTCTGTATCGCTCTCTGAGTCTATATGTCTGTCTGTCTGTCTGTCTCTCTCTCTCTCTCTAACGCTTTCTGTTTCTCTATATGTCTGTCTGTCTCTGGCTCTCTGTCTGTCTATCTCTCTATCTATCGATATGTCTGTCTGTCTGTGTCTCTCTCATGTCTGTCTCTCTATCTGTGTCTCTCATGTCTGTCTCTCTATATGTCTCTGTCTGTCTGTCTGTCTGTATGTTAGCCTCTGTGTGTGTGTGTGTGTGTGTGTCTCTATCTATGTCTGTCTGCGTGTGTCTCTCTATGTCTGTCTATGTCTCTCTCTCTCTCTCTCTCTCTCTCTCTCTCTCTCTCTCTCTCTCTCCCTCTCTCTCTCTCTCTCTCTATCTCTCTCTCTCTCTCTCTCTCTCTCTCTCTCTCTCTCTCTCTCTTTCTCTCTGTATGTCTGTCTGTCTGTCTGTCTGTCTGACTCTCTCTGTCTCTCTATCAGTCTCTGGATGTGTCTCTGTCTCTGTCTCTATATATCTGTCTGTCTCTGTCTCTCTATTATCTTTCAACTTCTTAACAATAAATACATATTCATAAGCTGCATTGTTATTTCCTTTCACATGTTCTCTAATTCTCCAACCCTCCTGCAGCCTTTCATTAAATACATAATCGAAAAAATAAAAGAAAATAACGATAAAGTTTAATAATTAATTTATTCAAACAAACAATTCTGCTTGTCAAAGGTCATGTTTGTAAAACACCATTGATTTAAAAATACGCGTACGTGTGACAAAGTGTACCGTCAATGACAGTTAGTGGTTTTTCAAAAAAATCTCGCGTTAATCTCGCAGTTAGTAATCAAGCAAAATGGCTGCGGTTCTGCACATTTTACATAATTGCAGTAAATATCATATGAATTTAACGTATTAAATGCAATATCAAGTGCCTCGTAAAATAATAACATTTACATATGATGTAAGATCAGTTTAAAAGCATTACATTGATTTGTTATACTGGATACCCCACCCACCCATGTCTCACAAAAAAATCACGATGGACTTGAGACGTTACAATGCAATATATAACGGCGAATATGTAACGGCGATATATTGAGACTATTCGAAAACCGTTTCTCGTGGTAGAACACAGACTGACGATAGAAATTAAACATTTGTCGTTTAACGTGGAGTCATTTAAGTGTATTAAAACTACTTGTGGAAACATAGATATGCTTTCATTATAGGACATTACTCGCTTCAGATTGTATTTAAACTGGGTTACCTATGAACTGATCACGTGAGAATAAACAGGTCTCTATGTATGCTACATTTTCAACGAAGAAAGACAGTTCATCAAGTTTAAAAAAAGTTTATTAGCAAGCAAAAGACAGAACTGTCCATCATGCAAATACAAACGAAACAAGTAACATATATACATCAGTATGTTAAAAATATAAATTTGTCCGGTTCCTTAGTCAGACTGCTATGTGTTAGATATGGAGAAAAACGATTAAGAATGATTTCATTTTCGTGCATTTAGTGTCTCCATTATGCATAGAAATGAGAGTTCTGAATATATATCATTATGTTTGAAATGCACTATTCCGTTTTCTAATTCATTTTAAAGGTGTATATCTATGCATTCATTACTATATTTATATTGTTGTATATACATATCTACAATTATCATTTTATTTTTGTGCGTGGGGTGTGCGTGCGTGTGCGTGCATGTGTTTGAACTTTCGCGCGTTTGCGTTGGTGAGTGTACGTGCATGCGTCTGTTTGTGTAAATGAAATACTCAACAATTAACATTATAAAAGTGCAAAATATTCATCACTGTACATGCACAAATATATACAATTCACATAAATATCAACGTACATGTAATTCACATTTAAAGAGAGGAGAAAACAGAACATAACTATCAGCAATATATTGTATTTAAGATATAGAATTTAAGATTAACTTTAATAATATCATGTGTAAAGAGTATTTATTCTTTTGTGGAAGCTCTTTTGGATGAATATGCCTAATTTATTAATTGTTTTAGGGTTCGTTGTTTTTAATAATTCTATAAATTTGGGGATATTAGGCATTGACCAGTAATACTTACTTATATATGATATTCGAAATTATTGATATAAAGGACATTCAATTACGAAATGAAATTCATCTTCTAAAGTATGACAAAGCTTACATCCTCTCTCTGTTCAAGTAAGACTGAACATGCAGATTCAGTGTAATTTATATAACGATATTCTTTTCGATTTGAATTTGCATTGTAAAATTTGTTGAAATGTAATTAAAATAATAATAACTTTATTTCTGATTGTTATTATATGTTTGTTCATTGCTTTGACTGCTATACTATCAACATAATTGGGCCGTTTCACGATAAAAACCAACATTATGGATTCTGCGTAATGTATCGATCCAGATCAGCCTGCGTAGGCTAATCCGGTCCGACACATACCGTCTCAGGGGGATAGAGGTATTAAGCAATGATTCCTTAAACAGAAAATCCACAGGAGGCGAAACGTGTCTGTCCGGGTTAGCCTGCGACATGTAAACAAAAGGTTTATCATACAGTGTTATACGTCACGTAATCTGCTCATTGCATGATAAGAAATTCTGTCAGCGCCATTTGCAATATAGAATTTCTTTTAAAGAATACAGATTCGGGTTATTCAGCTCGTAAGACTTATCTCACCTGAAATCATCATTGTTTGTCTTTTAGTCATCAAAATATTACAAAGTTCTCAATACATGAAAAATGGAGTCACCCGATTTTGAACATGGATGAGTCTACTATTTCAATTCGGCGCAGAAAGAGTTACACCGTATAAGTTAGCAGCGGATTAGCGTCGAGACATGTTGACATTTTCGTTTATATTTTAACTCTTTCATTGTATGTTGAATTGCTACACTATCAATTAAAACAAATAATAAGAACCACAGAGAATGATGTATTCCTTTTTGACAATCACTTTACCTCAATTAATTATTCACTGATATATGAAGGGAGATAACTCATAATTCACCATTGCAACTGGTCTTAGGTAAAATACGAGTTATTTTCCTTCATGCTTACGAATAGTAATTGACTCAACAAACTGTTCCGAATTCTCTTATCAGTAAATGACTCATATATGAAGTAAACATGGCAGTGCTGGTATTAATTTCCGTGTGTATGAACTACGTTTACACAATAGTTGTTGAAATGTCTGATCAAATGTTTTCAAGACGACAATAATCCATATTTGAGCGCAAAAATCACCGTACCAGGTGTGTTCACAGTTAATAATTAAACGGACCCACTTAAAACAGTTTAAATGTGTGCGAGGCAAATCGTCCATCTCTGCTAGATTTGCGTTCAAAGTTTTACACAATAGTTGTTAAAATGTCTGATCAAATGTTTTCAAGACGACAAGAATCCATATTTGAGCGTAAAAATCACCGTACCAGGTGTGTTCACAGTTAATAATTAAACGGACCCACTTAAAACAGTTTAAATGTGTGCGAGACACGTCGTCCATCTCTGCTAGATTTGCGTTCAAAGTTTTATCTTTATCTAAATATAAGCAAATTCCATATGCTAAGCCAAGTACAGATCCAACAACTGTAAGACAATTGACTATTATTTACTTTTCCTTTTGGATAAGAAATACAGCCTTAAATTGTGTATATACTTGTGATAACCAATGAATGTAGATACATGTATGTATGTTGTATCTATATGGGCCTGTGGCCTAAACATACAATTAACTTTTAAACTTGAAATTTGAAACAAGATAAAGAAAAAAGAAGAGGAAGTCGAGGACAAGACAATATAGAGTAATCCTAATGCGGAACCCTGAAAATGGATTTGTCAATCTTTGAATTTAAATGAGTCCAGGGATCAAGATAACAATGTTCATTTAAGGATCAAACAGTATAGATACTGGTCCGACGGCAAGGACGCGCCGGCTGTGGGTTTAACTGTCGAACGGTTTAAGGAAATGTTCAGGAACAAACAGTTTGATAATCAAATAACTTGCCATCTGTCAGACAAAATGGGGTCTCTTAATCTTTCCGCTACGGTATTATTTAACCCTTTCCCACATGTAGACGCATTTTGACGTATTAGCTGCAGACGACTTTTGAAAACATTGCTGCAAAAGAAGGAATTGCTCATTATGAGCAAGCAATATTTCAACACTGTTCGGTGAATACCATTTCATTTACAGAGAGTTTCAATGTGTTTGCCCATACACTTTAAAACAGTAGAAGGGTTAAACATCGTTCAGGAACAAACGGTTTGATAACAAATTATGCGATATCTGTCAGGCAAAATGGGGGCCTGTAATATTTCCGTTAAGATAGTGTTTAATCCATATGTATTTACGCATTTTAACCTATTTGCTGCGGACGACTTTTGAAAACATGGTTGCAAAAAAAGAAATTGTTCATTATGAGCAAGCAGTAATTCAACTTTTTTCGATGAATACACGTTCATTTACAGTGAGTCTGAATATTGTTGCCTACATCATTCCAGAGTCGTTAAATGGTTGAAAGACTAGTAGGGCCACAGTTGTAAATCTAAGTCACGCCATTTATCTAGAGTTTTATTATCTGTAGCCAGACATTGAAGGATATTGTGGCACCGAGTGTGCGTAAAAGCTCATCTGATAACCTACTGTTCGTTGAAGCAACATGGTGATCTATTTTAAATGATATATGTAATATACAAAGCTGATCTGAGTACCTACTGTTCACTAAAGCAGCAGGGCGATTTATTTGTAATTTCAAATGATCTATGTGATAAAGAGGCACATATGAGACATACTGTTCGCTATAGCAGAAGGGTAATTTATTTGTAATTTCAAACGACCTATGTGGTGTTAAGGCTCATCTGTGTACATACTATTCGTTACAGCAACAGGACAAGTTATTGGTAATATAAAATGAGCTACGTAAAGGGTTTTGTAAAACTGCTTGTACAGGCTCATCTGAGTACATACTGTGCGTTGAAACTATACCCAGTTAATTTGTAATTTGAAATGATATTGACAAGTGTAACACGGTGGAATTGGTTAAAGTTAAAGCACATTCTTATATAATTAATCACCTTGTCCTCCGATTGAGGAAATAATTTGTCAAATAGAATATAAGTGTTCAAAAAAAGAATGGCCATAATATGAACTGATTATCGAAGTTGTTGCTTCTATTTAGCAGGTGATTTGAACGCAAGAAAAGGGGAATTGTCTGATTTCATACCAAATTATTCCCTTGAGTGTGTGCATAATACCACAACATAATACAATACATATTACTTCAACGATGCTGAACTCCAGATGCAGATCAACATGTTGCTAATATTGTCAACAAAGTAAGTAATACATCGTTCTAAACTAATTTGGCAGTAATTGTTTAAAAAAGGTCAATTGAAAGTCAATAAAAATGTGCACAATTTGGCTAAGTGGGTATGTCTACCCATTAAATTAAGCAGAAACAACCAATATTTAGATGTTTATTGTACTGGAAAGTGAAAGTAGTATTACTCTGATTTGATCTCAGAATTATGATTCTAACATTTCAAGACAATTTTTGAAGAGTTTCAAAATGTTGACTATACAATCTTTAATCTGGTGTTCAGCACCTTTAATATGCCGCGTAATACATTCACAGGATAAAATAACCACTAACGGTAGATCTTCGATAGATTTATGCGGTACACACGATATACACAATGTTGACTTTAACCTCTGACCCAATATTGAAGAAAAACTTGTCGTGTCGTTTAGGGTTACTAATTATGTCCTGAATATGCGTCGTCTGAAGAGGGTGTGTATCAGACCAAATATAGGTAGATTTTACATTGACTTGACTATATTTAAAGTGCTAAACTCGTATATATCCTACATTATTTAGAAATGTAATCACAAATCAACCAGTATGGCCATGATGGACCTGGATCGCTCACCTGAGTAATGACAACTACACATTCATTATCAATAACTAATTGGCTGTCAGGTAACCTACTGCTAGAATGTAATGAAGACTTCTCTTCATTTTTGCCTGGTGACCTTGTTTTTGACAGGACATAACCCTTATTCAAATTTTGCCAGGATATCACAAAGACAATCATTCTGATAACATTTAACCTGCTTAAATTTAGAATTCGGCTTCCGAACTATTTACAAGATTTCTTTCAATTTTAACTAGTAACCTAGATTTGACCGTACATGGCCCATATTCAACCTTGACCAAGATAACATCAAGACAATAATATTCAAATTGCCTAAACAAACAATACAGTCTGTGTTTACAAGATGTATCTACAATTTGTCCTAGTGACCTAGTATTTGACACGACATGACCTACATTCGACCAGTACTCGCGCTGAATGTGTAGGACAATTCCAGATTTGAATCCCATTTCCTAGGTAATCGATCTCATTCTCTACCAGTACTCTCGCTGAATGTGTAGGGAAATTACAGATGTTAATCCCACTTTCTAGGGAATCGATTCTCATACTCGACCAGTACTCGCGCCGAGTGTGTTGGAAAATTGAGGATTTTAACCCAGTTTTCAAAGTGAAGCAATCTTAATACTCGACCATTTCTCGTACCAAATGTGTTGTGAGATTCAATATTTAATCCCCATTTTCAAAGGGAATCGATCCTCATACTAGACCAGTACTCGTGCCAAGTGTGCTGTGAGATTTAAGATTTAAACGCCATTTTCAAAGGGATCGATCCTCATACTAGACCAGTACTCGTGACAAGTGTGTTGTGAGATTTAAGATTTAAACGCCATTTTCAAGGGGAATCGATCCTTATTCTCGAATAGTACTCGCGCAAAGTGTATTGCGTGATTCAAGATTTAAAGCCTATTTTCAAAGGGAATCGATCCTCATACTCGACTAGTACTCTTGCCGCGTATGTTGGATGATCCCATAGTTTAACCCCGAATTCAAGGGCATCGATCCTCATACTTAACCAGTTTTCGTACCACGTGTGTTGTAATATACCCAAGATTAACCCTATTTTAAAGAGACGCAGGTTATAATCGACCAGTTAACGCGCCAAGCGTGTTGTAAGATATCAGAGATTAACAATAATTTAATGGGAATCAAGCTATACTCGACCAGTGTGTGTGGGGGGAGGGGGGATAATAGATTTTAACGTTATTGTAAAGGGAAACAATGATACTCGACCAGTTCTCGCGCCAAGTGTGTGGGGGAGATTAGAGATTTTAACATGATTGTAAATGGAAACGATCCTTATACTCGACCAGTTTTCGTGCCTCGCGTGTTTGAAGATACCAGCGTTTATCCCTAATTTCAAAGGAATACTCTAGTATTCGTGCCATGTGTGTTTGAAACTTTCTAGAGTTTAAGCCCCATTTTCAAAGAAATCGATATTCATACTCGCGCCCAGGGTGCAGGGACATTCGAGAAATTCAACAGTTTTTCGAGGAAATCGACTCTCACTGTACAAAAATGCGTTCGTACTGTGTTTACCTACCAGTCATCACATGATTTCGACATACGAGACCCGTCATTTACTAAAACAGACATTAATGACTTGACAATAACATAGATCCATACGATCATTTTCGTCATCTCGGGTAGTATATACAATCTCTATAACGTTTTATATATCTTATACAAGTTGAAATAACGGCGGTTTGGAACGAAATTATCGATATTGTATCGATCACTTTAATAGCCCAAATTTACAGTATTGACACCGTATACAATATGCTTTAAATGGACCGTCGGTAACCATTTACTTGCAGTTTGTTACAACAGAACGTGGGTTAATATTTTCAAGTATCGTCAATTTGAATTATATATATTAGAATATATTAGAATACGCCTAAATTCCATCAAATATTCGAATCATGATATAGTATTCGAATATTCGACATACGATCGAATATTCGTTGCCATCCCTAGTTTAATATCTTTCTTTCCTTTTGGAGACCTAATATAGATGACTCTAATGGCGCGTTATAAATACATACCAGTGTCAGGTTACATGTAATGCCTGCTCTGTGTCAGCAAATTGTGAAATAGGATCTAAGTACATCCTGGGCCATATTAAAATGACCCATCCGTGACATCGTGTAAAATAAGCACACGAGATACTCGGGTAATCTGAATGTTATAGATGCATACATTATAAAAGTTTTATTATTCGATATGAATTTTTTTCTACAAAACTACAATTGTAGGCTTCTTATGACACATTAATTCTTTTTCTTTTAGAGGGAGTCAGTTTCGTTGAGACGAATGTTCTAGCTACTCAAAATAGGGTTTGAAAGTGTCTGTCAGAACAATTACTGGAGCCCGTACAAGGCATCCTCGGTACCCAGGCTATTCATAACATATGTGATACCCTGGGCAAATTGGCTAGCGGAAATTCGTAAAGCATGCACCACGATTTCCTCCGTTACTGCACTGTAATTTTCGTATCGCATGAGATTTGTGCCATGCGGCCAATCAAGCGGTTGCATTTCACCTCATAAATTATTAATGAGTACGAGATTTGTACAGACAATTTGCTCAGGGTATCATCTATTTTATGAATAGCCTGCGTACCGAGGATGGTACAAGGAGGAGAAAGGTTAACGTTGACATTTCTACGTATTCACTCTGCTATTTACTAGTTCGTTTTAAACAAATATCATATGTTCACTCGAATGAAAAGCAAACTACATGGTTGTTTTTGTCACAAAAACATATCTCTCCCCCATTGATGTTTGTCAGTGATTGTAATACCGAATATTTGTCCTTGAACCAAAGTGGTTGTAACATGCGCACATCACCTCAGTATGGTAAACATTTGTGGTAAGTTATTTCAAAAGCCCTCAAATGGTATTGAACGGACACGAAATATAGTCATATGACCTTTGATCTGTAATTACGACATTGACCTTAAACCAAAGTGTTTTTTAACATGCGCTCTGCATATCGTTACAGTATAGCGAGCATTCATGGTGAATTCCTTCAAATTGTTCAAAAGTTATTGAGCGTACAAAAAACATAGGCATATAACTATAACTTGCGCTCTGCACATCGTGCAAGTATGGTGAACATTTATGGTGATTTTAACCCGTCGTGGGTATTTTGAAACCCCTGTCATTTTTTCCATGGGTATTTTAACTACAGGGGCAATTTTGACCCATTGGGATTTTGACCATGGGCATTTTGATATACACTCGGCAAATATATATCAGCAATACCTCCGGAAAGCCATTAAATCAGGGCCAAGTGTCTTGTCATTATTGCAGTGAATAGTTGACATACCCTATCCTTTTAATTGGTAACTAGTTGTATTTGTAGGCAGATACTCTTACCCTTTCTTTTTATATGATTGCCATTACAATTATAATGAAATTATTAAGACAGTTCCTCTTATTAAAACTATTTTTAATCGTAGCTGCTCGTTTACAGTGGGCCAGACGTCATTTCCGTTGGGGCTAAAATGTTCGCCATATTGTAAGTAAACAGATCTCAATTTTGGTACCAAATATATAGGCTTTCAGAAAAGTAATCGATGAAAAATCACAGAAAACAAAGTGCACACTTTCTTTTGGAACTGACCATTCTTTTATAAATACACTTCTGTAATAAAAACAATCATTGTAGTTATATTACATATGTCTCTTTATAAAACAGGGACGAATCTGCTTTTACCGAAACGTACAATATAAATTAAGCATCGACAATTTGATAGATATTTCAGTGACTATACTTG
Organism: Serripes groenlandicus; assembly: GCA_031761405.1. NCBI lineage: Eukaryota > Metazoa > Mollusca > Bivalvia > Cardiida > Cardiidae > Serripes > Serripes groenlandicus. The sequence goes on from JASEVX010000003.1 coordinate 55,739,156, forward strand.
TGTTTTAACAACACCAAAATAGAACAAAATCGATTTTCAATGACTCAATATAAAAGATAACAATTGTTTAATGATGTTTGTGATAGACTATAGACGGTAGCATTATGGAAAATATACGGGTGACTGTAACATACGGAGATACCTTTTATTTTATTTTTAGATGAAAGTGATTTTCTTTGTTGTTAGTATAGCCGATATTGGCTATTTTAATATCATAAACATATATGCGCATTGATTGTACCGGTTTATAGTAAGCTGAAACTATTGTATTGTATTGTATTGTATTGAAGAAGAAAGGGACCACTAATCTGATTTGGTTTAAACAGATTTAAAAATGTTTCTACTCAATGACTCGGTACACGAATGAGTATATTTACTTAGCCCCTCTAGTTAATCATCATTGAACCGATATCACATTATATCCACATAAACGACTGAAGCAACATTTACAACTGCCCATTACTTACTCAAATAATTTAACACAAGCAATACCGGACACAAATAAAAGCCTATAACGTAACGGAAATGAAGCAAAGTTGATGCTAATCCTGTAACGTAATTGTCTTTAGTCAGATTTTTAATTATATAAGAGAAGAGGTTGTAATCGTGTCTGGTCAGATAAGGGTTGTAAAGAGAATGCGATATTATCATTATCACGTCCAAGACAATTACTTTCTACAAAGCAATGTTTTCATATCAGTCTCTGTGTAATATTGTGCAGAGACCTTTCGCTCTTTCGGTATATTCTAAGCCTTATTATTTCTTTGTTGTCCAAAAATGAGTCACGATTTTTCCGGCTAATGGTGCTTGTCTGAACGTTTTATTGGAGGCAAATCAGGACGTTTACGCTGCTTGGACTGATATTTAGTCTCGGGTTGTGCTTGTTGAATCCATGCTTTATCACCAGTATTAACACAGTTTTTCAGCTTCTTTTTTCAAATTTAGCACTGACGCTTTCAAACTGCTATCATAAGACTGTGATAACTCTTTCTATAGTCACAAACTGATATTTGATCATGGCAGATCATAAGACTGTCATCAGACTTTCTAGAGTCACATTCTGATCTTTGATCTTCGCAGTTCACAAAGTCCGGAAGGTTGGCTTAATTCGTGTGACTTTTACAGTCCATAACACATTTTATGCAGTAGATCGTATCGACCATGTGGCGGGGAGGGAAAGGGTCGAACAATGGAGAAGTCAATGACAAATCTGGATGTGTGAAAAGGATTTTTAATAAATATCAAATAACTCGTGTGGGTCATAAACTGATCCACTTAGTCAAAAATAAAAAGAACAGAACATAACAGTACAGATATTTTATTTTCAACTCACATAAACAGCTCATGGTTGATATTCAAAAATAAACATACAAAAATGGTTAAGTATGCATATATATAAACACACATATATACACACGCACATGTATATATGCTCATACACATATCTTCATATACAAATATATAAATTTCAATATCAAATTAATTTAAAAAAAAAAAAAAAGTGGGACTGTTAACGCCCGTCTAATATGGCTGCTTTTTTCTTCAATTAGAGAGTTTTCTCATCTCAAAAGCCTTGAAGCAAAATGACGCCAAATTACAAAAATATTCTTCTGTGTTTAAGAAATCTATGAACTTGTACATACTTTGACGTTGTGCGTAACAGCGGTGTATGAGTTGTATTCTTAATGTTTCATAGAACGGACAAAATAATACAAAATTGAACTCATCCTCCAAATCATTCAAATTACAAAAGGTACAAACTTTTGAATCCTTTCAATGTTTTCATTCCGACCAGTTGGAATCAATTCTTAATTTATGGGACGTCAGCCTGAGCTTAGAAAGATCGTTTAGAATGCTCAAATATCTAGACCGTTCAAATGTTAATTTAAACTTTCTAAAAAGTGAAAGTGATGAATAATATTTGATATGTTCTTGCCATGTACATATATACATTCCCCTTAATCTTCGCCGTAGCAGAGGTACACATAAATTAGTATATACAGACTCTGGATACAACCAAATTTCGCGAAATCCTTTTCTGCTAAAGATCTTTGATCCAATGTCAACGATCTGAGAATACACTCATTTGACTTTTCCTGGTATAATTTTAGCCTGTACTTAACAATACGTATATATTTATATAAAGGGTATCGTCAAAGTATACAGCCAGAGTCGAAGTGCTGTTTTTAACATTTAGTATCCATTTACAAAAAAAATGTTCACTAATTCTAGGTTTTTACAGATAAATGTCTCCAGACTTTACAACTATAATAATTCAAAACAAACTGGAAATGAGAAACAAATAAATCAAGCATGATATTGATAGGAACGTCAGACTGATTTGTGACATTAAACAGGGACACTATTATAATATAGAGTCCCTGCATTAAACAAGGCGTTCATTGATTGCAACGCTTTGCCCTTTAATTCGTATGTTGCGTGTACAAATGAGCTACTGCAGGAGAACAACAACCCAAGGTAATTTCTACCATTTCAATGTTTTAACCTTGGTATGTCCATGTATAATCTTCTTTCAGAACACCCTTTTTCCTAAAAATTATAAAAGAAAATCAGCATTTAAAGTCAGGCTCTATTTGTCACAATAACTTTCTTATCAGTTAACATTTTCCTGCAGTGTCTCCTTTGATTACGCAAACAAAACTGCATCGTCAGAAAAAAAACAATAAGTATATAAATAGTTGATCAATGGTCACAATATTATTTTTAAAATAATGAAAAGCAATTTCCAATATCATAACGAAAAGGGAAAACATCATCGAAGAAGTTATTTCCCCTTGAAATAATTCGATCACGATGCGGAAATAATCAGAAAATGACTAACGCATAATTTGACCTCGTCATAAATTGAACGAATAACGGAAAACAAATTGTCATCAACTCCTAATTGAAGCAATTTATACCAGAGTGAATACCATATATCAATATGCATACGCTTTCTTACAGTCGATAAACTAAAAATACAATTTGCCCTTTGCCTGAATGCGTTCGTTTAAAGCGTTTAAGAAATAAATAGCATTTACTGTACAGCGTTTAGGTCGAAACCCAAATCGAGTGTCTTGTCAAAATATCGTTACTTAATGCCCAATTATTTAAACGTTCTTTAATGATGACAGTAAAACACTTAGCAAAACAGCTTGTTGTTGTAATGCCACGGTCATTATTGGTATCCGTGCTATCACCCTTTTTATATAAGGGCTTAATCGTTACTGTAGACCAGCAGCGAGAAAACTATTTACTATCAAGTATATAATTAAAGACAATTTAAACGGTTACATAAACTTTCTATATTTTCCTTAAAATACTCATGCTGAATGTTATCAACTGGACATGTTTTATTATTGTCTAATTGTCGATTTGCCTTTTTTATTACCTCAAGGGATATAGTCTGATCTAATTCCTCAAATGTGGGTAAATGTTCAAGATCTGTGTTTATAAAGTTGTGTACATATCGTTTACTACCATAATTGCAGTTTCAGTCTGTAGGATTGGCCAGGGTTTTGAAATACTTGATCAAATCTTCGTTCGATATTGTATCACCAGTGCTTGTTTTTGTCCTTTTCCAGAAAATGGACCAACATTCCTGTGGCCTTTTCCTTCTCACATCGTTTAATTGTTTACATTGGCTACGTATAAAGGCGTTTCTACTTTTCCTACAGCAATATTCATAAGCCTTTTATTTTTCATATAAAATGCGCTTGTTTTCATCTTTTGTTGTACAATTAGAATTGTTTACAGCATCTTTGAACGCTTGACATTTTTAAATATGATGTAAAACGTCAGCTATTGTATCAATATTTGACTCTTTTGCTATTTCAGACTTTAGTTTCTCCTATAGTATATAGATGTCTGAGATTCCGTCTTCAATAAATGAAGTCTTTTTCTTCATGATTTCCATCTACAGTAGTTTGAAGAATTAATTTTGATAGAAAATGCAATGGGAGCATGGTTCGAAAATGTTTTAAATTTTACTACATAAAAGTATGAAAGTTGATTCATATCCCTCTCATTTATCAATAGATAATATACTACACTGTTACCGTTATACACAGTATACGTGTATTTATTTATAGCCGCGTCATCGTATAATCTACCATTTACGATACAAACATCGAAAGATTTACATAAATCAATCAATAAATTTCCGTTTCGGTTTGATTTGTGATCCTGTGTGGCTTGCAGAAGTGCTCAATTTTGTCTTTTGACTATGTTTTCAAGGATTGAATGGTTGGTTATGAAGTCTATTTTTTTCCCTGTACGAGCATTCATACATGTATATCCCGTAATAAATACTTTACTCAATTCATAAAAAATACCTATATCAGTTCCTAGGACTCGAAACGAGTCTTCGTCGTGTATTTTATGCATAGGAGAATTTTTGGTGCCGCATAGGTAAAAACTAGGTAGACATCGCTCGTCGTCCGAAAATGATGTTTATTTAACTTTAACCAGACTAGCCAATAGTACTTGTATTTTATAACTTTAATTCCTTTTCTAAACGTGCCCTTTATATGAATAATTAGTCCGCCACTTCTTTTGCTCTCTTATGTTGATATCTTCTATACGAGTGAGTGTACAGGGTTACTGTAACCTTTATGATCAATATTTGAGAATTTATTTGGCCATGTCTCGGACATAAGTCATACTGATTAATTATTGATTTAAATTTCTACGATGATTTTTTAGCAAGAGTCAGCCCTTCTATATTCCACGACAGGCACTTTAATACACCCCACTTAATCCCTATAGTAGTGCAGTTAAGAACGTCATGAAATTGACAATCTGAGCAGAACGTGATTTCATCGTGAGCGTGATTGGAACGAAGTTGGAACACTTTAAGAGCGGAACGGAATTGTGCGCTCTGAACGAAACAATCATAATGAATGACAAAATCCAATCACTTGAATGCTTCGCTCATTGAACGGTTGCAACAATGTATTCGATAATTATTTTACGAAACTATTTATTAATAGTCATATTTGTTTAATAAACTTTTGTTTCATAAGACATTCAAGTATCCGATTGAATTATAATGTAACAATTAGTATTGATATGATCATTTTCGTAATGCGATTTGCTAGTAACGATTGTACTGAAAATATCAAGTCGCAATATGGCGGCGAACTTATTCGGACAGGTGATCTTGGTTCGTGGAAACTTAAATTCAATTTGTTAAGGTTGAAAGACTAGGCCCTATGTTTAATGTTTTAAGACATCGCATTTCTTACAAAAGTGCATTTTGTGCGTTCTATTTTACGTCTGTTTTGAAAAGTTTACGACAGAACACAATACAGTCCAAAATAGTAATCTTCAACTCTAGACCGTATGTTGATATTTAGGGTTAAGTACAAAAATATATAAAATATATATATGAAGTTGGTCGATTTACATGGAAACAAAGAAGGAATTTATTTAGTGTATTGTGACCTAAAGAGGTTTTGGGTGGAACATATAAAAAGTCAAATTTGTGTCAGCTGCACATATTGAAGCATTCAGTCAAATTGCTTGAAAAATTATAAAATTGGGTGCCTGGAGTGTAATTTAGGTCCATTGGGGGTATCCAGCCATTAGGTTATAGCCTTTTTGACCATTTGCCATACACAATGATGTTTCTCAAGCTATAAAAAGTGTTCTTTGATTGGTTAGCTGCATACAAGAGGCATAAACATGAAGTTTAGCCATGTCCTTAAACATGTGACACAGTAAATCCTAAAAATGTTATGTTTTTCTGCTGTTTTTGTCTTTGAGACCGGGATGATGTGAGAGCGCATAAAACTTGCCGGACTCAATTCGCGAAACCTAAGTTTGGGTTGAATAGGAAATTTGAAATTTCTTTGAAAATAATTGCTTTATTGTCCTAATACTTGCTAATTTGCTTTCATTTGATATCATTCTCTGTAGATTTAAACAAAAACCAGACCTTTGAGGTAAAAAAAAAGTGTCTAAAGAAGCTTAAAAATTCACAAAAATGACAGGTCAATTTTTTGCCGTCTGCAAAAATGTTTGGATATAGTCAATCTGGTTAAAAATGATGATACTGCTTGCCTAAAATGTCTGTGAATGGTGCATAAATATAAAGTTTGATCATTTCTATGAACATTTGAGACAGAAAAATCTTAATTTGTGATGTTTTTTCTTACTTTTCCTTTGCGAAGTTCTATGTATTGCACGAAAGCATGAATCTTGGCCGAAAAACCTAAATTTGGGTGGTATACAAAAATCTAATTTTCTTTGATAATAACAACTTATTTGACCTAATATTTGCTTTTGTGGTTTGTTTTATATCATACTTTGTAAATAATTAGGAAATACCTATTATTAAAAACATATTTTTTGTCTTAAAGAGGTTTTGGGTGGAACATATAAAAAGTCAAATTTGTGTCAGCTGCACATATTGAAGCATTCTAGGGTACTTTATTGGGTGGGATTCAGTCAAATTGCTTGAAAAATGATAAGATTGGGTGCCTGGAGTGTAATTTATGTCCATTGGGGGTATCCAGCCATTAGGTTATAGCCTTTTTGACCATTTGCCATACACAATGATGTTTCTCAAGCTATAAAAAGTGTTCTTTGATTGGTTAGCTGCATACAAGAGGCATAAACATGAAGTTTAGCCATGTCATTAAACATGTGACACAGTAAATCCTAAAAAATTATGTTTTTCTGCTGTTTTTGTCTTTGAGACCGGGATGATGTGAGAGCGCATAAAACTTGCCGGACTCAGTTCGCGAAACCTAGGTTTGGGTTGAATAGGAAATTTGAAATTTCTTTGAAAATAATTGCCTTATTGTCCTAATATTTGCTAATTTGCTTTCATTTGGTATCATTCTCTGTAGATTTACACAAAAACCAGACCTCTGAGGTAAAAATAAAGTGTCTTAAGCAGCTTAAAAATTCACAAAAATGACATGTCAATTTTTTGTCGTCTGCAAAAATGTTTGGATATAGTCAATCTGGTTAAAAATGATGATACTGCTTGCCTAAAATGTCTGTGAATGGTGCATAAATATAAAGTTTGATTATTTCTATGAACATTTGAGACAGAAAAATCTTAATTTGTGACGTTTTTTCTTACATTTCCTTTGCGAAGTTCTATGTATTGCACGAAAGCATGAATCTTGGCCGAAAAACCTAAATTTGGGTGGTATACAAAAATCTAATTTTCTTTGATAAAAACAACTTATTTGACCTAATATTTGGTTTCGTGATTTTGTTTTATATCATACTTTGTAAATAATTAGGAAATACCTATTATTAAAAACATATTTTTTGTCTTAAAGGTCAAATTACGCTAAATACATCCGCGGACCCTTTGAGCGGACCCTTTGATCTACACTACAGAAGTCCCTAAATAAACCTTTGTTTGTGTAGAAATGAGTGTATACCATCACCAGTATGTATTGAATATATGACAATGAGTTTAAATGCATTGCGAATGTGTATAGGATGCACTGGAAATGATTGATTTGATCACTTTTATTTTTTTGACCTTGTCTGAAAGTGAAAGTAGAGAATGCTAAACACCGGTTTGTCCGGGACCTTTTTTGTCGAAAATGACGGTAACCATTTTCGCCTGGTGAGTTCTTTCTTGCATAATACATGACCCCACATTTTCTTTGGATTGTTTTAAAGCTAAGAGGTAACTCTTTTCAATGATATATGGTGTTCTTTATGGGAAATGCTTAGAAAGTGTGACAATTGATGACTGAAGTTGGTCGATTTACATGGAAACAAAGAAGGAATGTATTTAGTGTATTGTGACCTCTATCTGGATAAAAAACAAAATTTGATAGTGGTCTAATTTTGTCACTACTACATTTACCTAATCTATGGGCCCTATATATCTTAAATCCGATTTTGCATTCTCCACTTTCATTTCTGTTTCTTTGAAATTTAACACTTTCTTCACACAGTTTTCATTTATCGCCTCTAGAATCTTGTAAAACATGAAATTATCTCTCATGCTTCTGCATTTAAGGTCAGCGATTTATTCTTTCAACTTGAATGCGTCATATACAACTATTAGTGGGAATATCATGACTTGCCTGCATTTGTTGTTAAGATGAAGTTTCCATTTCGGTTGATTCCGTTATCTGTGGTTGAGACTCAGAGGCTCAGAGGTTTGCTCATTTTTGTTTTGTCTTGTTTTTCCTTGGTCGCCCTTTTGCCGCCATTACTTTCCATTGTTTTCGGGAGTTTAGTTTCTTTATCACCGTTTACTGGCGACTCCTTCGACTTCTTCCGTTTCCTAGTCATTTCTATTCATTTATAGTCCATTTAATAACACCTTTCTTAACTTTTCCGATTGAAAATCCCTGTATTTAACTATTTATTTCTATTTTCTTACATTTTCGTCAACTCGAGCTAACAATCAAGTCCTTCACCTCTGCGCATGCGTATAACCAGATTACATGTATTCACTTCCCATTCTGGGCGGACAGAGAGAAAAATAACTATATTAAGCATTTAAAATCCGGGCTCAAAATAAGCCAGGTCGAAATTAACGGAAAAAAAGATCGGTAATTTCCGTAAAAAATACCGGAAGTGACGTGCTCACGGGGAATTCAATACATACTCTCATTATGTTGACAGTGTAAATCGTGAACGCAACAATATATTTGGAAGAATTAAAGAGAAATAAAACGTGAAAATACCCAGAGAGTGTGTGGTAGGGGGGTGTTTCAACATGCCGAAGGACAGTGTTAGCTTTCATAGCTTCCACAAGGACGACACAGTAAGGAAAATGTGGATAAAGGCATTGGACTCGACGCGAAAACTTTGGAAAGGTGCGACAAAACATACCGTGGTTTGTTCCGACAAGTACATTTTTCGTGTGAAAATGAAATGCGTCGGGAACTGATAAGCTTGAAAATTACCGTATTCCTATGAAAATATCCGAATCCATTTGTAATTGTTTAATGTAATTATTTCACAAGGGTTTTCTATAACATTACATCACTTTGCACCATATATATAAAGATTGAGTCACGACACACACAAATAGACAAACTAGAATAACAAATTAAAAACAAATATATTAATGAACAATACGCATGCCTTTACCAAGTCACACGACTCTGGATTCAATATACCTATAATCAGGAACACTATATTACATAATATGTAATATAGTGTCCCTGCTATAATCGACTAAAGACTGGTTAAGTTCATTTTAAAAATTCAGCATATCGAAATGGTTAATAAATAGAGGATATTTGTTTGTTTTGAGTGGATATGGAATATATCTCATCGAGACGTGATACAATTGAATATTTTCACGAGCGCGTAGCGCGAGTGAAAATGTTTAAATTGTATCACTTCGAGTTGAAATATATTCCATATACACTCAAAACAAACAAATTTTCTTTTTATTTAATGACAAATTGATGAAAAACAAATAATATACCCATTATGTATTTCTTTATGTATAACTTGTGTAGAATAACATGACCGAATACTAGGAAAATGACGTCACGTCAGCGGTTTAACGTCATAATGTTAGTCCCTCTGACGTCATTTATTCATATTCCACAGTGTGGATTTTTGAAAAGATATAGGGTTATATTTCACTCTGATAAACAGCAAATTCATTGGTTGTCATATAATAAGAAGGCTTTCTGTTCATTTTAGGCAGCGTTTAGCTTGGACGTCGTGCATAACGATCACAATACTGATTTTTATAAAGATCCAGTATCTGCTCGAAAACAACGTTATACAGGCTCGTACGGTCTCCGACATTATATGTTATTGTGTTTGTTACTGACCCACTACGGAAATATAGGGGGTCTGTAGGATTAATAGGGGGCGAGGCGATAGCCGAGTTCCCCTATTCATCCAACATACCCCCTATATTTCCGTAGTGGGTCAGTAACAAACCCAATAATGTATTTATTTCGTCGACCACTTTAAACTTAACTCTACTGTTACTTGTTGATATATGTTGGTAGCATAATATGACGTCATGAGTAAATGATCTATCAATATTGATTAAAGAATTGGAATAGATATATTATTTAAAAAAATACACCGGTTCAACATGAACACATTAATTTCAATTCATTTCATTTCTTTCTGGGTAATTGGTAACATTTGAGAGCCACTTTACGAAAACCAACCTTTGAACTGACCTTTTTACTTTACCCACCCCCTATGGAATTTACTCACCCCCTATAGAAATATAGGGGGTTTGCACGTGACAAGCTTTAACCAATGAAATTGCTAGAATTTCGTGGAAGGCGAAATAAGTATTTTTGTATGGTGTATGGGTTGTAAAATTTGCCAGTACTACTGGTCCATGTAACCAGAGTCTCAGTAATAATGCTAAGCACCAAAGAGGGAAAGTAATAACTGTTATAGTTCAATACTTTGGTATGACCCGGCTGGGGATCGAACCCGTGACGAAAGTAACATGTAAACATTATAGATTTTGATCAGAGGGTGTTAATGCACACGCTACTGCTTAACACTTCAGCATTAAAACGTTCACTTAATTGTATGTCATTGTACTTTATAAAACATGTTTCAAACAAATGCCTGAAAAGTCCGTTTCTAATAATAGCACTGTGTCATTTTCTTGAAATAGCACATTTGCCGTATTTATATCATAGGAGCCTCTTGCACGCTATCTAGAACAAAATGTATATTCTGTTTTATATAAAAAAAGGGCTCAAACTGCCAGTCAGCACGTAACCAAATATCTACTCTAACATCTCTTTAAGTTTCACCGTAAGTGTCGTGTTTCAAAGACTGGTCGTAAACCGATCTTTTATGGATAAATCCCTCTGACCAGTATTTAGGGTAGATCTTTGGCTACATGCAGGCGCATACCGCTTAATTAGATTGTTGTTTTTTATTAGCTCACCAGAGTACAAAGTGCTCAAGGTGAGGTTTTGTGATCGCCTTTTGTCCGTCGTCCGTCCGTTCGTCGTCCGTCGTCCGTCGTCAACATTTGCTTGTTAACACTCTAGAGGCAACATTTTGATTCCAATCTTCATGAAAGTTTATCAGAAAATATATCTCGATCAAATCTGGGCCAAGTTTGAAACTCATGTCGGGTCGAAAACTAGGTCACTAAGCCAAATTTAATGAAATCTTGTTAACACTCTGGAAGCCGCATTTTTGGATTGAGCATGTTGAAACTTTGTCAGAATGCTTGTCTTAGTGATATATAGGCCATGTTTGAATATAGGTCATGTCGGGTACACTCTGGAAGCCACATTTTAAACTTGAGCATGTTGCAACTTTGTCAGATGGTTTGTCTTGATGATATATAGGCCAAGTTCGAATATGGGTTATGTCCGGTCAAAAACTAGGTCACTAGGCCAATTTAAGGAAAATATTGTTAACACTCTTGAAGCCGCATTTTAAACTTGAGCATGTTGAAACTTGATCAAAAAGTTTGTCCTGATGATATCTAGGTCAAATTTGAATATCGGTCATGTCCTGTCAAAAACTAGGTTACTAGGCCAAATTTAAGGGAAATCTTGTTAACACTCTGGAAGCCATATATTTGGCGTGAGCATGTTGAAACTTTGTCAGAATGTTTGTCTTAGTGATATCTAGGCCAAGTTCGAATATAGGTTATGTCGGGTCAGAAACTAGATCACTAGGCCGAATTGAAGGAAAATCTTGTTAACACTGTGGAAGTCGCATTTTTAAAACTTTGCCTGAATGTTTGTCTTGATGCTATCTAGGCTAAGTTCAAATATAGGTCATATCAGGTCAACAACTAGGTCACTAGGCCAAATTGTAGAACAATCTAGTTAACACTACTAGATCGAAATTTTGACTTTTTGTGAGAAAGTTTGTCTTGAGGATATTGCCATTGGCGCTAAAAGAGTTAAGTCTTAAATAGCCTATTATCAGGTGAGCGATTCCAGGGCCTCGTGGCCTTCTTGTTTTGTATCGCACCAAACTGCAAACATTAGTCATATCATGCTAACGAAGAAGTTAGGGGCCTTATCTATTATAGATTATACATTTCATGATTTTGTGCCAGGACCCTATTATTTATTTATATAAGAATGTTATAAAGGGGGACACCTGGGAGGGTATTTTTTCTTATTTTCACAAATCAGTGGTTTAACTGTTATACAAATTATAAAATTTAACTACAATAATCTGTATGAATTCGTGCCTATTCACTTACATCCATCTTGCATGAGTAATACAGGTGCTCAGACTGGATGGTATAGGACTAGTCCAAGTCTTTAGTAATATATTTAGCTCACGTGATCACGAAGTGCTCAAGGTGAGTTATTATGATACCCTGATGTCCGGCGTGCATCGTGCGTCGTGCGGTGTGCGTCGTGCGCTGTGCGTCGGGCGCCGTGCGTCTAGCGGTATGCATTGTGCGTCGTGCGCCCGTCAACATCTTCTCCTTAGCAATCATTTGGTCAGTTGGGATGATACTCCATAGAAAGCATCCTATCAATGACTTCACCAGAATTCTCTTTTCCATGGGCATCCAAACGAGCGAGTTGTTCCACCGATAGTTCTCCGTATTAACCCAATATCATTTGCGTTATGAATGTCTTTGAACATCTGGATAGCTGTAAATAAGTTTGGAGTGTTGTGTCATTTTCTTAAGTTTGCTGTGCCAGCCTTCGATGTTGTTCGTTGTGCACGGGATATGTGTGCCAAAGTGATTCCACATCGGTTTGTCGCCTTCTACCCATTGTCCGATAACGTAGTCTGTGAATGGTTCTGTGAGTTCCGTTAGATCTGTCTTCCAGAGTCCGGAACCAGAAGTCTTCTATCTTGTCTAAGGGAGCAGAGGCAGGATTGCTTCACATCTTTACATCTTCGTTTTCTTTATTCGGAATCTGGAGACCGGTTGCTTGAGCTCTTCGCCAAATGCACTGGGTAAAATGGAAGAAACACCCCTTTGTGTGAATACCAAGAAACGTCTGTAGTATGGCACCGTGGGCAGCTGTCTCGAAGTCAAGTACGACAGAAGTTGGGTGGAATCTCAGACCGATGTCGTTCATCTTTTCTTGGAGGAGGCTAAAGAATCGTCTCTACGTCGCTTGGCTCTTTCCTGGCAAGAAGGCGTAGACAACTGGCATCATTTTACCGGCAATCTGTACATGGATCGAATATATCTGGTGGAAGAGACTGGGGCATGTGTAGAACATTCCGTCGCAGTAAGACGTGTTGGATGCGGGTAAGTGGTGGAGGTTCTCGGTTGTGGCGAAGGCAAGCATACGGTTGTTTTGGTCACCGTCGTCGAATATTAGAAATCTGTCACCAGTATCTGTTTCTGTCCATTTGCCGTCTAAGAATACATGTATATCTGTCTTAGTCTTTGGAAGTGGCGGTGTCTGTTTTCTGCGGGCTCGGTACAGCATGGACTTTGTGGAGTTGAAAGTAGGTCTCTTTCCAACAACTTCGCGGCAGGTGTCATCCCATTCGTTATATCTCTGAGTTTGGTCAGCTCTTCTGTCAAAATGTGGGAATTGGTCTAATTTCTTCTGCACAGCGCCGAGATATCTTGCTCATGATCTGTTTGGCAACGTCTGCTGGGTGGTTATGGTTTTGAATATGACTAAGTCAGTGTTGGATTGTTTCATCATTTCATTTATACGTAAGTTATTCGTATGTTTCTAACGGTTTGAACAAAATTAACATCAATTAAGTAACAGAACAGTTTATCTTTGTTTTAAAGAAAAAATATCAAAAGGCAGAGTTTTTAAATACTTTGTTCAACAGAGACCTTGACAGTTTGAATATAATTACTTACGACTAGAAAACAATACCTTAACGATTAAATGAAAACAACTTAATTGTACCATGCATTTAAATTGTAATTATTCTGATCAGTTACCGTCTATCCTTCAGATAAATTTACAGTATGAACTTAATTAATAATGTTAAAAAGTTATTATTTATTAAAATGCATTTAATGCGTGCATCCTTAAAATCTAATAAATTGATTTATGGTATGCATAGTTCTATACCCTAAGGTACCCCCTAATCCCGGATTAGTGAAAGGTGGTTAAGCGGAACGAGTCAACGTTCCGGAAACAAACACTCTTGTTATAGAGACAAGCAACATTGTTGCCTAACATAGAAAATGACGACACAGTATTTCAAACGTATTTTGTTCATTGATAACGTAGAACCAAACAATACATGTTGGATTCTAAATTACAATAAACTTTTTTTTTTAATTGTGAGTACAAGACCAGTGAAAATATGGTTGTGTTTTTGGAAATTGAATTACACACTGATTTAATGACTAAATAAGACTAGCAGTTAGTGACAATTTTGTTTTTACAACCGGAAGTTCGTTAAAGGTAAGGCATTAGTTATTGCATATGTCACATAAGTACGTCCTGCTTTTATGTTTCCTCGATTTTATATAATTAATCGTATTGTTAAAGTTAATAATTACCTGATTATTTGTACCTTTTGTTCATTGATAACGTAGAACCAAACAATACATGATGGATTCTAAATTACAATAAACTTTTTTTTTTAATTGTGAGTACAAGACCAGTGAAAATATGGTTGTGTTTTTGGAAATTGAATTACACACTGATTTAATGACTAAATAAGACTAGCAGTTAGTGACAATTTTGTTTTTACAACCGGAAGTTCGTTAAAGGTAAGGCATTAGTTATTGCATATGTCACATAAGTACGTCCTGCTTTTATGTTTCCTCGATTTTATATAATTAATCGTATTGTTAAAGTTAATAATTACCTGAGTATTTGTACCTTTTCCTGTTTATTTGGTGCGTGTGACTTTTTTAACACTTCTGTGGTATTCGCTTATATCACGGTATTTCTCTGGGTAATATCGGGGATAAATCCTTTTGGTATGGATTCCTTATGCTAGAGCTACGACTAAAATAAATATATTTACTCCACTAGATTTTGACATTTAGTGGAAGCGAACACAGAAGGTCGGTATTAATGTGAAGGGCTCATTAATGTATATATGTATATATAGTTAAAATGGTTACACTAGTTTTAAACGTGCCAACCGGTTTCGTTTATTCTTCTCCACGGGGCAGTGTGAATGATGATTATTAGTGTTGTCCTGATGAGTAGAATAAACGAAGTCGATTGACACGTTTAAAACCAATTAAATGTCTTTTTTATTTTCATTATTTTTCTTATTCCGGTATATTTCTTCGTTTTAAATGATACATATATATGTGTACTTCAACGAGCCGATTCACGTAAAACCGACCTTCGGAATATGCAACAATCGACAATCAATGTCAGCTTACGTAAGCCTCCACCTGACCAAGTCTTACCAGGATCTTCCCAGTTCGTCATCTTGTCCTGCAAGCATCTGGGATGCCTTTGGGAACAGGGATGATAACAAATAATTGACTGTGTTATCATGATGACCATTGATTTCATTACCTCCAAATATCGTTTTTCGTATGACTTATAAGGTTTAACAACTGTCCATGGTCAGTTAAGCGGAATTAGAGGTAACAGGTATGAACTCATAGTAATTGACAACATACATATGCTTGTCTTATCGTGGTGACCGTTAATTCCATGACCTTCAAATATCGTTTTGAGTATGACGTATAATGTTTACCAACTCTTCATGGTCATTTAAACGGAATAAGAGAAAACAGAGATGTTAACACAATAATTGTTAACATAAATATGTTGTGTTATCGTGATAACAGCTAATTTCATTATCTCCAAATATCATTTTGCGTATGACTTATAAGGTTTACCAAGTTTGTCCATGGTCACTGAAACGGAATTAGAACGAACGGAAATGCTAACACCTTAATTGACAACCTAATTATGACATATACATAGACATTGAATTATTTACGTACACATAGACATTGATTTATGTGATCAGGTTGCGTAGGGACACATATGTAAACTGATTTTTGATCTTTACAGGTCACAAAGTACCGAAGTTGGCTAAACTTGTGTCACTTCGATATTCCTGTTTTCTAGTTCATTAGGACTAAAGAACCATTATAAAGGTAGGGTTAATGATCAGGGCTTAACTTGTATTTACCTTGATAAATGAAATGAGCCAAGTCAGACGATATGTGGGTCTTACTGCATTTGTGAACAGTGAATACTCAGATGATACTGTGAATATTTCCACCATTCTAACCAGATAATCTTCACTGTTTGCCTTACTTTAACCCTTTCCGACACACATGCACTTTTTGACGCCAAGAGAGCAGACGACGTTTGAAAACAGTATTGCAAAAGAAAGAATTGCACATAATTCAATAACTTATCTTTAACTTTTCTAAAACTTACCTATATTTTTTAGACGATCTCAAAGATATATGCTGCATATTTGTTGTATACTGGAAAGGGTTAAAAGATGCATATATTTATTGAAAACCTAGAAATGTAACCCCTTACATACCCATTCATACTTGCTCATGAAGCAGCCCAAATGCAATATCATTGAGTTTTCACAGAGTTCTACAATACCTATATTAGTATGACAACCGGATGGACCCGTCACAAGAGGACCGACGGACAGGACATTTCAACTTCTAGTCGTAGAAGCCTCTAGAAAGCTTCTCGAGAACGTTTATGATCGAAGTATGAGTAAGACATTATACGAGTTGACATCAATGCTCAAAGTACTAGTATATTGTCGTATACCTCACTAAGCAATCCGCTTATCAGAAAAGTCGCTTTCCAAATGCAATGATCTCGAAATTTACGCTACTTATTAATCGAAATGAAAAAGACATATAAGTGTGTATATTGACATCTTTTCTTGTCTTCAATTAAAAATAATATTAGTATAGATCGTCCAAAGTATGATTGTGTAGCTAGTTGATGATTTAGGTTAATACAAACTTTATTTTCACAATTAAAACAAATATATATTCGTATGAGGGAGTGTCTATTAATCAACAGCCATTACTCGGTAGTACATTGAGTTTCGGACTGATACTGTTTAAGTCCGATTTATTTTATCTGTTTATCAAACTCAATAGCTGTGGTCTATTTATAGATCCAGGACACATTATTGCCTAAAGTAGAACGTATACAAATTTCCCCCATAATATACGTCGTTTATTTAGGCAACGTTTCAATAAACTGGACGTGTTCGATTCTTATTATCAAATAACATTCTGTTGAATAGCATGTATAAATAAAGGTAGGATGCAGAGATCATTCTTAAGTTTTTATTTCTCTGGATGTTACAAATATCAGGATCTGATTTTTTACTTTTTGAAAGTGTAGTATGTGAAAAGCAACGTGCATGATCCTGCATTCGATGCAATGGCTTTTATTGGGGTCCAGACCAACCTGTGTCTGAGCTGTAAATAAAAATGCAGATGCCATTGGTTTAACTTTTATGCAAACTAGAATACAAAATTAAAATCAAATATCTGTCTGAGTAAGCGTCAATTCACTGACAGCCATTTTGCATGAGTAATAAAGTAAAAAGTCCAATTTATTTTAGTCTCGCCCTCGCTTGTCTATTATAGATCCAAGCAACGTTGGTGCCTTAAATGGAAAATGACGACACGGTATTTCCAACGTATTTTACGTATTTTGTTTATTGATAACGCAGTACTGAACAGGACATGTTGCGTTATAATTTCCAATTAAATTTTCTTTTTGAATCGCGAGCACACAAGACCAGCAAAGAAGATGATTGTGTTCATGAAATTGGATTACACACTGGTTAAATGACTAATTATGACTAAGCAGTCAGTGGCAGTTTTGTTTTTACACCCTTAGTTAGTTAAAGGTAAGACATTATGTATTGCATATGTCACATAAGTACGTTCTGCTTTTATGTTCCCCCGATGTTATATAATTAATTGTATTGTTTAAGTAAACAATAACCTGATGATTTTTCAGGGTTTATTGGGTGTGTGAACCTTGTCCACTCTTCACTGGTTATCACTTATATCACGATATTTCCCTTTCGTATGGATTCTTTATGCCAGAGCTGCGACTAAGATAAGTATATCTCCCTCCACTATCTACGGCGGTTGCGAATACCAAAAGTCGATTTTTACGCGACACGGATCATTAATGAGTGTATATAAATACACAGTCGAATCTGTGTTATTGCTCACTTCTGTTAAGAAGAAGCCAACGTGTTTTAAACAGTCACTTGAAGATCAACCTAAACAACACTATATTCTTTGTGTGACTTGTATTACGGAGCCACATGTGATCAGCAGCCAAATTTTGACTCTCCCCTGGCTAATATAAGCCAAGTTTAAATATACATCAATGAACCACGTCACGTGTAAACCGACCCTCGAAATGTGCAACCATCGAAGATCAAGTTCTGCTTTCGCCTCTGTTCAATCTGACCATGACCTCTCCCGTTCGTCATATTGTCCTGCAACCATCTGTGATGCTTTGTGGAAAGGGATGATAACACAATAATTGACAACATAAATATGCTGTGTCGTGATGACCGTTAATTTCATGACCTCCAAATATAGCCTTTCGTATGACGTATAAGGTTTAACAACCGTCCTTGGTCACTAAAACGGAAAAGAGAGAAAAGAGATGATAACACAATAATAGATAATATAAATATGCTTTGTTATCGTGATGACCGTTAATGACCTCCAAATATCGCTTCTCATATGGCGTCAAAGGTTTATCAACTGTCCATGGTCAGTAGAACGACATAAGCGAGAACAGAAATAATCAAAGCGCTGAAAGCGCTGGTGGTATAGGGGCATATGTAAGTTGAAAATATATGGCATAGATAATATAGACAAACATTGTTGAAACAATGACCTTTAAACAAACCAAACCAAAAATGTGCGAAGCACACAGATTGCCTGCCTATACAATACAAATACCTAATGTATCAAAGTTTTACCCTTTTCTTGTATAAACAAAATAAAAAGATTGACACAAAACAGAGCAGCGACCATTAATTAAAATATTTCCAGTTCAGAAATCACTAAAGATTCACAATGTATATTGTAATCATGCTGATAAATGAAAGACAATCGAAAGCATGCTAGAGTTATGTTTCTTTTGCACTGCACATCTGTAGCTCTGAGTTTCCTATACAACAAGTCTTAAATTGATACATTGGACATCTATTGAGACAATAACCGAAGAAATGAAAAATATGTTTTACACCTAAAAAACCAGATCAGATTTGTGTTCAAAATATTGTATCGATCTCTTAATCCTAATGTATACGTGTGACGACTTTGAAATGGATCCGCGGACAGACAGTCAGTCGCTCTGGACAAAGTACAACGCTTGGGAAACACTCATTAACAAAACAAGGGCATGTGTTTTTCATGCGAAAGTCATATAATAAGTGAGAACATGAAAAGACAAAAATATACACACTCCAAACGCAGCATGCTAAAGTTATGGTAATGGTGCACTGCAAATGTGTAGGACATAAGTTACCTACACACCAAGTTTGGAAATAGATACAATGGAAATTAATTGAGACAATCGCTGAACTAAATAAGGAAAAATGAAGATAACTAAGATAAGCAGACCAGAGTTATGTACCTAGTATTTTGCCGTTCTCCTGATCACACGGTATAAGTGTGACCACTTTCAAATAAATCTGCCATACAGAAACAACGTTTTGACCAATACATGCAATCCATGACGGACGGACGAATGCACATTCAGGCAGACAGCCGGCCGGACACCGGATTATACCTCCAAGCTTTACAGACAGAGACAACTTATAAAGTATTGATTACAGAAGACTGGTTCGATGTGTCAAAACACGTCTGTGCTTAGGAAAGCTTAGATTATGGTATTTGTAAAGTATTTGCAAATTAATTGTATCTCCGAAATGGGACCGTACAAGGTTAATTTACAAAAACGTATTTAGACTATACTTCTAGTTTATTTGTCAACAGATACGTCTAGGACTAGATTACACGTTGACGAACGTTGAATCTTCAATTAGCGCAAATGCATATACATTATAATTTTAGTCCCAAAATCGGTAGAAGCACCTCAATTATAAAATAAATAATGACCTTGCGGTTATAACTCGTGTGTATGTTGACATTTTCGGCCAACTTTCTTTCCGACGTTTGACAATGCGACATGCGTCATTCGTCTTTCACAAATGGGCTAAGTCTATGTGAAAAAGAACCCAGTTGGTTGTGAAGATTGTTGTGTGGAGTACTGGTGTGAGAAAACCAGGAAACATATTTGTAGATGAACTGGCCGCCGTGATATAACGTAGAAAATGTTAAAAACGGCGTTAAACCACAATCAATCAGTGTTGAAATCTTATCTCTAATTTGTAGATTTAATTCCTATATCCTAGTTGGGTCGACATACAGCGACACGTGATAATATTCAACACAACACGCGACCTGTTTTACCAACAATTCTCCAGTAGCGGTGAGACTGTTAGTACCATTGTATACACAGTAGGACCTCTCTCTTTGGACGGATTATGTAATAACAAGTCCTTACCCTTGACCACGTAGACTAAATATACAGCAAACAACATTTAACTTAGCCTGAAAGTATTCATTTGAATAGTAATTAAAACATTGTGGAAAAAGACAAACTTGCTGATTATCATTTATCTGTTAAGGTTAGTCAAATGTGTCTTAAAGGGGCAAAGGTTAAAATAATAACTGTAGACAAATATTTTCGTTATCTAGGTTATAGAAAAAAATCATGTTTCAAAGCATTGTTTGGAAAGGAGAAATTGCTCATTGTCAGCAGTTGCTCCGTAGGCAAATACACTTTCAACATTCGTATGTAACTAAGTTGCTATAACGGAAACGGTTCAATCCTTTCCCGTTTAAAGTCGCTTTTTGACGCATGTGCAGCAGACGGCTGCAGAATGGTTATTCGTGACCCATTTCCTCTTTTTCCACAAAGCTATGTATAAACTATATATTTTTCCTTTTGATGTAAGGCGATATTGCTCGTTATCATTAATCTCTAGCATGTTATTCAAAATGTGTCCGGAAAGGAGATAGAGTAAAAGAATGTCCACAGTAAAACGTTTACATATGAAAAGAATTAATTTGAAACGTGTTTGAAAGCATTGTGTGAAAAGGAGAAATTGTTCATTGTCAGCAATAGCTCCATTTTCAACAATATTTCAATATTCGAACTGTTATATTATGACGGAAAGGGTTCCGCTTCTATGGGGAGGATGTAACCATTTCCCGCTTACAGACGTATGTGCAGAAGACGACAATCGGAAACATTCTGACAAAAGGAGAAATTGCTTATCGTAGGCAATTTCTACTTTTGCCACAATGGTTTCAACTCCTTTCAATAATTTTATTTACAGTGATTTGCACATTTCTCTATGTAAGTCGACTGTTGTAAACTAATGGGGTCACAGCACGGTCGACGTTACCTTACACCACTGACATTAAGGTCAATCATAGTTCAGAGTGTGTTTCACTCGTTTGAACTATTTTGTATCCGATGATTAATAAATGCAAGCGGATGGTTTTTCGTGATTCGGTCGAACCAATGAAATCGTTGAAAAGGCAGATTATAACCAATCAAAACTCGATTTTGGTGTAGGTATACACATGTGGACTGCGGTTGCAGCTTTAATCCGACTTTTCGAAATCAGCATGGGTATGGGATAGGCGCGAAACGCCCCTATCCCAAAAACCAAATAATGGACAATATAAATATGCTTTGTCATCGTGGTGACCGTTAATTGACCGTTAATTTCATGACCTCCGAATATCGCTTTTCGTATGACGTATAAGGTTTAGCACCCATGGTCACTTAAACGGATTTAAAAATCGATAACCTTAATATAGCAAAGCTTTCTACAAATAAATAATTTCTATTTATAGGATAGAGTGCATCAATATGGATGATTATTACCAAACGTTATCACTCCGTCTTGGTGGGATTCTAGATTGGATCGGCGCATCAGAAGAGATGAGGGGCAAATACAGAGAATACTCAATAGTATCTGAAATAGCAGAAAGTATGGTAAACGACTTATTTCTTGACAAATCAGTTTCCGCTTACGTATTTGGAAGTAGATGCGAGGGTACAACAACACCAGGGCTGAGATCAGACATAGACTGGCTTTACTGTTCGTATGAATCTGTTGTAGAGATAATCTCTGAAGCACCACAGCACGGTTCCTCATTCCTCATGGTGCAAGATTATACTACTAAACCCGGATATTGTAAGCTACAAGTGATCTCAAACAAAGTTCCCTTGTATCACCCCGACACGTCCACTATAAATGGTTTTATATGTGATCAAGACGGTAGAATATGTATCCAACACGCTCATATATGTAGGGATGAGTTTCAAGAGATAAATGGTCCTGCCATTACAATTTCTGAAGAAATGGGATGTATAGATAAAGACAATGTTTTCGCATTTAGATGTCAGCACATACCTAGTTTTGCTACATCCTGGGTAACAAGGGTAGCCAGCTGCAATCGGCTAAATCAAACACAAATAAACAGGATGAAAGAATTCGGGTGTTTCTTCGTGGGGACAAATCACCCATCAAGTCAAAATGGTCCGATCGAATGGAGGTTGTCTTTTTCACTCCAGGAACGTGAACTCATGTCCAGCCTTAACCCGACTCAGCACAAATGCTACATCTTACTTAAAATGATTAATAAAGACATCATAAACAAACGTGTACCCAAATCGATCTCATCTTATCACTGTAAAACATGCTTGTTGTATGCAATTGAAAGAACTCCCTGCGAATTCTGGACCCTTAGAAACCTTCTAGAAGGTGTGCTTGATTGTGTCAAACTACTGTTACACTGGGTAAATAAACAATACTGTCCAAATTACTTTATTCCAGAGGAGAACATGTTTGACAGAATTAAGCATGAAACTCTACAACAGGTGCAGTCTGTCCTAGAGGACATGGTAGAACATTGGTGTAGATTTCTCTGGTCAATAACATGTGATGACATCTGCAATGTGATGTGCAGACCTCATATAAAGAGAATAAACTATATTGTTTCTGAAAAAGCATTAGGATTGTATATTAATCTTATTGGATCAATTCGGAAAAAGACATTGTTACAGTGCAATAGTATATCAGCTAGTAATTATAGTGTAGAATTGTACCAAATGCAAACACTTAGTTTACTAACTGACTCTATAAGAGATCATACTGAAAAAGAGACCAGACAAGCAATACGCTACTTTGATCCCCATCTACACCTACAAATAGCACAAAGTATAGCTAGTACCATGCTGTCTACCATAGACACTAATCTGTTAAGGACGTTGCTTGGTAGGTTTAAGTATCACATAAAAGAAAGTCAAAATTGTGATACCATATCTGCGTATTTAATAATCGCTTCCTACTGTTTGCAGAGTGACCAGAACAATTTATGTGAGAACATTCTTCTTCAATGTGAAACGTCTTTGAAATCACATGTTTTACCAGTGTGTGGCTGCTATAGAAACAAACCGACCTATCGGAATGAGACAGTTTATGAACTTGGACGAATGCTTGGTTCACAATATATTCCATACACGGAGTTCGCGAGGACATGTACAGCTGGATGTTTAGTATTTCTTCCTCATCAGGCCAACATTGTACCTCCAGCCTTGCATTACGAGATGTATCGTTCAGTTTATACACCACCTGATTCTAGGGATGAATTTCGGGAGTTCTTGTTCGACTGGATGGTTGTGGATTCAAAAGTTTACCTGTACTTCATGCAGTATGTCTTGTATTCAAAAACAAACAAGCCCGACTTTAAACAAGATGCTGCTAAAAAATTAATTCACGTTATAAATACAGAGCCAAACCTTGGGCATAAAGAAACAGCCTTAAACTTGTTGGGATGGATATGCAAACAGGAAAATCAGCTACACAGAGCCATGGAGTTTTTTCTTAAATCCTGGAAAGTCAGGCCGAATCACAATGCTGCTAAATGGCATGTTCCAGAAATGATTCCTTCAATGAACATATAAAAAAATCATTAGCAATACGAATTGTTGATCAGATCTGACCTTTAATAATGTGTATTTTTTCAGAGATGTCTCATTTATACAAATACATTTCAAGTAAAATATTGATATTATGGCAAAAGAGACTTCGCTCAAAAATTGATTATTTCTCTTTATAAATGTGTTTTAAAAAGGCGTCAATGAGACGAACATTTCCATACGTCTGTATTCAAGTTTCAAAATGTTTAATATAATTTCGAAAACATTGTGGACGCAGTAACATAGCTCTTACTGAACAATTTCTCCTTTTCCCATAGTTAAACACACACACACACACACACACACACACACACACACAAATATATATATATATATATCAAGACTTGATCAATTTCCAAATATCTTGACATAAACCCTTTTATCATATCCGATAATCTTTATAGAAAATAATCAAACATAAATTGTCATGTCCATTGTGTGTTTGATGTTTCTGAATAAATTCTAGTCACACAAACCGATCTCTATAAATAATAGCAGTAAAACGTTAATGCACAATTATTTTGTTGAGTAGGACCTTAGGTTATGTTATATGTCTTATATTATCTGATATTTGTATGGCTTGTCGGAAACGAAATCAGAATGTGATCGGACTGGGTTATCAGAGACACATACTGATCTCTGATCATCGCAGATCACAAAGTCCCGATGATCAGTTTCATTCATATAAATATTCCACTGGAAATACAATCATATAAAGGAAGGGTAACGGGTCCGAGCTTTCTAAGATATGACAGTGATGAGACTGTATTCAGACTACGTAGAGTCACAAACTGATCTTTAATCTTCGTAGATCATAAAGTCTTGAAGGTCGCTTTAATTCGTATGTTTTCGCCATTCTTGTTCTCTTGTTCATAATCAATTTCAGAAACATACAAAGTCAGAGTTACGTGTCCGGACTTCACAAAACAAGTCCGTGATGAGATTGCGTAAAGTCATATACTGATCTTTGACCTTCGCAGATCACAAATTCCCTCTCTCATATCACGACTTCCCTCTCTCTAGTTATCTGGTTCATTATCAACTAAAGAAACACATTGAGTTACGATTTGGAGGCAATATTACAAGATCGTGATCTGACTGCATAGTGATCAAGTTCTTTTAAATCTGTTTATCGAACTCAATTACCGCGGTCTATTTATAGTTCCAGGAAACTCTTGCATAATATACATATAATGACGAAACGAAATGTCCACCGTAGTTGACGTCGTTTATTGAAAGCATGTAACCAGGTAATTTTATTGAAATTTTATATAAATGAAAGAACAATAATTGGAAAAAGTTGAAAACATTATGGCTGAAAGGGAAATTGCTCATTTTGAGAAGTTTATCCTTGTGCCACAATGTTTTCAAAAGTTGTCAGAAAGCGTCTGTATGTGGGAAAGGGTTTACTCTATATCCTACCTACAGACATATTTTCAATTTATTGTGGCAAAAGGAGAAAATTGCTCCCAATGAGCAATGTTTACAACGTTTTTTCAAAAACTTAACTTTTATGAACAAATATTTTCAATATATTTTCTCCAGATGATTTCAACTTCTTCTGCTGTGTTCATGTGAATTATATGAATAGGTATAGTTGTTACCCATTTCCCACATTCAACAAATCTCCAGCCGAAGCCATTTGAAACACCCAGACTCAAATTAGAAAAATGAAAATATAAATATTGAATAAACTTGAAAACATTGTGTTGAATGGAGAAAATTGCTTAAAGTTGAATGAAAGGCTTAATGAACATTAACCTTTTCCCACATACAGCAAATCTGCAATAGGTGACTATAAAAACATCGAAGAAAAAACACAGAAAATCTCTATAAATGAAGTTATCTGTATTTATAAAAACTGACATCATTGTGACAAGTCGAGTACTTACTTGTTTTGAGCCATTTCTCCTTTTACCACACTGTCTTCAAAGGACGTATGAAAGTATCTCTATGCTGTAAAGAGTTAAACCTTTCCCAAAACACAGATGCATTTCGACGCATCAGATGAATAATATCTCTTTTCCCACATTGTTTTCACAGATGCACTGAATTGCGTGATCTGTATTTAAGAGGGCTAAGGCTTTTTAGCATTTCTTTTAACTTAAGCAACTATAATTATTGGTATTTATCCAGGCTGAATTAATCACATTTTAATGAGTTTGAAAACATTGTGGCAAAAAAAAGAAACTGCTCATGATGAGCAAAGTTCTCCCTTTGGCTCACTGTTTTCATAAGTTGTCTGCTGCAGAGGCATAGGGACATGTCTGTAAGTGGCAAAGGGTCATGTTCGTCAAATGTTTTGATTCAATTTAATCAGAATTTAGAAGAAGCGTGAACTAGCATATAAGTAAACACTTTCCGTTATAAATAAATATGCAGCAGTTGAAAACATTATGTTTTTTCTCTACTTAAACTGTTATATTCAAACATATATACCCTCATTAGTTTCACTGTGTATTGTAAAACACTTGTATTTTTTTTTTACATTGCGTTATTGACAGTATATTTATTCATTTATTTATTGGGGTTTTACGCCGCTTTCAACATTATTTCAGTTATATCACGGTGACAGTTCACTTATTCATGATCCCTGGGTAAACAAACCAGTACTAGGCTAGAAAATGTGTCTTGCCCAAGGTCACTCCATCATGACCGTAGTGCCGCGACTGGGGAGTTATTGACAGTAATCATATAACTAAGAATAAATGACAATTCCTGTTTCTACTATACGTTTGAACTTGCTTCATTAGTTCTATATGCAATACAATTATGTTACTTATTCTTTTGAAGAAATATATATTATTCTTAAAAATCCTATGTTGTGGGTACTCCTTAGAGACTGAATATACTGCGAGGTCAAAAGCGGCATCTAAATCTTAATAAAAAGAAATATCCAGGCGTAAATACCAGAATAAGTGAAAACACGACTCTTATTGGAAAACACTGTTAGAAAAAATTGTAACACATCATTTTGTCGACTATTTAATTTTGAGTCGACAACAATGGCGGTTCGTAAATTATATTTTCCACGACCTTAGCAACCATCGGCTAGGCGAGTATGATTGCGCGATATATCGTTAATGTTTATTTATCTAAACAATCCAAAACGATTGCTACTTTTCTTAATGGTGACGTGTTTCAAACAAACAAAAAAAGACAAATTGTAAATAGCCAATATCAAATTATACAATAAAAAGATTATTGCATGATTATGGGAATGTATTGTGTTGGGACTCAATCCTTTGGCGGAGTTATGCTCTGCCGAGGGAACCCATCCAACACAATATTTTCCCATATTGATGCAATAACCTATGATATTTTCTGTCGGCTCAAGGACAAATAACGCTAAATACATCCGCTGTCGTTCTGATCTATACCCAAGTAGTTTGCAATAATATTTGGATACAGTCAAACTGGTTGAAAATGATGATTCTGGTTGCCAAAAAGTCTGAGTATAGTGCATAAATATTAAGTTTGATACATTTTATGAACATTTGACATAGTAAAACCTTAAAATGGAAGTTTTTTCACATTTTCCTTTGAAAAGACCTATATGTTTTGCACGAAAGCATAAAACTTGGCCGATTCAGCCGAAAACCTTAGGTTTAGGTGGTATATAACAATTAACTTTTCTTTGATATTCATTGCTTAATTGACCTTATATTTGATTTTGTGTATTCATTTCATATCATACTTTGTAAATAAATAGAAAAAAATATATTCCTAAGAATATTTTTTGTCTTAAAGAGCTTTTGTGTGGAAAATATTAAAAGTCCATTTTGTGTCAGCTGTAAATATTGAAGCATTCTAGGGTACTTTACGGGGTGGGATACAGTCAAACTGCTTGAAAAATGATGAAACCGGTGTCTGGAGTGGAATAAAGGCTCATGGGGGTATTCAGCCATTAGGTGATAGCCACTTTGACATTTTTCCATACAAAAAGATGTTGTTCAAGCTATTTAAACCTTTCCTTAATTGATTAATGGCCTAAAACAGGCATAAACATGAAGTTTGATCATTACTCTAAACATGTGAAACAGTCAAACCTATAAATGTTATGTGTTTCTGTTTGTTTGTCTTGGAGACCTGTGTGATGCGCAAGCGGAGAAAACTTGCCGGACTCAAGTCGCTAAACCAAGGTTTGGATGGCATAGGAAATTTGATAATTCTTTGAAAATAATTACCTAATTGTCCTTATATTTGCTATTTTGCTTTCATGTGTATATCATACTCTGTAAATTTACACAAAAAACAGACCTCTGAGGCAAAGAGAGTGTCTAAGAGAGCTTCAGAGTCCAAAAAAAATGACAGGTAAATTTTGTGTACTCTGTAAAAATGTTTGGATACAGTCAAACTGGTTTAAAATTATGATACTGGTTGCCAAAAATAGTGCTTAAATATTAAGTTTGATCATTTCTATGAACATTTGTCATAATAAAACCTTAATATATGAAGTTTTTTCACATTTTACTTTGCAAGGACGAATCTGTTTAGAAATGCTAATGTTAACCTTCTCCTCCGTGTACGGGCTCCAACATGTTCTAACATGATTTTCACACCCTATTTTGAGTAACCAGAACATTGTATTCCAACGAAACTGACTCTTTCTTAAAGAAATAAAAGAATGAATGTGTCATAAGAAACCTACAAGTGTAGTTTTGTAGAAAAATCCACATATCGAATAATAAACTTTCATTTACGCCTTCCATGCCAAAAAAATGTATGCATCTATAACATTCAGGTTACCCGAGAATCTTAACTAAAGTTCATTTAACAAAGATATATATAGTGGGTTTTTTAATATACGTCTCTTTATCTCGTGTGTTTATGTTACCCGATGTCACGATGTGTCTTTTTAATATGGCCCGGAATGAAGTTATATCATATTTCACAATTTTCTGACACAGAGCAGGTGTTACATGTAACCTGACTGTAGTATATATTCATAACGCGCCATGAGAAACATCTACATTATGTCTCCCAAAGGAAAGAACGACATTAAACTAGAGATGGCAACGAATATTCGAATACTATATCATGATTCGAATATTTGATAGAAAGAATAAATATATATAAATCAAATTGACGACACTTGAAATATTAAGCCACGCTTTTTTGTTACAAACTGCAAGTAAAGGGTTATCGATGTATTGTATAAGGTGTCAATACTGTAGATAGCATATCAAACTGAAAATCCTTGATTTGGGCTATTAAAGCGATCGATACAATACCGATGGTTCGTTCCAAACTGCCGTTATTTCAACTTGTATAACAAGAAGATACGTTAATTTGCTATAATGGGCAGTGCCACATTTCTACTCTTATAACTACATCCATCCTTCACGACGACCCCTGTCCGATTTAAAATGTTTTGAAAATATTTGAGAATAGGGAACAATTCATGATATTTTTTTCAATAATATTTCAGTTGTATCAGAACTACAATGTACATGTTTCGTGTAAAAATACATAAGGCAAGTGATCAATTGATTAAAATCTCAGTACTGCATTGACGTATTTTTAACTAATATTTTTTTCTTTTGAATTCACGGGTTAAACGGAAATCTAAATGCGAGTACTGGGATTTGAACAAATTAAGTCAACAGTAAGATAACGTTACAGCAAATTACGGATTTATAAACACTTTATTTACATGACTTGTTTCTATAAATATCGAATTAAATCGGCAGTTACTCACATCATGCATGTTGTAAAACGTTGTACACAATACGTACGTTCGTACAGTGACAGTTATTCCCTTATCAACGAACGTAATGTGTAACGTATTCACACCATGAATTTATTTTTACACTGTTCGGATCCTTCTTATC
The DNA here is from genome assembly GCA_031761405.1 of Serripes groenlandicus. NCBI lineage: Eukaryota > Metazoa > Mollusca > Bivalvia > Cardiida > Cardiidae > Serripes > Serripes groenlandicus. The sequence goes on from JASEVX010000003.1 coordinate 55,768,917, forward strand.
AAAGAAAGAAAATTTGTAAAACATAATGCTGTATGAAATATTAATATATGTCCGTATCACGCGAAAGCCGTCCTAAGTGCAACTTGCGATTAAATCAAAGACGTGAATATAACCGTTCTCGGGGTGTGTTGCGTGGGGGGTGGATTCTAGATTGAATATACTTCTCGAGGTGACGAACATGTTTGTATGGATCTTTGTTATTGTCAAGTCCTAAAGGGTCGATTTTCTCTTAAAACGGGTTAATTTCTCGAATGTCCCTTCAGACTGGATTGGGTGTACTGGTCGAGTATAAAGATCGATTCCTTTGCAAATGGGTTTCACATCTGGAACCTTTCTAACACACATGGTACGAATACTTAGGAGTAAAGTATTCGACTCGAGTCCTTTAAAGTAGTGTTAATCTCGGGTATCTAACAACACACGTGGCACAAATCTGGTTCAGTATGATGATCGATTCATTTGAATTCGGGGTTAAACTATGGGATCATCCGATATACGCGGCACAAGTACTAGTCGAATATTTGGATCGATTCCCGTTGAAAATGGGGTTTTAATATTTAATCTTCCAAAGCACAAGTAGAAGTCGAGTATGAGGAACGGTTCCCGTGGAAATGGGGTTAAAATCTGAAATCACACAACACACTTGGCACGAGTACTGGTCGAGTATGAGGATCATTTTCCGTGGAAATGGGGTTAAAACCTGGAATCACACAACACACTTGGCACGAGTACTGGTCGAGTATGCGGAATCTGGAATCTCCAAAAACACTCAGTGCAAGTACTGGTCGAGTATGAGTATCAAATCCCTTGAACATTGGGTTAAAATACGGTATTTCCCTTCACAATCAGCGCGGGAACTGATCGAGTATGGGGATCGGTTTCCTTGATAATTTGGTAAAATCTTGAATTCTCCGACACACTGGACGCAAGAACTCTTCGAGTACGATGATCGATACCCAAATTGGGTTAAAATCTAGAATCTCCCTACACACACAGAGTAACAGCAAGAAGTGGTCGAATATGAGCATCAAGTCCCCTGAAATTTAGGTTAAAATCTTGAATTTCCATACACATTTAGCGCAAGAATAGTTAGAGTATGTGGATCGATACCCTTGAAATTTGGGCTTAAATCCGGAATCTTCCAACACATTCAGCGCTTTTACTGGTCGAGAATGTGTATCAAGTCCATTGAAAATTGGGATAAAAAAATATATAGAATCTTCCAGCACACTCGGCGTGAAAACGGGTAGTGTATCATGATCGATTCCCTAGAAAATGATTTAAATCTGGTGCTTACCTACACATTCGTCGCGAGTACTGGTCCAGTATGAGAGTCGATCCCCTTGATAATGGGATTAAAATCTGGAATTTCCCTTCAAATTCGGCGCGAGTACTGGTCGAATGTAGGTCATGTGGGGTCAAATACTAGGTCATTAGGACAAAGTGAAGAAAAGTCTTGTTAACACTCTTGAGACTGTATTGTTTGTGTAAGCAATTTGAATGCTCATCTTGATGTTACATGTATCTTGCGAGGTTAATAGTTCAAATTGAAAGAAATCTTGTAAACCATCTGGAAACCGCATTCTTAATTTGAGCATGTTAAAATGTTGTCATAAGGATTGTCTTGTTGATATATTGGCACCATTTGAATAAGGGTCATGCCCTGTTAATACAAAATTGAAGAGAAATCTTGTTTACATTCTAGTAGTAGGTTACCTGACAGCAATATTAGTAATTGTGAATGATTATGTGGTTGTAATTACTCAGGTGAGCGATCCATGGCCATCATGACTCTCTTGTATTAGCTTACATGACCGCCTTAAAATATATATTTTATAACTCAGGTAAGCGATCCATGGCCATCATGGCCATCTTGTTTGATTTAGGATTAAACTTCATATGTTACATCCTCTCAATATTTTCTCTTAAATTCCTTCAAATTGTTTAAAATCATGGCCGTCAAGAGAGGGGTGTTTTTTCTTGTTTGGCTATAGTGAAAACGTAAATAAATACTTTTTACGAAGTGCTTACGGTGTGTTATAGTGATCGTCGGTTTTCCGACGAACGTCGCTCGTAAACAACTTCTCCTCTGTAACCAGTAAGTCATTTGGGATGAAACTTCACAGAAAACATCTACTCAATGTCCTTACCAATATTCCATTCGACAAAAATACTTCTTGATCCATGGATTAGAGCTATGACACATGATCTGACCAATTATTTCTGTAAAACATGGTTCTGTACATAAATGCTTCACTAAACATGCGTTACATGATGGTCAATGTCAGAAAACACAGTTTCAAATTTAAGTACAAATGCATTTCACAAGTTTAAAACGGTAGAACGATGCTAAATGATATTGGTTAAAGTAGCCTTAAGAACACACTTAGCAGGAGTGTACCCGAGATAATATCCATAGACGTGTAGATCATCCAAACTGACTATGTTCTAGAGCTACTTATTTGTCTTCATCGTGAAGCAAGCAATCTGGCTTTAATTATCCACCAAGTCCATGCCAACACGGAGTTTGTTTAATTAAAAAAAAATCAGTTGATTAGTTTTTTCAACATAAATCCACTACTTAAGACAGCCTAACAACATCTAGGCGTGTCCGGTGCATGATCTTTTATGACAGATATCTAACACATGTCAATGCGAAATACTTACTAATGCACTGGTACCTGGTATTTTAACCAGTTGTTCATCATGACAGAAATCCACTACTAAGTTAGACTGACGCACGCTAAGGATGTCTTGGGCAAGCTCTATTTCAGAAAGATATATCTCTAAAACATGCAAAGGCGAATAATAGTTCACGATATTTCAGAAAGATATCTCTCTAAAACATGCAAATGCGAATAATGGTTCACGATATTTAAGAAATATTTGCTTCTTACACATGCCGTGACGAACTGCTGACTGATGTTCTGGTGCCTGGTATATTAACCGGTAGCTCATCATGCCATAACTTCACTACTAAGTAAGCCAAACAAACGCTATCTATGTTTTGGGCAAGCTCTATTTCAAAAAGATATCTCTCTAAAACATGCAAAGGCGAATAATGGTTCACGATACACCATCACACCCAGATTCATGCAAGCAGTACGTTTGGTACCTGTGGTGCAATCATGTAGATAATACAAGCCACTGAACGTTTTCTTTAAATGGAATCAAGCAAATGTCAAATCAACCTATACTTGGTCTGCTACACATCCACTTCAGACGATGCGTCTTTTTAACATAACTAGTAACCCTAGTCAGAGGTCAATGTCACAAACAAATAAAATCAGTCATGGACACGCACCCATTTACCAAGATGCAGAACCATACCAAATAATTTCTGGAGAGAGACATGGACAGATATTATTACATTGTTATATGAAAAGACCGCCGTGAAAGTTCTTAAATACTGTTGAAGAGGGCGTTTTATTACATTTTAAACAAAACACAATGTCGCTTATGACAAGGTGTGTCTCCAGTTACGTTCCTTTCGACACGATACTATCTGTCTTGCATGTTCTGTTATCTTTCTTTGAGCTGGAAGAACGTAATCGGTAGCGACAGTGGTTATCTTTCTAAGGACCGCGTGTTCGAACTATGACTCGGCAATTAATAAGTTCTGATCTTTGACAAAAGTCGTTATTACTAGCGTAGTCGCCTTCTATAAAAAAAAAAAGGACTAAAACTTATTTAATGTTACGAGGTAGTCATTTGCCCGTAAATTATCTTGTATGAAGTACTGGTTCGTGAAAGCAAGGAAATACACAGTTACATGTATGATCACATGCCACGAATAGTATACGGAAGTGATTTTCAAAATCTGACACCTTCGGAAACAGTCCTTTCTCCTGGTGGCTACGTATTTTAACTAATCACCATGGCATGAATCGATGTGATGGATAATCACCTTCATTTTATTTTCATGTAATTCTTTGAAAAACGGCGCAATACGTTCTGAAGATGAAATACCAATATGTTCTTTTCATATCTGATTAAAATATCAAAATGTCACAACAATTTTATTATAAATGCATAACCTAGATCTTATCGGTGCTCAAAGGCATATGTTTACCCCCCAAACCCGTTCGACCCTCCACCCCGACAGCAAATAACTCTAATCCTATAAAGCCTATACAAATTACAGAATTCATATAATACACGAAGAGGGACTTCCCCTTATTCATATATCGCTTTACATATACATCTTTAAGAAAGAAATGCGTATTACCCTTCCTGTCTTTATAAAATATAAATGGGGACTTTCCCTATTTTCTCCCACATGTAAGACTGGCTATTGTGTGAATAATTAACTGTAGTTTACGCTATTATTTTCAACTTCGTTTAGGTATTCAAAGCGGTAAGTTCACAGAAACTTCTGATTCTTAACTTGTTTCGCAAATTATGTCCATACAACGTTGACTATATTTCAGACAATTGGTGAAAGACAATTGTAGCTAGTTAGAATGAACTTTGTTGATCATCAATGAACGGAAGTTTAAAGGCTCCGGATATATACGGAGCATAAACCAATTTTGATTTTAAAGCTACTGTTACCTTGATCTTGTGAAGTATATAGTATCTGGATCTAAGTGATCTAGGTGTTAAACGGAAACGGATTTGACCACAATGACCCTTCTGAACTTAAACTTTGTTCCAGAGATCCGCAATGATCCTTCGATATTCAAAGACATAATGGTTCTTGATGTATTGAGCGAAGAAAGATTTGACCGGTAAATGTCTTGTGACATTTACCTTTGAATCAATGAGCCAAACAGTAATAGGGATAATTTACTCATTTACACTTATCATCCTATGAAATTCGAAGGCTCTGTGTACTATAGAACTCTTCTTTTTTATCGGAAACAAAAGTGTGACGAACGGACGGACGGTCTGACTGACACACAGGACATAATAATACGGAGTCCCTAAATATGTCGTCACGGCTCTAATTTCCTTGCCAGTCGAGTATCGTTGCACCTAAGTTCAAGGGAGTATATCATAAAATTGTAATCTGGAGTAATAAATATGGCGCTGAATGACCTAAATGGCCCACATGAGAATCAATACACTAATATCAAGGGAAATATATCATAAAGTCGTGTTTAGGATGACCAAAGATGGCAATGAAGGACCTAAATCACCCACCTGAGTATCATAACACTTATGTTCAAGGAAGAATATCATAAAATTGTGTTCAGGCTTGAACAAAGAGAGCCATGAAGGACCTAACTCGAGCACCTACGTATCATTACACTTATGTTCAAGAAAGCATATCAGAAAGTCGTGATCAGGATGACCAAAGAGGACAATGAAGGACCTAAATCGCTCAACTGAGTGCCATAACACTTAAGTTCAATGAAGTATAGCATAAAGTCGTGTTCAATGTGAACATAGAGAGTCATGAAGCGCCTAAATATCCCATCTGTGTATAATTAAACTTATGTTAAAAGGAAGCAAATTAAAAAGCCGTAATCAGATTGAACAAAGAGAGCCATTAATGACCTAAATCACCCACCCGATTATAATTACACTTATGTTCAAGGAAGCATATCATAAAGTCGTGTTCAGGATGACCAAAAAGAGCCATGAAGGACCTAACTCGCGTTCATTAGTATCAATACACTAATGTTAACGGCAATCTGTCATAATGTCGTATTCATGTGATCAAAGAGGGCCAAATACCTAAATAACCCACTTAAGTATCATAAAACTTAAGATCAAGGTAGTATACCGTACAGTCGTATTCAGAATGAATAAAGGGATTCATGAAGGGCCTAAATCACTCACATGAGTATCATTACACTTACGTTCAATGAAGTATACCATAAAGTCGTGTTCAGGATGAACACAAAGGACCATGAAGGACCTAAATCACCCACTTGATTATCATTACACAGTCACGTTTTTCAAAGGATTGGAATTTGAAGATTCTTGGTAGAGGGTCACCCAAGTAATATAAGCGCCAAATTATTTTCAAAATAGGCCTGATATTTGAGACAAGAATACTTTTAGTTTTCTTTGTCTATTTTACATGCATTAGCAGCAAAATTAGCCCCTTCTTGTTGTCCATGTTTTTCGTTACTACGAATCAGAATAATGATAAACCGTCTTCGTAGACAGTCACCAATGAACATGTGTGTAATTATTTGAGCATCGGGTCATGATTTATGGACAAGTACAATTTTCTAGTTACAAAATTCAACCCAATGACCAAGTAAGATGAAAATCAAAACAGCAGTACAGGTAAAAACTATTTTGTATTAATAAAATGTCTACAAATCACAAACAAAGACCGTTTGATTGAAATAAATTTGATCGGTGCGCTTTAAAAAGAAATATAGCACGCTGCAGCACCTTACTTTTTCAGCGCCAAAGGCAATATTGAGGATTTTGCAAACAGTGAAGATTCAGGTGAGTTAGCTCATAACGAGCTGTCTCAACTGAAATCAGCATTGTTAGCCTTTTAGTTATTAAAATAGTCAAATAAAAAAATATTACATTAGAAATGGAGACGCCCGATTGTGTCAATGGAAGAGTCTTCTTTAAACAGTTCGGCGCTGAAAGAGTTAAGGCAACCTATTTGTGTAGATTATGGTTCAGACACGAACATTGACTGGGTTGAACTCGTCATATAATGGCGTTTAATTCACCTAACTTGGGTTTCCTGGCTCTTGTGCGAGTACTGTACATAACATACTATTCGTTACATG
>JASEVX010000003.1:55775826-55809273 GCA_031761405.1 Serripes groenlandicus
TATGGATACTTGTCGTCTTGAAAACATTTTATCAGACTTTTCAACAACTGTTGTGTAAAAGTAATACATAAACATGGAAATTGATACCAGCATTGACATGTTTACTTCATATATGAGTCATTTACTCATAAGAGAAATCGGACTAGTTTGTAAGGTCGATTGCGATCGGTATGCATGAAGGAAAATAACTCGTGTTTTACCTAAGAATAGTTGCAATGGTGAATTATGAGTTCTTTCCCTTCATATATCAGTGAATAATTAATTTAGGTAAAGTGATTGTCAAAAAGCAATACATAATTATCTGTGGTTCTTATTATTTGTTTGAATTCATAGTGTAGCAATTGAACATGCAGTGAAAGAGTTAAAATATTAACGAAAATGTCAACCTGTCTCGACGCTGACCCGCTGCCAGCTTATACGGTTTAACTCTGCGCCGAATTGCCAAAAGTAGATTCATCCACATTCAAAATCGGGTGACTCCAATGTTCATGTATTAATAGCTTTGATATATTTTGATGACTCAAAGACAGACAATGCCGATTTCAGGTGAAATAATGTGTACGAACTGAATAACCCGAATCAATATTCTTTTCAAAAACCTCAATTGCAATTAGCGCTCAAAGAATGTTAACTTATTCCATGTACAACATATTTGCATCAGACCATTTTAAAAATATCTAGGCAGTATTATGGAAAATCTCCATAAATAGAATGTATTATCATTGAATTTGCTAGAAAAAGAAATTATGAGCAATTTCATCTTCTGAAACAATGTGTTTAAATGTTGGCTGCTGCTGATGTGTGAAAATCTCAATATTGCGAATGCAGAGGATAATTTTGAAATCATATTGGCAAAATTATGTTAAGTCTCCATAAATAGAATGTATAATCATTGAATTTATTTCAAAAGAAATTTATCTTCATGAGCAATTTCATAATTAGAAAAAATGTTTTGAAATAGGTCTGCTAGTAGGAAAGACCTATGTGAGTACTTCAAGATAGAACAGTTAACCGATCAGTTTCTTATGAGTAAGAACAACAATGGAAAACATTCATATCGAAACGTCAGTTGTGACAACGCGGATCATGCTTCCAAATCATCCAAACAGTTGATTCTAGATCCATCAACACTTTAAGCCACGCATAAGATCCAAAGTTCAGGTTGTCCTTAGAACGATTTGAATCAGAGTCAAACATGGTACCCGATCTGTTATATCAAGTAGTTGATATTGAATCAGAGTCAAACATGGTACCCGATCTGTTATATCCAGCAGTTGATATTGAAATAAAGGTCACAGTGAAAATATTCATTGTATCAGTCTAGACACCTTATAATGCATTGTACGAACTGTTTAATTGAGAGGTGTTTCACGAAACTCAAGCTTACGACTGTTGCGACCAGTGTCGATCCTGATCAACCAGTGCATCTGCACAGTCTGATATGGCTTTACACTGCTTGCTCATTCGTCTTACAACGTTATAAGAAACCTCACTAAGGATGTTTACATTTGGATATATATCATGAATGCGCAAGCAGGACTCGTAATAACTAGGTTAATTGGTGGTCCTTCAGTACCGCTCAAATACTCATGTTTAGAAATGTCTCTTTCCCTCAATGTTTTCTAACTAGATTTAAAATGTACTTTATAAGCACAAATACACTTTATTTCGTCACCTTTTCTACAAACAGTTTTAATAAATTAGAAACATTCCAAAATAACTGTCTAAGCAAATAATGCCGGCAGGTTGAACGAAAAGGAAGTTTCAACAATAACTCAGATTTTATATTCTTTATTTTTTTATCTTTTAACTTCAAGCATGTATGTTTAAATCCAAGTGTTTCCACACAGTTCCGTTAAAGAAAAACATGAAGCAATATGTTTGTTAAACATGTATCCTTTGCCACAAGGCATGTCTACGTCCCTTCCTAAGCCGAGCCTCGGTAGATCAGTCGGTAGCGTTACTGGCTGTCAACTTACATGTATGGGTTGTGAGTTGGAAATCAAGATCTGCCATTTTTATTTCAGAAGACTGTGAGGTTCCCTTTTATTCAGAGGCTATTCTGGTTCTAGATCCATCAACACCTTAAGCCACGCATAAGACCCAAAGTACAGGTTGTCCTTAGAACGATTTGAATCAGAGTCAAACATGGTACCCGATCTGTTATATCCAGCAGTTGATATTGAAATAAAGGTCACAGTGAAAACATTCGTTGTATCAGTCTAGACAGCTTATAATGCATTGTGAAAACTGTTTAATTGAGAGGTGTTTCACGAAACTCAAGCTTACGACTGTTGCGACCAGTGTCGATCCTGATCAGCCAGTGCATCTACGCATTCTGATCTAGCATTACACTGCTCGCTTATTCGTCTTACAACGTTATAAGAAACCTCACTAAGAATGTTTACATTTGGATATTTATCATGAATGCGCAAGCAGGACTTGTAATAACTAGGTTAAGTTGGTGGTCCTTCAGTACCGCTCAAATACTCATGTTTAGAAATGTCTCTTTCCCTCAATGTTTTCTAACTAGATTTAAAATGTACTTTATAAGCACAAATACACTTTATTTCTTCACCTTTTCTACAAACAGTTTTAATAAATTAAAAACATTCCAAAATAACTGTCTAAGCAAATAATGCCGGTAGGTTGAACGAAAAGGAAGTTTCAACAATAACTCAGATTGCATATTCTTTATTTTTTTATCTTTTAACTTCAAGCATGTATGTTTAAAATCAAGTGTTTCTACACAGTTCCGTAAAAGAAAAACATGAAGCAATGTTTGTTAAACATGTATCCATTGCCACAAGGCATGTCTATGTCGATTCCTAAGCCGAGCCTCGGTAGATCAGTCGGTAGCGTTACGGGCTGTCAACTTATGGGTTGTGGGTTGGAAATCGGGATCTGCCATTTTTATTTCAGAAGACTGTGAGGTTCCCTGTATTCACAGACTATTCTGGTTCCTCGTTGCGAAGATTCGATTTGAGTCATGTCAGAATAAATAGGTCGTATTGTACACCTAGTACCGTTAGCATTATAACGGTGTTATGTCGCGCTTTCCCTTAGGAATCCACCTAGTGGTTAGCGTCGATGATTTGGAACCGGGCGTCACGGGTTTGATCCCATGTCGCGGCACGACGGTCATGGTGGAATGACCTTAGGCAAGGCACATTTCCTAGCCTTGTACTGTTTGTTTTTTTCAACCAGGGACCATTAATAAGTGAACTGTCGCGATGATATAACTGATTTTTTTTTTTGAAAACGACGTAAAACCCCAACAAAATAGACACAAATCACGCTTCCATTACACAAACACTATTAAGATGTTGTGGAAATTGCTTTGGGAAGCATTGTACTAATTTTCCAACAATGTATTGAAACCTGATATTTTGCCGGTTATAACAAAATGCTTCGTGTTTGTACCAGTTAAAATCATCAGATCAGCCACTGGTAGTAAGGCCTCAGAAAGTGCGACTGGCGTCTAGCAATGTAACTGAGCTAGATATGCTAACGTTGGTTGTTCGCAGAGCACTATTGAAGGACTGAGATTAAATCTTTCACTGTCGAATTTCGTAAATTTTACTATTCCATGATGACAATTGGACCACTTCATTTTTCGTTAAACATTAAATGTTGTAAAATGTAATGTATATGTGGCATTCAATGCAGATTCCAGGAGATACAACTCATTACGAGCTCTCACACCTGCAGTGAATTGTTTGAAAAAGCTTTTAATCGCCTATGGTAGCGAAATAATCGACTAATGAAAGATTTTAACGAACGGCAACCCAGCGACTTTATAGCCTTGAGCCTTTGCTAGTTTTGCCAAGCCTTCAGTCTCAATATGATATGTATACACATCCTCGGGAAATATAAGCCCACGTCTATGGCATTTTGTCTAAATTAATAAAGCACAGCCCCCGACCCTGTCCAGAGGAACAACACGCCCCTCGGCTCGTAGTTCGTGTAGGCATACTGCTTATGCTTGTATACGTTGCTTTAATCATTTCCCACATGCAACACAACTGCAGTAGACGATTTTGAAAACATCCAGGCAAAATTGTCGAACATCTTAATAAATGAAAGTATATTTATTGAATACAGTTGTTAATATTGAGGTAAAGGGAAAAAGTTTTTCCGTTTGCCACAATGTTTTCAAGTCGTCTGCTATAATCGCGTCATTTTTAAACTATGCGTGGAGGAAATGATTCAATAAGTCTCGGAAGATGAATAGACGTGTATTCAGATACTTGATTTGTCGACTCTGACAGTGTGTAGTAAATGTTTCAAGTCTCGAAAGATGAATTGACGTGTATTCAGATACTTGATTTGTCGACTCTGACAGTGTGTAGTAAATGTTTCAAGTCTCGAAAGATGAATTGACGTGTATTCAGATACTTGATTTGTCGACTCTGACAAAGTGTAGTAAATGTTTCAAGTCTCGAAAGATGAATTGACGTGTATTCAGATACTTGATTTGTCGACTCTGACAGTATGTAGTAAATGTTTCAAGTCTCGAAAGATGAATTGACGTGTATTCAGATACTTGATTTGTCGACTCTGACAGTGTGTATTAAATGTTTCAAGTCTCGAAAGATGAACTGACGTGTATTCACATACTTGATTTGTCGACTCTGACAGTGTGTAGTAAATGTTTCAAGTCTCGAAAGATGAATTGACGTGTATTCAGATACTTGATTTGTCGACTCTGACAGTGTGTAGTAAATGTTTCAAGTCTCGAAAGATGAATTGACGTGTATTCAGATACTTGAATTGTCGACTCTGACAGTGTGTAGTAAATGTTTCAAGTCTCGAAAGATGAATTGACGTGCATTCAGATACTTGATTTGTCGACTCTGACAGTGTGTAGTAAATGTTTCAAGTCTCGAAAGATGAATTGACGTGTATTCAGATACTTGATTTGTCGACTCTGACAGTGTGTAGTAAATGTTTCAAGTCTCGAAAGATGAATTGACGTGTATTCAGATACTTGATTTGTCGACTCTGACAGTGTGTAGTAAATGTTTCAAGTCTCGAAAGATGAATTGACGTGTATTCAGATACTTGATTTGTCGACTCTGACAGTGTGTAGTTAATGTTTCAAGTCTCGAAAGATGAATTGACGTGTATTCAGATACTTGATTTGTCGACTCGGACAGTGTGTAGTAAATGTTTCAAGTCTCGAAAGATGAATTGACGTGTATTCAGATACTTGATTTGTCGACTCTGACAGTGTGTAGTAAATGTTTCAAGTCTCGAAAGATGAATTGACGTGTATTCAGATACTTTATTTGTCGACTCTGACAGTGTGTAGTAAATGTTTCAAGTCTCGAAAGATGAATTGACGTGTATTCAGATACTTGATTTGTCAACTCTGACAGTGTGTAGTAAATGTTTCAAGTCTCGAAAGATGAATTGACGTGTATTCAGATACGTGATTTGTCAACTCTGACAGTGTGTAGTAAATGTTTCAAGTCTCGAAAGATGAATTGACGTGTATTCAGATACTTGATTTGTCGACTCAGTAAAACGTTGGCGCACCTACAGCAGACGACATTCGTAAAGAAATGTGGCAAAATGAGAAATTGCTCAACTCAATTCAATGATTATTTATGCAGAATACTTCAAATTGATCTATTGCATATTTGTTGTTATATGTGGGACAGGTTTAACCGCTTCCCACATACAACAAATCAACAGCAGACGACATTGAAAACATGAAGATAAAAACCTGAAAAATCTCCATAAAAGATAGCTTAATTGTTAAATAAAGTTGAAAACATTGGGACCAAAGGAGAAATTGCCACAATGTTTCAACAATCTTCTGCTTCTATTGCGTCAAAATGCGTATGCAAGTTGGAAATGGTTAATACTTTCCGGCAACCATATCAGGACTGTCATTTCTATATACCTTTCGTGTAACCCACCGAGTTACCATCGGTTATACGATCTGAAGACAGACACTCTAACCATAACAACACACTGTGCTGTTACTTGTACTCTGATGCACAAGGTATCATAATAGATACAGTTGTTTGTATCTGATGCAGAGATATCATCATAGATAAAGTTGTCCGTATCTGATACTGAGGTATCATCATAGATGAAGTTGTCTATATCTGATGCAGAGGTATCTTCATAGATGAAGTTGTCTATATCTGATGCAGAGATATCATCATAGATAAATATGTCTATAGCTGATGCAGAGGTATCATTATAGATAAAGTTGTTTGTATCTGATGCAGAGGTATCATAATAGATAAAGTTGTCTATATCTGATGCAGCGATAGAGAGTTTTCTCATCTCAAAAGCCTTCAGGCAAAATGACGCCAGATTACATAAATATTTTTTTCTTTCTATGTTTAAGAGTTCTATGAACTTGTACATACTTGGACGTTGTGCGTAATAGCGCGGTATGAGTGTTTTCTTAATGTTTCATAGGACGGACACACTAATACAAAATGGAACTCATCCTCCAAATCATTCAAATTACATAAGGTACAAATTCTTATGCCTTTCAATGTTGTCATGACGATCAATTCCAATTCTTAATTTATGGGATGTCAACCTTAGCTTAGATATAATGTTTCTATACTTTGGGAAAGTGATGAGTAATATTTGATGTTTTCTTGCCATGTACATATATACATATCCCTTAATCTTTGCCGTAGCAGAGGTACAAATACATTAGTATTTACAGACTCTGGATACAACCAAATCTCGCGAAATCCTGCATTTTGCAGGATATCGCGAACTTTGGATGACCAGTTAACAATATTTACATCCCTTTCTGCTTAAGATCTTTGATCCAATGTCAACATTCTGAGGATACAATTATTTGACTTTTCCTGGTATAATTTTAGCCAGTACTTAACAATACGTATATATCTAGATATTTGTAGAGGATAACGTCCAAGTTCAGCGTATATAGCCAGAGTCGAAGTGCTGGTTTTAACATTAAGTATCCATTTACAGAACTTTTTATGCACTAATTCTAGGTTTTCAGCAGATAAATTTCCTCAGACCTCACAACTATAATTCAAAACAGACTGGACATGCGAATCAAATAAATCAAGCATAATATTGATAGGCACGTCCAACTGATTTGTGACATTAAACAAGGCGTTCATTGATCGCAACGCTTGACCCTTTAATTCGTTTGTTGCTTGTACAAATGAGCCCCTGCATTCTGAGGATACAATTATTTGACTTTTCCTGGTATAATTTTAGCCAGTACTTAACACTACGTATATATCTAGATATTTGTAGAGGATAACGTCCAAGTTCAGCGTATATAGCCAGAGTCGAAGTGCTGGTTTTAACATTAAGTATCCATTAACAGAACTTTTTATGCACTAATTCTAGGTTTTCAGCAGATAAATTTCCTCAGACCTCACAACTATAATTCAAAACAGACTGGACATGCGAATCAAATAAATCAAGCATAATATTGATAGGCACGTCCAACTGATTTGTGACATTAAACAAGGCGTTCATTGATCGCAACGCTTGACCCTTTAATTCGTTTGTTGCTTGTACAAATGAGCCCCTGCAGGAGAACAACAACCCAAGATAGCTAAAACTTTCTACCATTTCAATGTTTTCAGCTTGGTATGTCCATGTATAATCTTCTTTCAGAACACCCTTTTTCCTAAAAATTATAACCTTTGTTTTTTCAACATTTACAGTTAGACTCCATTTGTCACAATAACTCTTTAAGCAATTAAGGTTGTCCGGCAGTGCCTACTTTGATTCTGCAAACATTACTGCATCGTCAGCAAATAACAATAAATATATAGATAGTTGATCAATGGTCACTGCAATATTATTAGGATGGTGAAAAGCATTTTCAATATCATTTAGAAAAAGGGAAAACATCATCGGGGAGGTTATTTCCCCTTTGAATAAAACGATCTCGCAGCTGAAATAATCAGAAAATGAATTCAAATGACTAACGCATAACTTGACCTCGTCATACATTGAACGAATAACGAAACAACAATACAATTTACGCTTTGCTTGAAATTGTCGTTCGATTAAAGCGTTAAGGCAATAAATAGCATCTACTGTACAGTGGTTAGGTCTAAACCCAAATTGAGCGTCTGTCAAAATATCGTTATTTAATGCCCAATTCTTCAAACGTTCGTTCAATATGACAGTGAAAAACTTAGCAAAACAGCTTGTTATTGTAATGCCATGGTAATTATTGGTATCCGTGCTATCACCCTTTTTATATAAGGGCTTAATCGAACCTGTAGACCGCGAGGAAATGATTTACTATCAAGTATATAATTAAACAATAATTTTAAAGGGTAACATAAACTATCTATATGTTCCTTAACATACAGAATGTTATCATTTGAACATGTTTTAATATTGCCTAATTGTCGACTAGCCTTTTTTATTTCTTCAAATGATATAGTCTGATCTAATTCCTCAAATGTGGGTAAACTTTCCTGGTTTATGTTTTCAAAGTTGTGTACATATTGTTCACTACCATTGTCGAAGTTTTCGTCTTTAGGATTGGCCAGGTTTTTGAAATTCTTCGTTCAATAATAAACATTATCACCAGTACTGGTTTTTGTCCTTTTCCTGAAAATAGACCAAAATTCCTGTGGCATGACAGAATTTTTATGCGATAAGGGAATTTAACCCTTTCTTACATACAGCCAATCTGCAGCAGACACAAAATAATATGAAAACTCACTATAAATGAAAGAACAATTATTGAAAAAAAACACATGTAGAAATTGCTCATCTTGAGAACTTTCTCCTTTTGTCACAATATTCTAAAAGATCGTCAAGCCTTAAAGGTCGTTGTTAATCTATATATAGTAACGTCATCTCGATGATGCCCTGATGCTACGCAGATTTCTCTTTTTGTATAAGTACTGTAGTTTACTCCATATTCCTTGACACATGTCTTTCCTTTATCACTGGTATTTATTCGTTTAGCAAAATGGTACTCTCTCCTCAATAAAGAATTAGAGTTTCCTCAATATTTCAGGATCAATGGACCAGTAGAACCGGTGACTTACCCAGAACACTATGTGGTATAACTGGAAAATTGTTGAAAGCGACATAATACAACAAACAATCAAATCAAACACAGGCCTATCAGAATAGCCCTTCATATTCCGGTGAGCTAAAAACAAAAAACTCATGATGGTCTGAATCATTTATCATGATGAGGCATACCTACTATCCTTATTTAAAAATCCCCCATTTACATATAAAAACAAATATGCAGAACAAACAGAAAAAAATGCAGCAGGCATTCTCACAATATTTCGTACCATTTCTTATAGCACCTGCCAGATTTATTTTCAATATGAAATGTTCACAGATGCAGTACGGTATTTCTGAAAATGTTGATGACCAAAATTATCATAATGTTAAATACTTCTTTAGAATCAACAGTTGAACGTTCAGAGAATGGGAAATTGAACTTCTTTACAGTTGCAAACTTTTTGCTAAATTGTTTTCATGTTGTTCCAATACTTTAACTTTCATCTAGAGGGATCTTCCATATAATTACCTTGGTTGAAGTCTTCAAAGTCTTCTTCTGCAGATGTGTTATATGTGGAAAAGGGCTAAAGTATGACCCTACTATAGATAGAAACAAATGACAATATTAACTCTTTCCCACATACAGACGCTTTCTGATGCCTCTGATGAGGACGACTTTTTGAAAACATTGTCGCAAAATTACAATTTCATTTTTATAGATTTTCCAATTTTGTCCAGATAATTACAGAGTCGCTTGATGCTGATGTGTTGTATGTTGGAAGAGTGTGCACTTCTCAATACACACCGTAAAAGTACTGCCTAACTAAAGCTATCCCTAAAAGTAATTAATACCCCCCACACTAATGCATTTTCAAAATTGTGGACTTCCCAATACACACCATAAAAGTGCTCTTATGGGGAGCCAGACAAAACACCCCCCGCTCATTTTTGTATAGGTGGACAAAACTCCCCTTATCAGTTTTACAAGGCGGACAAAATACCCCCTAATAACTTTAAAGGGAGGACACACCCTGAGGTTTTAAAAGGGTGTCTGTAACAATCTGCCCAGGTTTCCCTCTGTCGGACTGGACGGTATAGCCTTGATTTCGGGCTTCAACTTAATGGCAGCTATGGCGGACAGATACATAAAAGATTATCAATGAGAATCAAAAATAAATATTATATGTGAAGCATACTTAAGCAATCTTTAACTTGGTTAGACTCAAAGAACTCATTATTCACTATACTTAAGAATTGTGTATACAATTTAATGAAATAATAACTTTGTTCTTTGTAGCATTACTATGTTTTAAGTATCTAAAACTTGTTGTTTAATAAGTTACTTACAGCACATTCAGTTCACCTTTGGTCTTTTTGCTTGAGCGATGAGTACATTCCCACCGAACTGTTGTTTTCGACTCTTTCTTGTTAGTGTACGCATACCCTGCATAGCAGAGTTTTCTAGAGCCTTTATTACTGGTTATGAATTCCATATTCGCAGTTGCAATGATGGAACAGAAGATATGTTTCTTTATATGACAGACATTTTGTGCAGTTTGCATCTGGCATTTTGCAGTTTGCAATATTAGTAAATGATACCTTTATCAATTGGCACCCTTAATTAATTATTAATTATCAATTAAAAACTTTATGTGTGAAAATAATATAATTCGCAATTACCATTCATATGATTATATGATATAAATTATACATGATAACAGCTAATTAAGGAATTCCAACAATGAAAAACTTCCCAATTTATGGATTTACATTCAAAATAATCGCACTTGTTCTCTTAAAGCCATGCAGCAGATGAGTATTTACTCTTAACTAAAACAGAAAGCAAAATATGTTGCTTCACCTGAGGGGTGTTTTGGTGAAGGGATGTTTTGTCCACCCTTGTATAAACCGTAGGGGGTGTTTTGTCCGCCTTTTAAAACCGTAGAGGGTGTTTTGTGCACCTTGTAAAAAATGATGAGGGGGGTTTTGTCCACCTATACAAAAATGAGCGGGAGGTGTTTTGTCCGGGGGTCTTTGGTCCTACACTAAGTACTAGTTGACTATATAGAAGCAGACTTGGAGAGATATTAATATTGCCTTACTAGAGCTATCACTGAAAGTATTAATACCCCCCCCCCCCCCCCTCCCCACACAATAATGCATTGTCACAGTAACGTATGGTATGTAACCTAAGTCTAACTTAATCTGTATTTTATGGTCTTCACCCTTTCCCATATACAACAACTTTGCAGCAGACGCCTTTGAACTCATCTATGCTATATCATAGGTAACCTTTATATAAGAAAGTAAAATTATCCAATGTGGTTTGAAAGTATTGTAGCAATATGGGATATTGCTGCAGAGGCGTCAGAAAGCGTATGTATGTGGTAAAGCGTTAAACACTTTTACCCTTGTACTTTTTATTTATCTGATATTTTAATTCCAAGAGATGACAATCTGAACTTCAACCTACACGCTACAAAAAGTACTGGCCGACTTAATGGAATCAGACATTGATAATAACTCCTTTTAGTTATTAGAATGTGAAAAATGGTGTTAAATGATGTAAAATGGTGTAAAATGATGTAACATGGTGTAACATGATGTAAAATGATATGAAATTGATAAATTGAACTCTTGCACATACAACAATTTTGCAGCAGAACATTTTGAAATTGTTAATGGATATTATGGCAAAGCTCTTTAAACTAAGTATAACTATAGAATATAGGCATATTTTAATAACAATGTGACAACAGGAGAAATTGCCCATGAGGTGTCTCCGTCCAATGTGACAAAATACTGCTGCACGTGGCAAAGGATTGGACTACTTTCCCACCTGCAGATGCATTTTAACGCACCTGCAGAATAATACTTTTGAAAACATAGCGACAAATGTAGACATTTCTCATAACAAACAATTTCCCCATTTGCCACAATATTTTCAACTCTTTTCATTAATCATACTGCCTTTTGCTAAGATTTTTTAGATTTGTGAGAGAATATTTTTAAAGTCGTCTGGTGCTGTTTTGGTGTTTGTCGGAAAGGGTTCAATAATATACCTTATCATTCTCTTACTGAGGAGAAGAATGCCTTGTTGCATCTGGCTCAATGCATAAAACAACTGGCATTTGGCAGCCATCACTGGGTCTTCCATCTCTAAAACTATTTAAACTGGGACAGTGAAATTAATCCAGCTTTTTGAGATTGGAATGATAAATCAACATAATGAATAGGATAATGTTAGAAGTAAACACATCGCGGGTTTCATACAAAACGGATGTAACTACTTCTTGTGCAAGATGTAGTTACAAGAAGCCATCGAAATGTTGTGACTGCCAATATATCATTAAATAAAAGCATGATGAACACTTTCCCTGATAAAGATGCTTTCTGACGCCTCTGCAGCAGACAGCTTTTTGAAAACATGTCGACAAAAGAAGAATTTGCTCAAAACGAGCAATTTCTCCTTTAGTCACTATGTTTTTTACTTTAACAAATCATTGTACTTTCATTTAATGGGTGTTTCCCATTTTTGTCGGGGTATGATTTCGTCTGCTGCAGATTTTTGTATGTGGTAATGGGTTAACAGAAGTGACAAGTGAACCAATGGAGAAGTGATCTATCCCTCTGTGTCGTTATGGAGGTGGCAAAGAAAGAAACGCAAATTAAAGCATAAGCTTCTTTGTTCAGATATAATAACTTTATTTTTCAATAATAAAATGATTGAGGACGAACAATTGACAAAATATGTAACACCTCAAATGTATCAAGTTGATTAACCCTTTCCAACATACACAACATTTGCACCAATTGACTTGGAAACAAATATGAAAACTCTTTTGACATATATGTGCAAACAATTATTGAATAAAATTGAAAAAGAAATTGCAATGTCTATACAGTTTAATTGATTAGGGTTTATCACTGCTTTAAACAATACTTCAGTTATATCACTGTGAAAGTACACTTATTCGTGATCTCTCGGTGTCAAAGCAATACTATTTTAGCCATGGTTACTCCATCAAAAGGTTGTGAGTTCAAATCTTAACTCTTCAATTAATTCTTTCTGATGATTGAACAACAATCAAAGCAATTTGTGTGCTATTGTGGGGTTTTTCCAAAGAAGTCTGCTGCAGATTTGTTGTATGTGGGTCTGGGTTAAGAAGCTAAATGGATTAAGCATGAAAACAATGATCACTTGTACATGGAGATAACTTGAAGTCATTTCCCTTTTGAGTTTGAGTTATCTCTAGTACAAACGACTTGGTGTATAAAGACCACCCATGGGATTGCAACATTCCGGTCTTTGTTCACAGGTGGTCTTTAACTACAGGGTCATTTACGGAAAATAAAAGTGTGGTTGCTATAGCCAGGAAATTGCAAATCCAAGGTGATCTTAACAAAGGGTTTAGCACAGGTAGTACTGTACTTACAAACTAATCAAAGTAGTCTCCTAGGGAAGAATAGCCACCTCCAAGTGTTGAAAAGCAATTCATCGAATCTTCCAGCAGATATCGCTTTTTGACTATATCATCTATTCTGTAGCACCTGCACTTGAAAAAAATAATCAGTACATCTGAAACTAGAGTGACCAAGTTTGATGAAAATAGCTACAAGCTGTAGCCAAAACATTTGACAAAGCATTGCAAGCAATATGGACAAAGGAGGAATTGCCAAAAACATGTACTTGTCCTATATGACATTGATATAGTGTTATAAATTATGTTGACCCTTTCTCACAAGAAGAAGCATGTTTTACAACATAATGAATAGTTTCTTCTTTTGCCAAAATGTTTTCAACTCCATTTTACTTTTATCTATATTCCAAGTTTTTGTCTAGATACTTTCAAAGTTGTCTGCTGCAGATCTGTTATATGTTGGAAATCAGGGATAGACACTTGGTGATCAAAGGGACACATGAGTGACAGCAAAACAGATGGACGATACTAGAGAAGTGATATTCATGTCTAACCCTGCCAATGCAAGCAATGCAAAATGTCTGAAAGATTTTAATTCAATTAAGAATAAGGAAAGCATTTGTCTCCTTCTAAATGTATTGAAAAGTAACCTGTTAGACCGATAGCTCATTTTTCATATATTTCCTTCTTTGTTCAACCAATTATTGCATCAAAATGTGTCTGTCTGAAGCATTTTTTGTCAGTCAGAACTGAAGGACTGACGACTTTCGCTAAGACTGAAAGTTGTTTGCTGGAAATGCAGAAGTTGTCTGTTTAGCCAAAAAAAAATAGAGTGGCTGAACGTACTTGTCCATGGGTTAATCATAAGACAGTGTAGGAGGTACAAACCATATGCCCAACAAACTTGTTCTAGTTTAGCGAGTAGACCAATCTCAATTAGTAGAGGTAGAGCCATGGATATATTGAAGTTTGTAAAGATCTGCACGTATTCAAATTAAATATCTAACAACTATAATTCCGTCTAACCCATATATTAACCCTTTCCCACATACGAAAAGTATGCAGCAGACAACATTGATCTTGAAGACATTTTAGTCAAAAATATGGAAAATTCTCTATTTGAATTGAAAAACAATCATTTAAAAAGTGAAAACATTGTGACAAAAAGAGAAATTGAAAGTACAAGTTTCAGATTAACCCTTTGCCATTTGTAGACGCATTTTAAGCATTTTTTGCCACAATGCTTTGAACCCTTTTCAACAATTACAATTTCATTTATAACGAGTTTCCTTATTGTGGCCTTAGTGCTTTCAAAAGTATCTGTTGCAGAGTTATTGGACGTTGAAAAGGGTAAATCATCACAACATTTTAGCCTTTTCTAAACATTATGAGGATGAAAATGCAGCTTCTCTATAAAAATATATAATTTTGATTGAGAGTTGAAATAATTGTGGGAAAAGAAGAATTTTGAATAATACAAATAAGCAATTTCTCCATTAGGGACTGAAAGATCCTATCTGTGTGTCACATATTAGACAGTGTATTATGTAATAACCATGCCCAACAAACATGTTCTAATTCGAGTTGACTGAAAGGTACTTTTCTGCATGTCACATATTAGACAGTGTTTGATGTAATAACCATGCCCAAGAAACATGTTCTAATTCGAGTTGACTGAAAGGTACTTTTCTGCATGTCACATATTAGACAGTGTTTGATGTACGTATCATGCCTGACAAACACGTTCTAATTCAAATTGACTGAAAACTACTTTTCCGCGTGTCACATATTATGCATCATTTGATGTACTTACCATGTCCGACAAACACGTTCTAGTGTCGGGAGAAGACCAATCTCAATGAGTAGAGGTAGAGACACGGATAAATCACAATTTGTGAAGAGCTGCTCACATTCACAACGTATATAACGAACATTGTCCCACTTCCTCAAACTACCCACATATCTTATAAAAGATCTTAAGTCCTAAAGTCTAACGATCTCTCTAGTTCATTAAAACAATGATATGCTAATGCCCCGGGAACATATACTTCTGTTCTGTAAGATATATTGAAATGAATAAAAGAAACACTAGGCATCAATATACTTCATTCTGTGAGTTGAATAATTTAGTTGGACTTTGGTAAACAGATATTCCATTTGAATAACAACTTTTATCTGTTGTTTTTGATTGGTTATTCTCTGGACTATGTCTTGTAGATAGAAATACACATCGTATAACAAAAAAAATGCATACGTTTTTGAGAGGGATCGTCCCGCTACGCAAGACCTGCATCATTATTATCAAATTCTACAGGAGCTAATTATCTGCTATATACTGCATAGTCTAGGATAGTCCGATCTCGAATCACACATACTAACATATGGGCCATAGTCCTCTTGGTTCTACTATCATAGTCTGAAATTGAAAACAAACAAATTTAAGTCCTTTTTGCAGTGTCTTTTCTACTCTGGATTTAAAAAAACAAGGGAATCATATCCAAAACTTATTTTATAATTTCCCAAACCAAAATGCATGCTTACAATCAGCTTGCCACAAGCTTGCGGCAAGCTTACATTGACTATATCAGCTTAGCGCATGCATGCTGCAAGCATGCGCAAGCCTACCAATATATTTGGACTATTGTCGAAAGCTTAGAAAAAAATCTTAAATCAAATAAGGCTTATAAAATTAAAGACTGAAATAAATTATGTTTCAGGAATCATCTTTGTAGTGATATGTTTTGGGGTTTTTTAAATATTGAGGGACGTAGATAGGCAATTCCACCTGTAAACCGGTTATCTGGTTAAAATATGACATTTTGTAGCTATTAAATACAATTTTGAAGTCACATTTGGCACATACACAAATCATACATATTCTAAAAGCTTAAAGTTAGAAAAACATTGAACATCGAGAATTTCTTTGTATTTTGAATTATACCTGGTTTAAAAGACACAGGTATTGTGATTTCTGTATTTTATTAATTTTGTTCCAAATATTAATAGACTGACATTATTCATAACTTAAGGATAAAATATTATCAAAAGAGTAGTGTAATAAAATATTGTTATCCAATGTATATTGCAATAGAACAATGTTTAAACTTCCAGAAAATATCTTTGTTATTTTCATATCTTCAATACTTTTAAGTTTTACTTGCTACAAATGTTGGGACGGGTGATATTTTAGTGGGTCACGCTTACCAACGCGTGTTTATAACGGTCACATTGACACCGAGTTTACGCATCCAATCAGATGGGAATATGTATTTCGTTTATAATTTGAACTTGCTTGCATGATTCTACGAACTTGACCGTGCAGCTGCGGTGGTATCATCATAACTACCAGGTGTGTTTTTTTCCGATCAATATCAAATTAAACCTTATAATCTGAGCTTTATTTTAATGTATATGTTTTTGAAATCTGCCTGAAATTGACGTACGTATAGCAATTCTAGTCAGTTCGAGACAACTTTGCTTGACTGGCCGCCATTTGCATTTTTTGACAACACAGTGACGAGTCGGTTTTGAAGTCCGATTAACTCAATAAATACCTCGAAATAATGCGTCTTAAAAGAATAATATATTACTATTGCAAGACATATTATCTTTCTAATGAACTGTATACTTCATCAATCTTCAAAAGATATATTTTTTGGCGATCTTCCCACATTGGTTTTTCTGTGCGAAAATTTAATCTTGATTGTAGTTTTTAGTTTATGATTCGAATAGATATTCTTATTTGTTGAAAAATACCTATGCAATATAATCTTACATTATTCTGTTCTTAATATCCGATATTTTCACCAGTTCACTGTTTTTATAAACCGAAAATCGAGAGCTTACTCTGACAGCTAGCATAGTACTCGGACAAATCCAATTTCGGATAGTATAGGATAAAATCTAAATTTTTACAGAAGGACTTATTTGAGGTGGGTTCTTTTTCAGTAAAACCTTTCCCACACAAAATACATCTGCAGCAGACGACTGAAAACGTCTATGCAAAAATGAAATTTTAATAGAGTTGAAAGCATTGCGGAAAAAAGAGAAATGGCTCATGATGAGCCATTCTTCACAATGTTTTCAAATGTCGTCTGCAAATGGGAAAGGGGTAAAGATAGTATTTTGATTAATAGCAAAATGTTCTTAAATTCCAGATGCTGTTCCGTACATTATTGATGGCATGTGCACTTGCATAATGGATCAAGCAAGAAATCCTGGGACAACAAGAAAAGAGGAACAAGACATTATTTGTGATGTTGTTGTTTAAAAGAAAATATCTTATTTGATATTGAAAATGTTTGTGTTAAACTTAAATGAAATATTATGACAGTTACTTACACCTTCTTTTTTGCGAATTTTTCAATGAGAAATTTATCTTTTTTTCAAACTATTTTCAATAATGTCCAATGGTTGAATATCTTTGAAATGCAAAAGAAGAAAGTGCTCAAACAATCGCTCCTTTTTCAACAATGTTATCACAGGCTTTCTGCTGCAAAAGTGTCTTCAAGTGGGAAAGGGAACATTACTACACATTTTTAGTATTTTTTTTCCTTACATAATTGATTCTGTACATCATGATGGATTTGAAATTTATGTTTCATTTATAAATGATAATGCGATGCTTGGTATTCATTTAAAACTAAATATTATCTTTTTAGACATAAATAGTTTCCTGATATAGATATGTAATATAATGGGTTTCAAAATGCCTCTTTACGCAAGACAATCTCTGTATATATATTTGTAAACATTTTTTGGTTTTATTTGATTGTTGAAACTTTGAGGTCACAGTGATGCAAGCTTGTCATTTAAGCTTGCGCAAGCTTGACTGTAGCTTGCGCAAGCTTGTGTTTATGTTTGCTAACAAGAAGCTGGCGTAAGCTTGCAGAATAGCTTGCACAAGATTAATAGCAAGCTTATTTGCAAGCTTGCAGTTGAATTATGCAATTTTGTAAGCTTGTCGAAATCTTGCCGCAAGGTTCCAATTACTAGCTTGTGGCAAGCTTGCACTATTCGCTTGTGGTAAGCTTGCTGCATGCTTGCAATTTGAGCTTACGATTTTGTTTGGGTTTTCCTCCTTTCTCTATGTAAAAAACTACATCCTTCAACCCAAGTTTAGGGGAGAATATTCAAAACATTGTGATCATTAATATGATCCCCACTCCCAGGATAGACAATGATTTAGATGAGTATACTGTATGCAAGAATTTGAATATGTATCTATTTGTGATTCAAAGCTCTAACAAATCAACAGTGAACTTCATATTAAATATTCCCTGATGTAGACACAATTTAGTGCATCTGAGGAGTATAAAGTATAGGTACTACAAAGAATTAATAAAAAATATTGGAAAAAGAACAAACTTAATTACATGGTTCTAGAAGGTATACAACACATCGAAATACATTGAAATACCACCCGATTTTTAAAGATTAACAACTGCTATATTATTTAAACTCCATCATTTGGTAATAAGATTTGTAAATTTACTAACGTCACACGAAAGTCAATGTTTTCTACCGTCGTAGCGTACCTAAGCGATAATGTTCACCTGTCAGCAGTGTTTCTGATGTCATGCTTAAAATAAGGCATATGCATCTCATGACGTAACATTAATTGTTATCAAACAGCCCTCCCTCCACATCAATGAAAGACAGTCACTCTGTTTGTTTGTATCTCCCTCCCTCACATATTATAAGGCTTCCTGTCTGGCACCTCCCCCTAGGTTGTTTAGATCATGTTTTCTCTCTGACTACATCCCTCCTTGCCTAGTAGGCTACCCCCTCTGTCTTTATGACTCTCCCTTCCAGTATTGTTTTGAATGTCTACTTTGCGCTTTGTGCTTTAGACCATTCCTTTCGGTCAGAAAACTCTGGTTCCCAGTTACGAGAAACCAGCCAAACATGTGAACATGTGATTATAACATTGCCCACTTGGACCAAGGCAGCTAAGCAGTGCAGCCGTGTGTTGACGTAGACTGATGACTGAGACAAGACAAGATTCTTTAAGACCAAGCGAATGATAATATAATGCAGGTTATAATGTTACCTACAGGTGAGTGTATACAACAATGGTGTCAGAAGTGAAGCAGAACCCATGTAAGTTTGTTCCATTTTGTTGTTTCCAAACACATTGTGGAAGGAGAGAGAGGTGGCCATTTTGAAAACAGCATAGAAAAAGATGTTAGACTTGATCGTCTGACTTGTTTTATTTCATTTAGCTTGGAAACGCAAAGAAATTCGGACAATAACACTCATTTAACAAGTTAAACAATAATGCGTTACCAGTACTTTCTGAAATTGATTATTCGTTACCTTTAAATGTGTGAGCCGTGCTGTAGGAAGAGGTCCTGTCAGGGGTTAACAAAATGGGGGATGCTCGTCGTACTGTCGTCACGGGTTAACACAACGGGGAATGCTCTCATATTACCTTTGTCACGGGTTAATAAAAAGAGGAATGCTCGTCGTACCTTTGTCACGGGTTAACAAAACGGGGAATGATCTTCGTACTTCGTCACGGGTTAACAAAACGGGGAATGCTCGTCGTACTTCGTCACGGGTTAACAAAAAAGGGAATGCTGTCATATTACCTTCGTCACGGGTTAATAAAAAGAGGAATGCTCGTCGTACCTTCGTCAGGGGTTAACACAAATGGGAATGCTCGTCTTACCTTCGTCATGGATTAGCAAAACGGGGAATGCTCGTCGTACTTCGTCACGGGTTAACAAAATAGGGAATGCCCTCGTATTACCTTCGTCACGGGTTAATAAAAAGAGGAATGCTCGTCGTACCCTTGTCACGGGTTAAACACAAGTTGGATTGGAAGTAAATCCTTTAAGTTTATTTTCAAATCAAAACTTTCGTTATGATCATCTTCTGAAGTGGGATTGACCGTGGCATTGTGGCAAAAACATAAAACAAAATGCTTTTTATGAGCATTTGCTCCTTTCGCTATACTGTTTTCGAAAGTCGTCTGCTGCATTGGCGTGAGAAAGCAAAAGTGTTCAGGTTAAGCGGTCAGTGAAGCGTCTAATATGAATGGTGGACATAAGCACAGGTTCATCTGAGTGTTCAATGTTCACAAATGCAGTTAAACCCTATATCATTTGACTTGGTTAGACCTTTTCGTTTGACTTGGTTAGATCCTATATCGTTTGACTTGGTTCATTTCAATGATCAAGGTAGGCACAAGTAAGGCCCTGACCAATAATCCTAACTTCATGTTTTTCTACAAGAACGGTGACGTCACACAAATTCCACTTTAGGGTCCTTTTGACCTGTAGTATGTGTCTCTACACAGTCTGATAACGGTCTATATTATATACTCAATGATAAAATATAGAGATTTCCCAACTTGAGAAAACCTATAACATGCTTTATGTCTGCTAAGCAATATCGCCTAGTGTGCGATATAGCTCACTAGCCGGATTTTCGGAACTACTTTTTTAAATCTCTAATTAAAAATAAAGATAAAAAATAAACTCATCGTTAAACACTTTTAAGCTCCGTCTTTACTACTTAACACTTTATTCCGCTACAGGACAACATGAACGAGTATGTTATGGGTTATATTTCTAGGTTCCCTCCAGAAAGTATATACGAGGGCTGTCCCACTAAATCGTAGACTTTTCTCATAAAAAAGGGGGGGGGGAATGCTCGTCGTACATGCTTCGTTTAAACGTTTCCAGCATACAACAAGTCTGCAGCTTATGACTTTGAGTTCATCTCAACGAAAATATTTATCTTTTTATAAAAGTTAAAGCTAAACGGAGAATTTAGGTATATTGAGCAATTGCTTTTTTTTGTCATGCTGCTTTCAAACGTCGTCTGCTGTTTGGGCGTCAGAAAGCGCATAGGTGTGGGAAAGCATTACAATAAGGCGAACAGTGAAGATTCTTTTATTGGAATGAAGGACATATTCACAATTTCATCTGAGTATTCACTGTTAACAAACTCAGAAAGACCAACATATCATATGACTTGATTCATTTCATTATTCAAGGAAAACGAAGGTAAGGCATAATCCTGCCTTATAATATTTCTTTAGTCTTAATGAACCAGAAAACAAGAATAGCGATGTCATAAGAATTAAGCCAACCTTCAGAACTTTGTGACATAAAATGACAGTAAATATGGAGCGCCTTTGCTGCCTCATTCTACAATATTTGTTCGTATTATGTGTAGTCTTTACACTATAATGCAATCATCCTTTATGCTATGTACACTGAATAATGTGTTAGGTGCATAATCCGTTTCGTTATGTGCACACTTCATTATAGTGTGTAGATTAATCGTTGTGTCTTGTGAATCTCCATTTCGTTATGAGTATAGCTCATTATGTGATCTGCACCGATCGTTGTGTCTTGTGCCTTCCCGATTTCGTTATGTGCATTCTTCATTGTATCATGTGCACTTATCTTAATGTGATGTGTACACGTCGTTGGTTTATGTGCAATTTACGTTCTAATATGTACACAAGTCATTATGAGATTGTACCGGTCACTATGTCTTGTGTATTCATTATTTCGTTATGTACATACTTGATTATGTGATGTGTACCGGTCATTATGTATTGTATATTCACCATTTCGTTATGTACATACTTGATTATGTGATGTGTACCGGTCATTATGTATTGTGTATTTACCATTGTGTTATGTACACACGTCATTATGTGATGTGTACCGGTCACTATGTATTGTGTATTCACCATTTCGTTATGTGCATACCTGATTATGTGATGTGTACCGGTACCGGTCACTATGTATTGTGTATTCATCTTTTCTATATGTGCATACTTGATTATGTGATGTGTACCGAGCATCATCTCGTGTGCATTCTCGATGAATTATATGATGAAGTCTATCTAATCATCGTGACTTAGTGATCTGCGATTATTATGGATCAAATTTGTGTCTTTGAAGACTCAGCCTGACCACAGTCTGGTTTTGTTGACGACAAGCCATGCAAATAGATTTGCATTTACAATGTACAGCTTTTGTTTATAAAGGGGTTGTGAGTTCGAATCCCGGCTCGGCCAACTTTCTTTCCGACGATTGACAAAAGTCAATGCGACATGCGTCATTCGTCTTCCACCAATGGGCTAATGTCTATGTGGAAAAGCAGCCGCTAATGTCTATGTGGAAAAGCAGCCAGTTGCTTGGGAAGATTGTTGTGTGGAGTACTGGTGTGAGAAAACCAGGAAATGCATTAGTAGGTGAACTGGCCGCCGTGATATAACTGAGAAATTGTTAAAAACGGCGTTAAACCCCAATCAATCAATCAATCAATTGTTTATAAAGGTCGGTTTAGGTGTGACGTGACTCAGGTCTATTTTAAAACTTTAAGTTCTAACTTTTAATTGTCTAGATTTTTAATGTTAACTTGTAATGTTTTTAACTATATTAGTTTTAGTTATCAGTCCTACCAGTTCAACAACTTACATGTTTCCTGACTTTCAGCAAATGTCTTCAACATTTCATTTCTCCCCTGCAACGGTTCTACTTTGAATGGTTCTAAAACAAAAATCTAGGTTTTGAGGTCAATATTTCAAAGCTCTGAGGGTTATTTTCAAGTGCTAAAATATCCATATCATTTTGAGTGTATTTGTTAGAATTGGCTTGCTGATTCAACTCTAAGGAGTACCCACAAAATAGGATTTTGATAATTAATCAAGAATTTATATTTCTTCAAAGGATTAAATAACATAATTGCAGCAATATCTCAATTTTCCACAATGATTTCATTAGTTGTCTGCAGCAATATCTCAATTTCCCACAATGTTTTCAGTAGTCGTCTGCAGCAATATCTCAATTTGTCACAATGTTTTCATTAGTCTTCTGCTGAAGATGCACTGAAGAAATGTCAACTAATGAAAATATATGAGCAGTGTTCTCCTTTCAACTTGTTTCAATTATTATTCTTTCATTTAAATACAGTTTCCATATTTCAGCCCTTTCAATAAACGACTTAAACTGCGGTGGAAATTTCGTTTCGTCATTTTTTATTTCAGGTTAAAGGTTTCATGGATCTATAAATAGACCATGGCAATTTAGTTCAATAAACAGAGTGAAAAGGACTTGATCACTAGGCACCGACTCGTGCCTTGACATGTTTCTTTAGTTGATAATGAACCAGAGAACTAGAGAGAGGGAAGTATAATGAACTTAACCGACCTTTGGGAATTTATGATCTGCGAATGTCAATATCAGTATGTGACTTTAAGCAGTCTGGTGACAGACTTGTTTTGTAAAGTCTAGACCCGTTACTCTGACTTTTTTTGTTTCTGTAAATGGTTATGACTATTAGGGAACAAGAATAGCGAAAACATACGAATTAAACCAACTTTCGTTACTGTGTGATCTGCGAAGGGCAAATATCAATATGTGACTACTACAGTCGGATCACGGTCTTATATTGTGAAGTCCGTACCGATAACCCTGCCTTTAATTGATAATGAACAATAGAACAAGAAACTTGAAGTCATAGGAATCATTTCAACCTTGAGCATTTTGCGATTTACGAATATCAAAGATCATTAGTAGATCTCTCTACGCCCCCTGATAACAGTTTTATAACGTCGCCTTCGATCCGAATCAAAACAACCTAATTTGCATTAACTATTTACTACTATTATGTATAAAGTTCGGTTTTCGTGTGATGTAACGTTAAAATATATACCGTTTCTCGGATATATATCAAGCAATTTGGAAGTTTAATCAAGTTTTTATAGATATGTGCGAACATGGGGATAACGGAGAAAGCCGCCAGTATGATCAACGTAATTCTTTTCAAAAGTCATATATAACATTTTGAAACTCGAATACGGACGACTCGAAAGGATGTTCCCTTTGGCACTTGTTCATGATACATTTATAAAGAGAAACTTTCGCTTATCGAGCCAAGTCTCCTTTATCATGATAATGATTATTTTTCCAATAATGTATATTTCAAAATAGACAACTCTGAACACAAAATAATATTAATTCAGATCTGATCAACAATTCATATCAATGATGAGTCATTTCGAAACAGAATTACAGCATGTGTCTGTCTGAGTTAGAACTGTTAATAAAACGAATCAATTCTAGCAAGTGCCATTTAGCGGCATTGTGAATCGGTCTGATTCTCCAGGATATTAGAAAACACTCCATAGCTCTCTGTATTTGATTTTCTTGCTTGAATATCCATCCCAACAGGTTGAATGCCGTTTCCTCATGTCCAAGGTTATCTTCTGTATTTAAAACGTGAAGTAATGTGTTAATGGCATCTTGTTTATAGATGGGCTTGTTTGTTTTTGAATACAGGATATACTGCATGAAGTAGAGGTACACTTTTGAATCCACAAGCATCCAGTCGAACAAGAACCCCCTAAATGCATTCCTAGAATAAGGTGGTGTATAAACGGAACGATACATCTCGTAATGTAAGGCTGGAGGTACAATGTTGGCCTGAAGAGGAAGAAATACTAAACATCCAGCTGTACATGTCCTCGCGAACTGCGTGTATGGAATATATTGTGAACCAAGCATTCGTTCAAGTTCATTAACTGTCTCATCCCGATAGGTATATCTCTCTGTAAAGCAGCTACACACTGGTAAAACATGTGATTTCAAAGACGTTTCACATTGATGAAGAATGTTTTCACATATATCGTTCCGGTCACTCTGCAAATAGTAGGAAGCGCTTATTAAATTCGCGGAGATGGTATCACAGTTTTTACTTTCTTCTATGTTATACTTAAACATACTAAACAACAACCTTAACGGACGCGCGTCTATGGTAGAAAGCATGATACTAGCTATACATTGTGCTATTTGAAGTCTTAGATGGGGAATAAAGTAGCGTATTGCTTGTCTGGTCTCTTTTTCAGTATGATCTATGACACAGTCAGTTAGTAAAATATGTGTTTGCAGTTGTTGCAATTCTGCAATAGTATTACTAACTGATATACCATTGCAATGCCTAAGGACTAACACTGTACTTTCTCGATTTGTTCCAATAAGTTGAATATACAATTCTAATGCTTTTTCAGAAACATGAGTTTGCTTTATCCTCATTATATTAGGTTCGCGCCCAAATAGCACTTTTGTCATCACATTGCAGATGTCATCACATGTTATTGACCAGAGAAATCTACACCAATGCGTTACCATGTCCTCTAGGACAAATTGAACCCATCGTAGAGTATCCGGCTCAATTCTTTGAAACATGTTCTCCTCTGGAATAAAGTAATTAGGACAGTATTGTTCCTCTACCCACTGTAACAGTAGTTTGATACAAACAAGCACACATTCTAGAAGGTTTCTTCGGGTCCAGAATTCGCAGGGAGTTTTTTCAATTGCATATAACAAGCATGTTTTACAGTGATAAGATGAGATCGATTCAATTCTTTCATTTTTTTCATTTTTCAATGTGTTTATGATGTCTTTCTTGATCATTTTAAGTAAGATGTAGCATTTGTGCTGGGTCGGATTAAGGCTAGACATGAGTTCACGTTCCTGGAGCGAAAATGACAGCCTCCATTCGATCGGATCTTCTTGTCGACTTAATGGATGATTTATTCCCACGAAGAAACACCCGAATTCTTTCATAGTTTGTATTTGAGTTTGATTTAGCCGATTGCATCTGGTAACCCTTGTTACCCAGGATGTAGCAAAACTAGGTATGTGCTGACATTTTAATGCGAAAACATTGTCTTTATCTATCCCTCCCCCATACCTAGTTCTTGTAATGGCAGGACCATGTATCATCTCTGGATACTCATTGTTACGTGTATGATAGTGTTGAACACATAATCTATCGTATTTATCGCGTACACAACCATTTACAGTGGATTCGTCGGTGCTATACATCGGAACTTTGTTTATTACTTCTTGTAGCTTACAATATCCGGGTTTAGTCGTGTCATCTGTCACCATGAGGTATGATAGACCGGATTGTGGTGCATCAGAAATGATCTCTACAACAGGTTCATGAAAACAGCCTAGAGCGTCTACGTCTGAATTCAGCCCCGTTGTTGTTGTACCCTCGAATCTACTTCCTAATACGTAACACAAGCATGGTTCGCCGTCACGCAAGTGTGATACCATGTTAAATATTATTTCCTCTACTATTGATCGTTCTCTGTATTTGCCCCTCATCTCTTCTGAAGCGCCAATCCAATCTAGAATGTCATACAGACGTAGAGATAAAGTCTGGTCATCCATACTGTTGCACTCTGACCTATAAATAGAAACGATTTATTTGTAGATAAAGACACATTGATCAATGGTACCATTATAAGGTTATATATTTCTCTGTATTTGCCCCTCATCTCTTCTGGAGCGGCAATCCAATCTAGAATTTCACAAAGACGTAAAGATAAACTGTGGTAGTCATCATCTATACTATTGCACTCTGACGTATAAATAGAAACGATTTATTTGTAGATAAAGACAAATTTATCAATGGTACCATAAAAAGGTTATCGATTCTCTGTATTTGCCCTCTCTTCTCTTCTGAAGCGGCGATCCAATCTAGCATTTCATAAAAACGTAGAGATAAAGTGTGGTAATCATCATCCATACTATTGCACTCTGACCTATAAATAGAAACGATTTATTTGTAGGTAAAGACAAATTGATCAATGGTACCGTAATAAGGTTATATATTTCTCTGTATTTGCCCCTCATCTCTTCTTGAGCGGCGATTCAATCTAGAATTTCACAAAGAGGTAGAGATAAAGTGTGGTAATCATCATCCATACTATTGCTCTCCGACCTATAAATAGAAACGATTTATTTGTAGTCAAATTGATCAATGATATCATAAAAAGGTTATCGATTTCTCTGCATTTGCCCTCTCTTCTCTTTTGAAGCGACGATTCAATAAGACGTAGAGATAAAGTGTGGTAATCATCATCCCTACTATTGCACTCTGACCTATAAATAGAAACGATTTATTTGTAGATAAAGACAAATTGATAAACGGTGCAATACAAAGGTTATCGATTTCTAAATCCGTTTCAGGAACCTTGAACAGTTGTTTAACCTCATACGTCATACAAAGAGCGATATTTAGAGGTCATGAAATTAGCGGTCACAGCGATAACACAGCATATCTATGTTATCAATTATTGTGTTATCAACCCTGTTTTCTCCAATTCTGTTTTAATGACCATGGACAGTTGTTTAACAATACAACATACGTCATACGAAAAACCATATGTGGTGTTCATGAAATTAACAATCATCACGATCAGACAGCATGATTATTTTGTCAATTAGTGTGTTATCATCCCTGTTCAACAAATTACACAGAGACTGACCTGAGACATTGCTTTGTTGAAAGTGTTTGTCTTGGACGTGATAATGATAATATCGCATTCGCTTTACAACCCTTATTTGACAAGACACTATTACAACCTCTTCTCTAATATAAAGAAAAATCTGACTGAATACACTATGTTACAGGATTAGCATCAACTTTGCTTCTTTTCCGTTACATTAGGTTTATATTTGTGTCCGGTGTTGATTGTGTTTAATTATTTGAGTAAGTTACGGGCAGTTGTAAATGTTGCTTCAGTCGTTTATGTGGAAATCATGTGATATCGGTTCAATGATGATTAACTAAAGGGGCTAAGTAAATATACTCATTCGTGTACCGAGTCAATGAGTAAAAACATTTTTAAATCTGTTTAAACCAAATCAGATCAGTGGTTCCCTTATTCTTCAGCTTACTATAAACCGTTACAATCAATACTCATATATGTTTATGATATTAAAACAGCCACTATCGGCTATACTAACAACAAAGAAAATCACTTTCATCTCAAAGAAATAAAAGTTATGTCCGTATTTTACAGTCAC
Source organism: Serripes groenlandicus (assembly GCA_031761405.1). Classification (NCBI taxonomy): domain Eukaryota; kingdom Metazoa; phylum Mollusca; class Bivalvia; order Cardiida; family Cardiidae; genus Serripes; species Serripes groenlandicus. Next base: position 55,804,109 of record JASEVX010000003.1, read on the forward strand.
CTGCAATAAATCTTTAAACAATTGATATCGTTTATATTGAGGTATTGAAAACAGATGTAGTTCTATTTTGGTGTTGTCAAAACACCCTTAAAGTCACTGAAATTTATATCAAGATGTCGATACTTATTTTATATTGTACGTTTCGGTGAAAGCAGATTCGTCCCTGTTTTATAAAGAGTCATACGCAATATAATTACAAGGATTTTTGTATTACAGAAATCTATTTATAAAATAATGGTCATATACTGCCAACCTGACGTTCTTTAAATTTAAACAAAAGGCAAAATGGTGAGGTTTTATTGTTTTAGACAATCTCATGAAATGAAATGGCATTTCAGGTTGGTCTCTTTTTGTGTTGTATAAATAATGACATTTTCAAAATAACAATAACAATTAAAATTAAAGAAAACATACCGATATTCCTGTTGTTTACAAATACATATGTTTCCTTCTCACGCACGCATTTTTTAAGATCAATAAAATATACGTCAGGCCTTTATGGCAGCCAAAGAAGAATGACGACTCTAAGTTACAATGTTAAAACTCACGTGATACATTTCCTTATAAGGTAATGAATCACGGTCCTTAGCAACCGTGACGTTAATATAATTATCCCATATAGGTATCTGTAATTTAGAATGGTACGCTCTGAAAACGTTTATAAATAGAAAATTGAACGTATGAGTTAGATCTAGTGTTGAAATTATTCAGTAGAAATAAGAAAATATAATGTGAATAATATAAATACTGTCTATAATTGTTTGCTTTGTGGTACCTATTAACAGCACAAATATATATACACATTTAAAAAAAAACATATGACTAAGTATTCTTTCTTTAACTGTGCCCATTTTGTTATGTCTCTCCTTTCTCTGCTCATTGTCCATGTCGTCTCAAAGTTTAGTCTTTTGTCAGTAAAATAGTTTATATCGTCTTTGAATGGTATCTCAATTATCGTATCGCGTGTCTAACTTAAGTATTACTAGACCCTTTCTGACCTATAAACTAAGTCTTTTGTTAGTAAATCAGTCTATAACGTATTTGAATATTTAAAAAATGATATCTCAATTGTCTTATCGCGTGTCTAACTTAAGTACTACTCGACCTTATCTGACCTTTTTACAGATACACATTTAGTATTATGATTTATGTTTTTTCATCCATCTCATCGATTGCTTCTGCACTAATGATTTAATTTCTGATGAAAATTCATGCAAATCATAATAATATACACATTTGCATAAAGCTCTGAACTCGGTCAATAATAAAGTAATTTGAGTGTGTTTAATGTAACAAATTATTCTTAATCATTCTACATATGATGACCAGTAAAAAATGTAGCCAATGTATGACTAGGAATTACCCTTACCCATTATATAAGACACTCACAATATTCTCATATATATATATATAATGTGTACGACTTCATGCTACTTTCATTGATTATAAAACTGAAATTTATGATAATAAGGCAATACATATTAATACTATTAAAGCTTCTAGATTGAATATACTCCTCGAGATGTCAAAACAGGTTTGTATGGATCTTTTTCATTGTGCTCGTATGTCTAAATCATGTGAACTATGCTGACTTGTAGGTTTACACAGTTAGCTATTTTTTAATAGCGAGAGACGATTTCCTCGAAAATCGGGTTAATTTCTCCGAACGTCCCTGCACACTGCGTCGGCAAGAGTACAAGTCGAGTATGAGGATCGATTCCCTTGAAAGTTTGGTTAAAATCTGGAATATTACAGCACTCTCGGTTGCTGTTCGTGTATAAGGATCGAGACCATTGACAATGGGATTGAAAAATGGAATCTCCAAAAACACTCAATGCGAGTGTTGGTAGAGTATGTGGTTCGCTTCCATTGGAAACTTTTTTAACATCTCGAATCTCCCTACACACTCAGTGCAGTACTGGTAGAGTATGAGTATTAAATCCCTTGAACATTGGGTTGCAATACGGTATTTTCCAACATACTCAGTGCGAGAACTGGTCGAGTTTGAGGATCATTTTCCTTAAAGATTGGATTAAAATATGGAATTCTCAAACACACTGCACGCGAGAACTGATCTGAATGAGGACCGATTTCATAATTGGGTTAAAATCTAGAATTCCCCAACACACACACTGCAATAACTGGTGGAATATGAGTATCAAGTCCCTTGAAAATTAGGTTAAATTCTGGAATTTCCCTACACATTCAGCGCTTGTACGGGTTATTTGACTACACAGTCGACGCGAGTTCTGGTCGAGAGTGAGTATCAAGTCCCTTGATTATTGGATTAAAATCTAGAATCTCCCTACAATTTTGGCGCGAGTACTGAATGTAGGTCATTTCGGGTCAAATACTAGGTCATTAGGACATATTGAAGAAAAGTCTTGTTAACAATCTTGAGACTATTTTGTTTCTTTTAGCAATTTGAATACTCGTCTTGATGTTACATGTATCTTGTTAGGGTACTTGTTCGAATTGAAAGAAATATTGTAAATCATCTGGAAACCGGACGGACGGACGGACTGACGGACGGACGGACGCACGTACGTCCAAAAGGCGTTTGTTGGGTATTTTCCTTTGATGTTCTCTTGTTGGGTATACCATGGTTTATTCCGTAATTATCCCCCCTTTACGGAATAAATAGCATTAATATGCTAATTAGATACCCATTAGCCAATTATATAAAAAAAAAAAAATATTAAAGTGTCTTATAACGGTGGTGGGTGGGGTTTACGAAAAAACACTACCCAACAAGAGTACTCTCGTAAGTACGGACGGACGGACGGACAGACAGAGAGGGAAGGGAGCGAGAGAGAACACGGTTTTGAGAGAGCGCGCGAGATTGAAAGCAGGAAAGAGAGTAACTGAGATGGAGAGAGAGAGAGAGATAGAGAGACAGAGTGGGTTAGAGAAATACCAATATGTTCTTTTCATATCTGATAAAAATATTAAAATTTCACAACTTAACTTAATTAAGAATGCATAACCTAGATCTTTATCGTTGGTCAAAGGCATAAGTTTACTCCCCAAACCCGTCTTTTAGCTATTCAAAGCGGTAAGTTCACAGAAATTTCTGGTTCTTAATATGTTTCGCAAACTATTTCCAAGCAACGTTGGCCATATTTCAAGCTAGTTAGAATGAATTGTGTTGATCATCAATGAACGGAAAACGCGTGTTGAACTAACGACCATTGCGTTGTATTTTGGAAAGGCAATCTCAGTAAGTCATACAGGTGTCACAGTAACGTGAACTGCTATGTTATGACTAAATTACAGATGAAATATAAATAATCACTTTAAAATACAGTTGAAATATAAATAATGACTATCTTGCAAAATTTAAAGGCTCCGGGTAAAAGCTTTCATGATATACTGAGCATAAACAAATTTTGCATTTAAAGTTAATGTTACCTTGATCTTGTGAATACTATAGTAACTGGATCTAAATGATCTAGGAGTTAAACGGAAACGGATTTGACCACAATGACCCTTGTGAACTTTAAACTTTGTTCCAGTGAACCGCAATGATCCTACGATATTTGAAGACATAATGGTTCTTGATGTATTGAGCGAAGAAAGATTTGACCGGTAATGTTCTTGTGACATTTACCTTTGACCCAATGACCCAACAAGTAATAGGGATAATTAACTCATTTACACCAATCATCCTACGTGAACTGCTATGTTATGACTAAATTACAGATGAAATATAAATAATCACTTTAAAATACAGTTGAAATATAAATAATGACTATCTTGCAAAATTTAAAGGCTCCGGGTAAAAGCTTTCATGATATACTGAGCATAAACAAATTTTGCATTTAAAGTTAATGTTACCTTGATCTTGTGAATACTATAGTAACTGGATCTAAATGATCTAGGAGTTAAACGGAAACGGATTTGACCACAATGACCCTTGTGAACTTTAAACTTTGTTCCAGTGAACCGCAATGATCCTACGATATTTGAAGACATAATGGTTCTTGATGTATTGAGCGAAGAAAGATTTGACCGGTAATGTTCTTGTGACATTTACCTTTGACCCAATGACCCAACAAGTAATAGGGATAATTAACTCATTTACACCAATCATCCTATGAAATTCGAAGGCTATGACGAAAACGTATGACGAACGGACGGACGGCCTGACTGACAGACAGGACTAAACAATACGTCGTCTCTAAAATTGTCGTCACGGGCTCTAACTTCCTTGCCAGTCGAGAATGGTACACATGAGTTCAAGGGAGTATATCATAAAGTTGTAATCAGGAGTATTAAAGATGGCGAAGGATGACCTAAATGGCCAACCTAAGAATCAATACACTAGTATTAATAGAAATATATCATAAAGTCGTGTTCAGGATGACCAAAGATGGTAATGAAGACTCTAAATCATCCACCTGCGTATCAAAACACTTATGTTTAAGGAAAAATATCATAAAGTCGTGTTCAGGTTTGAACAAAGAGAGCCATGAAGGACCTACATCGAGCACCTAAGTATCATTACACTTATGTTCCAGAAAGCATATCATAAAGTCGTGATCAGGGTGACTAAAGAGGACAATGAATAACCTAAATCACTCACCTGCGTGCCATAACTCTTAAGTTCAAGGAAGTATACCATAACGTCGTGTTCAAGTTGAACAAAGAGAGGCATGAAGCACCTAAATCTACCACCTGTGTATCATTACACTTATGTAAAAAGAAAGCATATCATAAAGCCGTAATCAAGTTGAACAAAGAGATCCATTAAGGACCTAAATCAACCACCCAATTATAATTACACTTATGTTCAAGGAAGCAAATCATAAAGTCGTGTTCAGAATGACTAAAAAGAGCCATGAAGGAACTAACTCGCGTTCATTAGTATCAATACCATTATGTTAACGGATGTCTATCATAAGGTCGTATTCATGGTGATGAAAGAGGGCCAACGACCTAAATAACCCATCTTAGTATGATAAAACTTAAGACCAAGAAAGTATACCGTGCAGTCGTGTTTAGAATCAACAAAGGCACTCATGAAGGACCTAAATCACTCACCTGAGTGCCATAACACTTACGTTCAAGGAAGAATACCATACAGTTGTGTTCAGGATGAACAAAGGGAACAGTCAATACCTAAATCGCCCACCTGAGTATCGTAACACTTAACTTAAAGGAAG
>JASEVX010000003.1:55809473-55833221 GCA_031761405.1 Serripes groenlandicus
TCGAGTATCGCGTTTCAGATCAACACATTCATAGGCGATGGCCCTAACGGTATTCCGTAGTATATGGATCGATTCCTTTGAAATTAGGGTTAAACACTGGTATCTTCAAACACAATTGGCACGAGTTCTGGTCGAGTATGAGGATCATTTCCCTTTACAGTGATGTTAAAAGCTCTAATCTGCACCACACACTTGTTGCGAGAAATGGTCGAGTATGACATTATTTGCTTTAAATAAGGGTTACACTCAGGTATTTTACAACACACGTGGCACGAGTACTGGTCGAGTATGCGGATATATTTCTTTTGGAAATGGGGTTTAAATGCTGAATCTCACTACACACTTGGCACGAATAGAGGTTGAGTATTAGGATCGATTCCTTTAAAAATTGGATTAAAATCCGCAATCTTCCAACACATTCGACGCCAGTACTGGTCGAGTATGAGGATCGATTCCATTTAAAATTGGATTAAAATTCGGAATTTCCCCCAACACATTCAGCGCGAGTACTAGTCGAACTTGATTATCAAGTCCTTTGAAAATGTGGTAAAAATCTGGAATCTTCTGACACACTCGGCGTAAAAAACTGGTATTGTTCCTCGAAAAAAATCAATTCCCATGAAAATAGAGTTCCAATTTATGTATCCCTACATACTTGGGGCGAGTTCTAGTACAGTATAAGGATCGATTCCATAGAAAATGGGATTAAAATCTGGAATATCTTTACACATTAGGCGCGAGAACTGGTCGAGTATGCGATCGATTCCCTAGAAAATGGGATTAAAATATGGATATTCCCTACACATTCGTCGCGAGTACTGGTCGAAGTATGAGATCGAATCCCTAGGAAAGAGGATTCAAATCTGGAATTTCCCTACACATTCGTCGCGAGTACTGGTCGAATGTAGGTCATGTTTGGTCAAATACTAGGTCACTAGTAGGCCTGTAGAAAACGGGTTGGTTTTTTTCAAAGGTTCTACCGGAAGTATAACAAAGCGATATTGATATTTTCCGGAAGGTATAGATGTACATGTTTACCAAAAAAAATCGCATAGAAATCCGTCTCTTACAAAAAATGTTATTGACGCTTCAAACTAGGAAAATTTTCCTTTATTTTATATAGGGAAGTGAAAGTAAAAGAAGAGTAATTCGGATAATACGTATGTTTCGGATATCTTCCAAAAGTATATGATTCATAAGGTTTATTGTTATTGTTTTATTAAAGACGTTTAACGTATTGAATTTATCAATGATTGTGTTTGTAAACGTGAAAATGAACCTATGTAATCGGCGTTTAAAGCAATTTAAAATGTGTACATAACATTGTCTAATTAACAGTTTACTTATCGTTAAGCACATATAGTATGATCGTTCTGAATGCGCAATTTTAATACAGTTTTTATTAAATGAATTTATCTGAAATCAATTGCTTCATATATCAACGTAATAAATTATAAATGTCAGCGTGTCAATTTAAAATGATTAGTGGATAATTTTATTTAAAGCAAGTACATCTACATAATATTGACTAATTAACAAATTATTTATCATTCAGTCGACATTTAACCGGTCTTTATACTCTTTTAAAAACATGTGTGTGGTTTAATCTATCAGTTGAATATAGAGCTTGAATCAACTGATTTATTTTACAAGATAAAGTTCAAGTTCTTTATTCGCATAACATTTTACATGTTGTTGCAACATTTACATAATAAACAATTGTATAGCAATACATATAGTATAGTTACATGTTGACATGTGATATATAATATTCGAGAAAAGTGTAATTAATATTAATGCGTACAAGTTGACTAAACTTGGATTGTTTATTTTGTGGATTTAAAATAGCACCCTTTTCGGATTTCTATCAGTCTATGGTACTGTTTTAGAATCGCGTTTAGTATTGGTCATGTATATGTATTTACTAAGTTTTCGTAATATACTTAGTTTATCATTTTTCATTAGTTGTTTAAATTGATATAGTGATGGCCAAATATGATACTAATTTGGAAGTAAATTGATTCTCAGTTGACGATACAAAGGACATATAAGTATAAAATGATATTCATTTTCAATAACATTCCAGTTGCACGTTTTACATATTTTATTTTCCCTAAGGATGTTATTATATCGTCCTTCCTCAATTAATAAATGGTGGGATGAACATCTTAGTCTTGTCATTGTAATTCTGTAATTATTGTTATTAACACAATCGAGATATTTTTCGTGTTCAAAGTAGCTTTAAAAAGATCTGTAATATTGTAATTTTGCAGAATTATCTAAATCTGAAAACCAATTTTGAATGTAACTATCTTTTATTTGCCCAATAACAATTTCAACGTCAGAATTGGTAATGTCTGATTTCATGTGCATATATGATAAACCGAGACTATCCAGTAAACTGTTAATATCTTTGTGAAAAGTATTTACAATATTGCCCTTTGCATCCTTCATGTTAAAAACATAGGATAAACATATACATTTATAAATGTCAGCGTGTTATTTATTAACTGGCCAATGGGTGTCGTTTGTTCTGACGTAAGCAGTGGCGCAGTTTTATAAGATATCTGCGTAAGAAAATTTCCAAGATAAACATTATACTAGCTAGTATGCTCTTGTATTGAAGAGATCAAGGTTGTTCTAAATCTGTGTTTAACATTTAATTTATTAACCAAACAATGGCTTCACTATTTTTGACGATTGTACTTTCAAGGCTAGTTTATGCATTATTTGCGACAAAAGTTTAACTGACTCAAAATTTGGCGTTAAGAGCTTTTTATCAGGCTTATATATGGTGTCATAACCATTTGCCTGTCATAGACCTACCTGATCGACGATTAAACGGTTGGACACAAAATGAAAATGGAACATATCGGTCCGTCTATTTCGAAAAAGACCCAGCTCCAAAAGAAGTAAGAGACTTGACTCATATGTTTTGCACGGATAAAATGTGCGGATCAAGTCGGCAATGCCAGTGCCTTTCAGCAGGTTTACCCTGTCTTGAAAATTGTAAATGTTTTGCTGAATGCAATAACAAACTCATCGAAACAGATGTTAATGAAGATGACCTTAACGATTAAATAGGTTGAAAGCAGTACAAAGTTCGCTAACAAATCATATTTCAAATTTGAAAGCAATACTAACTCTTATTTTAGATATTTGTTCCGCTGAAGCCAAATGGGGCCGACAAATAAGCGGACTGACATATCTATGGGCGCAAAAATACGATACCTATATATGCCCTAAAATACTTTTAGGCCAACAAATCTCACCAAATGCTTGTTCTTATCATTCAGTCATTTTCAATAAATGGGAAATGACTATGGTTTGTGTTAATTATAATTACAGTCGACGCTCGTTGTGTCGAATTCGAAGGGCCCTTCAAATTTTCTTCGACACAAGCGTACTTTGACTTATAAATAAATAACAAGTACACATATTTAACATACAAATAGCACAACATAATTAAACGATTTGTCAGCATTTACTCATTGATGATAATTTAATTTAGATTATGAATGATTTTCGTTCACGATGATTATTGTTTTTAAATGATCGCAAATTATGCGAATCAAAATTTAATTAAAAGTTAATTGTAATTTACAGGCTTGTGTTTGGCTAATTAAACAAAGGGTGGTTATAAATTTACCTGTCAAGTCAACAAAAATGACCTACTTTAACTATTATCGTACACATACGCAGGTCAATTTCTAGTAGGGACCAAATAAAACTTTGACACAGGAGATGTTGTAAATTCTCGAATATTGACTTATCCGTTGTAAATTCATATAGACAAAGAAGGAAAAGAATTGGGACCAGAAAAAACACGTTTGGACTGAAATATTAAAGAACTGAGGTATATTTACAGATTAAAAGTTTCGAAGATTTCCCAAATATCGAACGATAATTAGTCACAAAGTTACGGTAAAAAAGCATACATGACAATTGTGTTTATTGTTATTATAAAAAAAAAAAAAAAAAAAAATTGTGTTTATCGAAATGTTGAATTAATGAACGGACAGACGGATAAATGGATGGGTGAAAAAGATGAAAGGCACAACTAACCCCTAAATGTATGTCTTGCTTCAGACAGGTTTTTTTAAATGATTTTGTAAAGGTATAACTTGATATATGTGTCAATTAACTCATTTACCGATTTAAACCGTACTCGTATAACTAAATTTGCGCATGCGCAGAAGATATGAACGTAAAAACACAAAAATAACACATTTTTGAATATCATGGCTTCGTCAATATATAAAAAGACATTCATTAATACATTTTTTTCTCTTTATCTATTAAACGCAATTGACGACTTCAAAAATATTGAAAATTTTATCTAAAAAAAAAAAAAATCCGTGCCTCTTGGAAATGCTCAAAATTTTGGTATTTCTAAGACCGCGATTTTTATGCGAGAACTTACCTAATATGTAGCAGGTATTAACCTACTCAAAAACACAAAATTCGGCTTGTTATACTTCCGGTAGGGGTTCCTCCTTAATTAGGGCCCGTACAGAAAATTCCTACAGGCCTATAGCACAAATTGTAGAAAAAACTTATGAGACTGAATTGTTTGTTTCAATAATTGTCTTGGTGTTATGTTGGTAAATATTGAATATGGGCCAAATCTAAGTTACTAGTTTGAAGGAAATCTTGTAAATCATTTGGAAGCCAAATTTTTAATTTAAGCAGGTCAAGTGTTATCATAACTAATTGTCTTTGTAATAGCTTGGCAAAATTTAAATAAGGGATATGTCCTGTCAAAAACAAGGTCACCAGGCAAAGAAGAAGAGAACTATTGTTACATTCTAGTAGTAGGTTACCTGACAGTCAATTAGTTATTGAGCATGAGTATGTGGATGTCATTATTCAGGTGAGCGATCCAGGTATATCATGGCCATACATTTTGATCTGTGATTTAACTTCATAGGTAACATCCTCTCAATATTTTCTCTTTCTTTCCTTCAAATTATTTAAAAACAGTGCTAACGGTGTGTTGTAGTGATCGTCCTGTTTCCGGCGAACGTCGTCCGTGAACATCGTCTCCATTGTAACACGTATGTCAGTTGGGATGAGACGTCACAGAAAACATCGTCTATGTCCTTTTCCAACGATAAGGCGGGGGTAAGTGACACCCTGCTTAGATGACACAATACTGTAGAAACAAAAATACACAGGCATTTTACCATTTTGAGGCAACGAATTTTACATAAATGTTCAAAGGACCAAAATTCATTCATAACATAACGCTTTCAATTTTTACAAATTAAAGAGAAAAATAGTCTGCATCTTGCACTGTTTGAAATTAGTTTCTTCTTATTTAAATGTAACTTTGGGTGCCCAACAAAACCTAAAAAGAACAAAATGTAAACATATCATATTAAAGAGCAAACGTTTTCCTAGCCTAATCGTTCGAACTGAAAAACTCCATTGATTAACTAATTCGTGAGAACAATTTAACTCTTTTTCCCTCTATAACGCCATTGGATCTTTTGAGACACCGGATTTTCCCAAAGTTGTCAATGCGAGATAATCCGCATAGGCTTGTAGATTCTCTAAATTTGTCGTCATATTGTAGCATGTAAGCAGCCTTTAATTATTCACCAAGCCCATGCCAACCCCAAATTTGTTTCATTTTCAAATAAACCAAAATTATGTCGATTAGGTTTTCAATATTGCAACCTGACATAAATCCATCACTTAAGTCAGTCTTACAACATCTATGCGTGACCAGGGCATGCTCTTTTTGACAACTATCTAACTAACACATGCCAAAGCCATATACCGACCGATGCACTTGTGCCAGGTGTTTTAGTCGGTAGTTCATCAAGACATAAACCCTCTACTTAGTAAGACTAACACACGCCAGGTATGTCTTGGGCATCCTCAATTAAAAAATATGTTTTCTCTTACTCATGCCATGACGAACTGCTGATAGCCATTCTGGTGCCTGGTATATTAACCGGTGTCATCATAACATAAATCAACGTCTAAGTCAGCTCAAGACACGTTATGGATGTTTGGTGCATGCTCTATTTCAGAAAGATATCTTTCTAGCACATGCCAATGCGAATAATGGTTCGTGATATACCATCACCCCCAAAGTCAGGCAAGCAGCACGTTTGATAGTGTTGGGTGTAATATATAATGAAGGATATACGAGTATAGCTAGTTTTCTTTAAATATAGTCAAGTCAATGTAAAATCTACCTATATTTGGTCTGATACACACCCTCTTCAGACGACGCATATTCAGAACATAATTAGTAACCCTATACGACAGGACAAGTTTTCCTTCAATAATGGGTCAGAGGTCAAAGTCAACAATGTGTATATCATGTGTACCGCATAAATCTATCGAAGATCTACCGTTAGTGGTTATTCTATCCTGATCGCATGTATTACGCGGCATATTAAAGGTGCTGAGCTCCATATTAAAGATAGTATAGTCAAAATTTTAAAACTCTTCAAAAGTCGCTTTAAAAATTAGAATCATATTTCTGAGATCAAATCAGAATAATACTTCTTTCACTTCCCAGTACAATAAACATCTAAATGTTGGTTGTTTATGCTTAATTTTTACTGGGTAGACATACCCTATAGCCTAATTGTGGACATTTTGTATTGACTTTCAATTGACTATTTTTCAACATTTACTGCCAGATAAGTTTAGAACTATGTATTACTTACTTTGTTGACACTATTAGCAATATTTGAAGAAGTTTTAACATTTCAAAATGTTGATCTCATCTGAAGTTCAGTTCAATATGTATTGTATTCTGTATGTATTGTATTCTGTTTTGGTATTAAACACACACTCAAGGGAATAATCTGATATGAAATCAGACAATTCCCCTATGCTTGCGTTCAACTCACCTGCTAAATAGAAGCAACTACCTTGATAATTAGTTTGTATTTTGACTATTCTTTTTCTCCAACACTAGTATTTAATTTAACCCTTCATTTCCTCTACCGGAGGACAAGGTGATTAATTAAATAACAATGTGCTTTAACTTTTAACAAAGACCACCATGTTACACTTGTCAATACCATTTCAGATTAGAAAATAATCGCGGTATAGTTTAAACGCACAGTAGGTACTCAGATGAGCCTGTATAAGCAGTTTTACAAGACCTTTCACGTAGCTCATTTGATATTAACTATAATTTACACAGATGAGCCTTAACACCACATAGTTCGTTTGAAATTACAAATGAAAAACCCTTCTGCTACAGCGAACAGTATGTCTCATATGTGCCTCTTTATCACATAGATCATTTGAAATTACAAATAAATTGCCCTGCTGCTTAAGAGAACAGTAGGTACTCAGATGAGCTTGAATAGATCACCATGTTGCTTTAACGAGCAACCGTTCCGATGAGCTTGTATATTACATATATCATTTGAAATTTGAAATAAATCGCCATGTTTCTTTAACGAGTCATAGGTTCTCAGATGAGCTTGTATATTACATATATCATTTGAAATTTGAAATAAATCGCCATGTTTCCTTAAAGAACAGTAGGTTATCAGATGAGCTTGTATATTACATATATCATTTGAGATTACAAATAGATCGCCATGTTTCCTTAACGAACAGTAGGTTATCAGATGAGCTTTTGCGCACACTCGGTACCACAATATATTTCACTGTCTGACTAAAGATAGTAAAACTCTAGATAAATGGCGTGACTTAGATTTACAACTGTGGCCCTACTAGTCTTTCGCCCTTTTAACGACTCTGAAATTATGTAGGCAACAATATATTGAATTATTGCTTGCTCATAATGAACAATTTCTTCTTTTGCAACAATGTTTTCAAAAGTCGTCCGCAGCAAATAGGTTAAAATGCGTAGATACATGTGGGTTAAACAATATCGTAATGGAAATATTACAAGCCCCCATTTCGCCTGACAGAGGTCGCAATATCGAACCGTTTGTTCCCGAACAATGATTAACCCTTCTACTGTTTTAAAGTTTATAGGCAAACATATTGAAACTCTCTGTGAATGAAAGTGTATTCGACGAACAGAGTTGAAATATTGCTTGCTCATGATGAGCAATTTCTTATTTTGCAGCAATGTTTTCAAAAGTCGTCTGCAGCAAATACGTCGCATCTACATGTGGGAAGAGGTAGTAATACCGTAGCGGTAAGATCATACGACTCCATTTTGTCTGACAGAGGGCAAGTTTTTTAATTATCAAACTGTTTGTTCCTGAAAATCCTAAAACCGTTCGACAGTTAGACCCACAGCCGGCGCGTCCTTGCCGTCGGACCAGTATCTATACTTTTTTATCCTCAACTGAACATTTTTATTTTGATCCCTGGACTCATTTAAATTCAACGCTTTACAAGTCCATTTTTAAAGTTCCGCATTGAAACGATAACGATTTCCTCTTATTCTTTCTTTATCTAGTTTCAAATTTCAAGTTTCAAAGTGAATTGTATTTTTTGGTTTACCGGCCCATATAAATACAATATACATACATGTAGTTACATTCATGGGTTATCACAACTATATACAATGTACATTATTTAAGGCTGTATTTCTTATCCTAAAGGAAAAGTAAATAATAGTCAATTTTCTTAGAGTTGTTGGATCTGTACTTGCCATCAGCATATGGAATTTGCTTAAATTTGAATAAGGATAAAACTTTGAACGCAAATCTAGTAGAAATGGACGAATTGTCTCACACACATTTAAACTGTTTTAAGTAGGTCCGATCATTTATAAACTGTGAACTCACCTGGTACGGTGATTTTTACGCTCAAATATGGATACTTGTCGTCTTGAAAACATTTGATCAGACTTTTCGACAACTGTTGTGTAAACGTTATACATAAACATTGAAAATTAATACCTGCATTGACATGCTTACTTCATATATGAGTCATTTACTGATAAAAGAAAACCCGACTAGTTTGTAAGGTCGATTGCGATCGGTATGCATGAAGGAAAATAACTCGTATTTTACCTAAGAATAGTTGCAATGGTGATTTATTTGTTTGAATTGATAGTGTAGCAATTCAACATGCAATGAAAGAGTTAAAATATAAACGAAAAAGTCAACCTGTCTCGACGCTGATCCGCTGCTAGTTTATACGGTTTAACTCTTTTTGCGCCGAATTGCCAAATGTAGATTCATCCATGTTCAAAATCGGGTGACTCCAATGTTCATGTATTAAAAAGCGCTTTGTAATATTTTGATGGACTCAAAGACAAACAATGCTGATTTCAGATGAGATAATTCTTACGAGCTGAATAACCCGAATCTGTATTCTTTTCAAAAACCTCAATATTGCAATTAGCGCTCAAAGAATGTTAACTTATTCCAGGTACAACATATTTGCATCAGACAATTTTGAAAATATCTAGACAGTAATATGGAAAATCTCCATAAATAGAATGTATTATCATTGAATTTGCTTGAGAAAGAAATTATGAGCAATTTCATCTTCTGAAACAATGTGTTTAAATGTTGTCTGCTGCTGATGTGTGAAAATCTCAATATTGCGAATGCAGCAGACAATTTTGAAATCATATTGACAAAATTATGTTAAGTCTCCATAAATAGAATGTATAATCATTGAATTTATTTCAAAAGAAGAAATTTATCTTCATGAGCAATTTCATCATTAGAAAAAATGTTTTGAAATACGTCTGCTAGTAGGAAAGACCTATGTGAGTACTTCAAACTAGAACAGTTAACCGATCAGTTTCTTATGAGTAAGAACAACAATGGAAAACATTCATATCGAAACGTCAGTTGTGACAACGCGGATCATGCTTCCAAATCATCCACACAGTTGATTCTAGATCCATCAACACTTTAAGCCACGCATAAGACCCAAAGTCCAGGTTGTCCATAGAACGATTTGAATCAGAGTCAAACATGGTACCCGATCTGTTATATCCAGCAGTTGAAATTGAAATAAAGGTCACAGTGAAAACATTCATTGTATCAGTCTAGACAGCTTAACCCAGATTTTATATTCTTTATTTGTTTAACTTTTAACTTTAAAACAAAGTGTTTCCACACAGTTCCGTAAAAGAAAAACATGAAGCAATATGTTGGTTTAAAAATGTATCAATTGCCACAAGGCATTTCTACGTCCCTTCCTAAGCCGAGCCTCGGTAGATCAGTCGGTAGCGTTGCGGGCTGTCAACTTATGGGTTGTGAGTTGGAAATCAAGATCTGCCATTTTTATTTCAGAAGACTGTGAGGTTCCCTGTATTCACAGGCTATTCTGGTTCCTCGTTACGAAGATTCGAGTTGAGTCGCGTCAGAATAAATCGGTCGTATTGTACACCTAGTACCGTTAGCATGATAACAGTGTTATGTCGGGCTTTCCCTTAAGAATCCGCCTAGTGGTTAGCGTCGATGATTTGGAACCGGGCGTCACGTGTTTGATCCCATGTCGCGGCACGACGGTCATGGTGGAGTGACCTTGGGCAAGGCACATTTCCTAGCCTAGTACTGTTGTGTTTTTTTCACCCAGGGATCATTAATAAGTGAACTGTCGCGCTGATATAACTGAAATAATGTTGAAAACGACGTAAAACACCAACAAAATAGACACAAATCACGCTTCCATTAAACAAACACTATTAAGATGTTGTGGAAATTGCTTTGGGAAGCATTGTGGAGAGACAAAGGGAAAATGCGTACTAATTTTCCAACAATGTATTGAAACCTGACATTTTGCCGGTTATAACAAAATGCTTCGTGTTTGTACCAGTTAAAATCATCAGACCGTGCACTGGTAGTAAGGCTTCAGAAAGTGCGACTGGCGTCTAGCAATGTAACTCAGCTAGATATGCTAACGTTGGTTGTTCGCGAAGCACTATTGAAGGACTGAGATTAAATATTTCACTGTCGAATTTCCTAAATTTGACTATTCCATGATGACAATTGAACCACCACTTCATTTTTCGTTAAACATTAAATGTTATAAAATGTAATGTATACATGTATGTGGCATTAAATGCAGATTCCAGGAGATACAACTCGTTACGAGCTCTCACACCTGCAGTACATTGTTTGAAAAAGCTTTTAATCGCATATGGTAGCGAAAGAGTCGACTAATGAAAGACTTCAACGAACGGCAAACCAGCGACTTCATAGACTTTAGCATTTGCCATTTTTGCCAAGCCTTCAGTCTCAATATGATATGTATACGGTACGCGGTAATTTGACCACAAGTAATTTGACCACAGGTAATTTGGCCACAGTATTTTGACCACAAGTCATTTGACCACACGGAAAGTTGACCACATAGAAAGTTGACCACAGGTAATTTAACCACAAGTAAATTGAACACATGGAAAGTTGACCACATGGAAAGTTGGCCACAAGTCATTTGACCACATGGAAAGTCGACCACATCGCGTGACTCCACATGACTTCGCGTGACTCCACATGACTTCGCGTGACTCCACGTGACTTCGCGTGACTCCACGTGACTTCACATGACTTCGCGTGACCCCACGTGACTTCGCGTGACTCCACGTGACTTCGCGTGACTCCACATGACTTCGCGTGACTCCATGTGACTCCACGTGACTTCGCGTGACTCCACATGACTTCTCGTGACTCCACGTGACTCCACGTGATTCGCGTGACTCCACATGACTTCGCGTGTCTCCACGTGACTTCGCGTGACTTCGCATGACTCCACATGACTTCGCGTGACTCCACGTGATATGGTCAAATTATTTGTGGACAAATTACTGTGGTCAATTTGCTCTGTGGTCAAATTACTTGTGGCCAACTTTCCATGTGGTCAATTTACTTATGATTAAATTGCCTGTGGTCAGCTTTCTATGTGGTCAACTTTCCGTGTGGTCGAATTACTTGTGGTCAAAAAATTGTGGCCAAATTACCTGTGGTCAAATTACTTGTGGTCAACTTACATGGCATGTATACACTTCCTCAGGAAATATAAGCCCACGTCTATGGCACTTTGTAAAAATTAATAAAGCACAGCCCTCAACTCTGTCCAGAGGAACAACATGCCCCTCGGCTCGTAAGTCAGGCAGGCATACTGTTTATGCTTGTATACGTTGCTTTAATCATTTCCCCCATGCAACACAACTGCAGAAGACGATTTTGAAAACATTCAGGCAAAATTGTCGAACATCTTTATAAATGAAAGTATATGTATTGAATACAGTTGTTAACATTGAAGTAAAGGGAAAAGGTGTTCATCATGAGCATTTTTCCGTTTACCACACTATGTTCAAGTCTTCTGCTACGATGTGCTACAATCGCGTCATTTAAACGGTTTATGTGTGTAGGAAATTATTCAATAAGTCTCGGAAGATGAGTAGGTGAATATAATGTGTCGACTCTGACAGTGGGTAGTAAATGTTTCAGTCTCGGAAGATGAATAGACGTGTATTCAGATACTTGATTTGTCGACTCTGACAGTGGGTAGTAAATGTTTCAAGTCTCGGAAGATGAATTGACGTGTATTCAGATACTTGATTTGTCGACTCTGACAGTGTGTAGTAAATGTTTCAAGTCTCGGAAGATGAATTGACGTGTATTCAGATACTTGATTTGTCGACTCTGACAGTGGGTAGTAAATGTTTCAAGTCTCGGAAGATGAATAGACGTGTATTCAGATACTTGATTTGTCGACTCTGACAGTGGGTAGTAAATGTTTCAAGTCTCGGAAGATGAATTGACGTGTATTCAGATACTTGATTTGTCGACTCTGACAGCGGGTAGTAAATGTTTCAAGTCTCGGAAGATGAATAGACGTTTATTCAGATACTTGATTTGTCGACTCTGACAGTGGGTAGTAAATGTTTCAAGTCTCGGAAGATGAATTGACGTGTATTCAGATACTTGATTTGTCGACTCTGACAGTGGTAGTAAATGTTTCAAGTCTCGGAAGATGAATTGACGTGTATTCAGATACTTGATTTGTCGACTCTGACAGTGTGTAGTAAATGTTTCAAGCCTCGGAAGATGAATTGACGTGTATTCAGATACTTGATTTGTCGACTCTGACATTGTTTAGTAAAACGTTGGCGCACCTACAGCCGACGACGTTCGAAAGAAAATGTGGCAAAATCAGAAATTTGCTCAACTCAAGATAAAAACCTGAAAAATCTCCATAAAAGATAGCAAGTTGAAAACATTGTGACCAAAGGAGAAATTGCTCATCAGTTCAACATTGAAACTGACTCGCTGATGTCAGGATAAATGGACCAGTTGTACGTGTGACCTACTCAGGAAACGACTTAATTAACGGAAAACTTGTTAAAAGCGGCCTAAAATACCGTACAAACAAACAAATCAAAGTTTTCATTTATGTGATGGCGGCCAGTTCACCTAGCCATACGTGTGCTTACTTTCCCACGATAATAATCCGCTCACCATTCTTCCCAAGCAACTTGTTACCTTCTCACATCGGAAAGATCCATTGACTGAGCCGGGGTTCGAACTCACGATCCATAGATTGATAACCATTTCGTTCGTTATTGCCTGTACTAACATTGCATACCTTTTCCCACCATTTAAAAGCTTTCTAATGACTTTACCGCAGAAGAATTTTGAAAACAGTGTGACAAACGGAGAATTTGCTCCTGTTGAGCAATTTCTCCGTTTGGCACAATGTTTACAACATTTTTTAATAATTATACTTTCATTTAAAGAGATATTGCATAGTTTTGCCTAGATATTCTCAAATTCTTCTGCAGCAGAGTGAGAAGTGTTGTATGTGGAAAATGGTTTATAACTTAATAAACTTCCTTGCAAGATTAAAAGTGAAAAATATAACACGTAAACCGACCTTGAGGGGATTTAAAAAAACAACAGCCACTTGGATTAGACAGCATAATCTTTTCAATCTCCTTGTAGCTATACATTTTTTTCTTTGAACAATTTGAGCCTCCGTCTCGCGTGCGGGAGGTCACGGTTTCGATCCCCGGCCGCGTCATACCAAAGACTATACAAATGGTAGTAATAGTATTCCTTCTTGGCGCTCAGGATTACGAGGTTACCATTACGACTGACTGGCTGGTGTCAGGATAAATTGACCAGTTGTTTTTAGTAACTCCCACCATCATTAGAATAATTTGATTTATTTCAAACAGTATTTCACGACGTGTTCTTGATATGAGTCGTACAACGAGAATAATGTATCGATCCAGATCAGCCTGCACAGTCCGCTCATGCTAATCCGGGCCGACACATTCCGTCACAGGGGGATAGAGGTATAGAATAATGATTCCTTAAACAGAAAATCTAAAGTAGCCGAAAAGTGGTTTGTCCAGGTTAGCCTTCGCGGCATGCTTAGGCTCATCCAGGTCGATACTTTACACAGAGTCCACACTACTGGTTTTCTAGGCGAGATGGTTTATGTATTACCACTATTGTTGGTATGTTTATACTTACACCAGCGTATCAGTCGTAATGCAATCCCCGCAATCATTAGGCCAAAGAGGGAAGCCAGAACTTCCATTCTTTAAAGTTTTTGGTGGGCTCGACCCGCGTCTCCCGCTCTCGAGGCCGAAGCTCTAACAACTACACAAACGAGAAAGTTTCTTAGAAAAATCAGCAGCAGACGACCTTAGAAACCCATTTGAAAAAAAGAAAATTTGATTATTTAAAGGATTTGAAAACATTACATAGCAAAAGGAGAAATTGCTCATATCTTCCTTCTGCCGCATTGTTTTTAAGTCGTCTGCTGCAGAGGCCTCTAAATGTGGGAAAAGGTTGAAGAATATTTCAATAACTAAATGGCGATCGGAGAAAGATCGAAGTTGGTAAAGGTTAAAGAATGCTTCAATAACTAATTGGCGATCAGGAATAGAACGAAGTGGGAAAATCATGGAGTTTTCTTCATGAGCTATTTCTTAGTGCCAAAAAGGTTGAAGATAACTAAAATGCAGTCTTTGCTGATTTCAAGTGAGACATGTCTTACAAATTGACTCACGTGAATCTGTATTGTTTCCTCAAACCTAAATAATGCCATTGGGGATGAAAGAGTTAAAATCACAGAAGCTCTTTTAGAGAAGAGTAATGTTTTGAAGTTTTGTCATTGTACTCACTTTTGAATGATTTAAGGCGGTCTTTGTTTTTTCAAAATAAATAAATATGGTTTGAAACAATTTTGTAGATGGTCATTTAAGGGTCAATTATGTCAAATTATCTTAAAATCAGACTAGTAGTTTTATAGGAGAAGAATTTCAAAGTGTTGTCACCCCCTTTCTGATGCCGCAACAACCAGAGAATTTCCTTCTTTGAACAAAATGTACAGAGGAACACACATGGAACATTCCTGTGATGTTTAGTTGCAATATGGACCTAGTGGTTTAAGAGGACACGACCTCAAATCAATTGTTGAAGATGCAAACCTAACACAGGTTGATCATAATAGCTTACTTTGAACACTTTGTACTCAGGTTAGCTAAACAGATAAACCTAGATGGCTAGCCCACATTTTTAATTACATCCGAAATATGCAGAACTTCAAATCAAATATAAATATTCACTTTATAACTTCCACATATTATATTTCATTTTCCGTCTGATTAAATTTAAACTGCTCTGCTCTTTATTTGTAACATTTCATTGGTCAACAAATTACTGGTAGGCCATAAGCAATACAAATACAGGACCTTCGATAAAAATACATTTTTTATATTTTATTTTAAAACCAAACTTTAAACAATATCATTATAAATATAAAAATAAAAAAAGCATCATAAATATTTTATAATATGTCCTTATCCCACATTATTTTTATATTTGCCTCAAAGTTTCAATTCCAATTGTCCTATTCACAGACAATATTAACCCTTTCCCTCACATAGACACTTTCTGACGCCTCTGCAGCAGGCGACTCTTTGAAAACATGGCAACAAAAGAAGAAATTGCTCGAAACGAGCAATTTCTCCTTTTTTCACCTTGTTTTCAACTCTATTCAAGTATTGTTCTTTCATTTAAAGGGATTTTCAGTGCGTTTGCCTAGTCGTCTTCATAGTCTTCTGCTGCAGATTTGTTGTATGTGTGACACGGAAATCACTTTTAAGGGGAATGGTTTTAAATGAGTTTTTCAATGAGTTGATGACACGTTAATCCGTTCTTCATTTTATAGATAAAAATAATTCAGTCAGTTGAAACATTAGATTTGTTGCAACCAATAACTTCATAACTGTTTACTAGATAAAGTAAACTTGAAATGCTGATGTTTTAAAATGGCCTAGTCCTATGTTGCATTTGGAAGAGTTTAAAGCCAATTCTAGGAATATCAAGATGAAAATGTTGAATTGAGTAGCAATTAGTAAAGAGCATGACAGACGGCTTTATACTGGTGACACAGGCTCTGTAAAATCCGTTTCAGCTGTCAAAAGTTAAATGGTTCAGAATTCTCTACTTATAGTTTAGTATAAACTGATCAATTTTATACTGATTGTGATAGAAGCATCCAGTTTATAAACAGTTTTTGATTTCTGCGTTCTGAAAGTTTGATTGATAGGGGTTAAGTGCTGTTTTTAACAATTAAAAATTAACATGCTCATATGTTTCACATACAAGTACTCCACCCAACTATCTTTCCAAGCAACTGACTGATTTTCTACATAGACTGTTAGTCCATTGATGGAAGATAACTGAATCATGTCACATTGACTTTTGTTAAACGGCGCAAAGAATGTTGACCAAGCTTTGGATTGAACTCACAACCCCTTGCTTGACAGTCAACGTTGCTACATACTGAGCTACCAGGCTTCCTGACAGACTTAAGCAATACATGTGTTGTTTGCATCGAAAATTCCTAAAGACAAAACTAGCTCTTCACTGTAATTGAACCAGGGACCTTTGGTACAAGAGGCAGACACTCTACTACTGAACGCCTGTCTTCCATGAATTATGATGAATGCGTTATCCAAAACAAAGAAAGGAAGCAGGTGATTAACAAAATGTGCATGGCGATGATATACCTTTAACCCTTTCCCTTATATAGACGCACCTGCAGCAGACAGCTTTTTGAAAACTTGGCAACAAAAGAAGAAAATTGCTCAAAACGAGCTTAATCTCCTTTTGTAAAAATGTTTTCAACTCTATTCACTTATTGTACTTTCATTTAAAAGGAGTTTCCATTTGTTTGGGGTATGTTTTCGAAGTTGTCTGCTGCAGATTTGTTGTATGTGGGAAAGGGTTAAATGATATGAATGCATTCAAATGCCTCAAGAGACAAAATTCTTAAAATAATCAATGCCTCTTTATCCTACTTTGGTTCTTTTCTATGTCTCATGAATATACTTTCACATTTTTAGATACAGTGTACATGAATGGAATTTCTTTGAATGATCTAAAGAATATCATATCCGGTAATAGAACAGATAGTTGCTGTGATAAAACCGTTATCACCCTTTCGCAAATGACTTTCGAAAACATTATGGTAAAAGAAGAAATCGATCAAATATTACAATATTCAATAATTACACTTTGCTTCATATAGATTTGTTAAATGTTTGCCTAAATATTTCTCATCTGTTGCAGACCTGTTGTATCTGAAAACGGAGTGCAAACAAGTAACAGCTCTAGCAAAGATATGGTTGAAAGTAAAATGAAATCTTAAATAATGATTTGTAAATGATTGTATTTTCACATTTGGCACCGGTTTTATATCATCTTTTCCTTGATACGTACATGGATGATAAAGATGAAGATTGGGCTGCATGCATGTGCTAAACACTTTTTTTCACAAAGAGAAAACCTGTAGCAGATGACCGTAAACAAATTCATGCAAAAATATATTTAATTGAATGTTAAATTAATGATTACAGTTGAAAAAAACTATGGCAAAATGAGGACTTAATTATTATAAGCGTTTTCACTTTTCGCCAAATAAAAAATCATCTGCTGAAGATGCATCAAAATGCTTCTGTAGGTTGAAAAGTTTTTAAATGAAAACTTTGTCGGAAAAGGAAGAATTGCTGGATTTGAGCAACTTCTCATCTTTCATCAATATTTTCAATTAGTTGTCTGTTACATTAGGCATCAAAAGTTGTCTGTATCTGATGCAGAGATATCATTATAGATAAAGTCGTCTATATCTGATGCAGAGATATCATTATAAATAAAGTTGTCTATATCTGATGCAGAGATATCATCATAGATAAAGTTGTCTATATCTGATGCAGAGATATCATTATAGATACAGTTGTCTATATCTGATGCAGATATATCATTATAGATAAAGTTGTCTATATCTGATGCAGAGATATCATTATAGATAGAGTTGTCTATATCTGATGTAGAGATATCATTATAGATAAAGTTGTCTATATCTGATGCAGAGACATGATCATGAATAAGGTCGTCTGTATCTGATACAGAGATATCATCATAGATAAAGTCGTCTGTATCTGATGCAGAGGTATCATCATAGATAAAGTTGTCTATATCTGATACAGAGATATCATTATAGATAAAGTTGATTATATCTGATACAGAGATATCATTATAGATAAAGTTTTCTATATATGATGCAGGGATATCATTATAGATAAAGTCGTTTATATCTGATACAGAGATATCATTATAGATAAAGTCGTCTATATCTGATACAGAGATATCATTATAGATAAAGTCGTCTATATCTGATGCAGATATATCATTATAGATAAAGTTGTCTATATCTGATGCAGAGACATGATCATGAATAAGGTCGTCTGTATCTGATACAGAGATATCATCATAGATAAATTCGTCTGTATCTGATGCAGAGACATGATCATGAATAAAGTCGTCTGTACCTGATGCAGAGGTATCATCATAGATAAAGTTGTCTGTATCTGATTCAGAGGTATCATCATAGATAAAGCCGACTCTATCTGATACAGAGATATCATCATAGATAAAGTTGTATGTATCTGATGCAGATATATGATCATAGCTAAAGTTGTCTGTATCAGATGCATAGGTATCTTGATCAATAAAGTTGTCTATATCTGATGCAGAGATATCATTATAGATAAAGTCGTCTATATCTGATGCAGAGATATCATCATAGATAAAGTTGTCTATATCTGATGCAGAGATATCATCATAGATAAAGTTGTCTGTATCTGATGCAGAGATATCATCATAGATGAAGTTGTCTATATCTGATGCTGAGGTATCATCATAGAAAAAGATGTCTATATCTGATGCAGAGATTTCATCATAGATAAAGTCGTCTATATCTGATACAGATATATCATCATAGATAAAGTTGTCTATATCTGATGCAGAGATATCATCATATATAAAGTTGTATATATATGATGCAGAGATATCATCATAGATAGAGTTGTCAATATATGATGCAGAGATATCATTATAGATAAAGTTGTCTATATCTGATGCAGAGATATCATCATAGATAAAGTCGTCTATATCTGATGCAGAGATATCATCAAAGATAAAGTCATATATATCTGATGCAGAGGTATTTTCATCGATGAAGTTGTCTATATCTGATGCAGAGATATCATCATAGATAGAGTTGTCTATATCTGATGCAGATATATCATTATAGATAAAGTTGTCTATATCTGATGCAGAGATAGCATCATAGATAAAGTCGTCTATATCTGATGCAGAGATATCATCAAAGATAAAGTCGTCTATATCTGATGCAGAGATATCATCAAAGACAAAGTTGTCTATATCTGATGCAGAGATTTCATCATAGATAAAGTTGTCTGTATCTGATGCAGAGATATCATCATAGATAGAGTTGTCTATATCTGATGCAGAGATATCATCAAAGATAAAGTTGTCTATATCTGATGCAGAGATTTCATCATAGATAAAGTTGTCTGTATCTGATACAGAGATATCATCATAGATAAAGTTGTCTGTATCTGATGCAGAGGTATCATCATAGATAAAGTTGTCTGTATCTGATACAGAGATATCATCATAGATAAAGTTGTCCGTATCTGATACTGAGGTATCATCATAGATAAAGTTGTCTGTATCTGATGCAGAGGTATCATCATAGATAAAGTTGTCTGTATCTGATACAGAGGTATCATCATAGATAAAGTCGTCTATATCTGATACAGTGGTATTATCATAGATAAAGTTGTCTGTATCTGATACAGAGGTATCATCATAGATAAAGTTATCTGTATCTGATACAGTGGTATTATCATAGATAAAGCTGTCTGTATCTGATGCAGAGGTATCATCAAAGATAAAGTTGTCTATATCTGATACAGTGGTATTATCATAGATAAAGTTGTCTGTATCTGATACAGTGGTATCATCATAGATAAAGTTATCTGGCTCAATGCATAAAACAACCGGCATTTGGCAGCCATCACTTGGTCTCACTTAAGCTATTTTAAACTCGGACAGGGTAATTAATCCAGCTTTTTGAGGCTGAGAAGATAAATCAACATAATGAATAGGATAATGTTAGAAGTAAACACCTCGTGGGCTTCATGCAAAATGGATGTAACTACATCTTGTTGCAAAATGTAGTTACATCCGTTTTGCAAGACACCATCTAAATGTCGTGACTGCCAATATATCAGTAAATAAAAGCATGATGAACCCTTTCCCTCATAAAGATGCTTTCTGACGCCTCTGCAGCAGACGGCTTTTTGAAAACATGTCGACAAAAGAAGAATTTGCTCAAAACGAGCAATTTCTCCTTCAGTCACCATGTTTTTAACTTTAACAAATTAGTGTACTTTCATTTAATGGGAGTTGTCGGGGTATGTTTTCGTCTGCTGCAGATTGTTGTATGTGGTAAAAGGGTGAACATAAGTGACAAGTGAACCAATGGTGAAGTGATCTATCCCTTGGTGTCGTCCTGCAAAGGCAGGTGTCAAAAAAGGAAAAGCAAATTAAAGCATAAGCTTCTTTGTTCAGCTATAATAACTTTGTTTTTCAATAATAAAATGATTGAGGACGAACAATTGACAAAATATAAAATACCTCAAATGTATCAAGTTGATTAACCCTTTCCAACATACAACACATTTGCACCAAATGACTTGGAAAAAGTATGAAAAGTCTTTTGACCTGTATGTGCAAACAATTATTGAATAAAATTGGGAAAAAAAAATGCAATGTATATACAGTTTAATTGATTAGGGTTTAACACTGCTTTAAACAATACTTCAGTTATATCACTGTGAAAGTACACTTATTCTTGATCTCTCGGTTTCAAAGCAGTACTGTTTTAGCCACGGTACTCCATCAAAAGGTTGTGAGTTCAAATCTTAACTCTTCAATTCATTCTTTCTGATGATTGAACACAAATCAAAGCAATTTGTGAGCTATTGTGGGTTTTTTTCAAAGAAGTCTGCTGCAGATTTGTTGTATGTGGGGTTGGGTTAAGGAGCTAAATGGATTAAGAATGAAAACAATGATCACTTGAAGTCATTTCCCTTTTGAGATCGAGTTATCTCTAGTCCACTGTACAAAAGACTTGGTGTATAAAGACCACCCATGGGATTGCAACATTCCGGTCTTTGTTCACAGGTGGTCTTTAACTGCAGGGTCATTTACGGAAAATAAAAGTGTGGTTGCTATAGCCAGGAAATTGCAAATCCAAGGTGGTCTTAACCCTTTTCCACATATAGACGTTTTCTGACGCTTCTGCAGCAGACGACTTTTGAAATCCTTATAGAATCAAAGCGCCAATGGCACTGTAGTGGCGATCGTATGGAAAATCCTGCAACGTAACAAGCAGTATATCGGTGTAGGGCTTGCGATTTTCAATAATAGTGCACTCTGGTGCGGGTAAATTTGAGAATGTATCAACCCTGCATCTTTTGACAGTAGAATAATGTTGTCTTGGTGATTTTTTAGTTACATTCTGAAATTGGTAATGATGTGTTCAAAATTAGGCCATTCCAAATTTATGAAAATCTAGTTGGTACTCGATAGACTACCGTTTTAGCTCATTAGAATGGCTATTTGTAATCTAAATTGTTCGGGTAATCACATGTTCATCACCAGGTCGCTAGGCCATATTAAGATAAAATATTTTGTACACTTTAGAAATGACAAAATTATCAAGAAAGGAGAGAAAACAGTATCCATTAGTTTGGTGTTTGTTTCAATGATGTCCAATATTAAACAGGTCTGTTCAATTTAGTCGCTTCACATTGCATGATTGAGGGTTGTCAGATACATATAAACACAGTGTATTTATATGTCTCTGAGGTTGTTAAATTGCTTCGAACAATTTGAGTGCAATAACAAACACAAAACATTCACAAAAAGCACAATTTCACTATTTGCCAAACTGTTCAATTTATAAAAATATAGGCATATATTATAATGCTCGATCTCCAAACTAAATTAGGCTACACTTTCAGCATTGATTGCTAATTGACTCTATAACGTGCAGACGTGTATAACGTGTGTACACACTGACATCGTGTGTCCTTTACACCTTTGTAAACCAGTCTTATCATCTAGACGCTTTCATATGTTTAAACAACTACAAAATAAAGCGTTTATAATATTGAGATTTAAGAACACCAGTCTCGCGAGCTATTTATAAAAGCTTTTGGAATTTCCAGATTTGAGTATCATCAGAGTTATTTGCAAGGCAGATAAACGCGCAATGATATTTATTATCTGCCCAATCATGACGAAGATAATATTTACATATTTTAACTCTATGTAGATAATGTCTCGATAAAACTCAAATATTAGTAACAATCCGGTACCAAAGTAGCACTGACATAATTATCATTAATCGCGTCTCTGCATCATTGAAGGAACTATAACGGATGTGAGTAAATTGGTTTGCAGTAAGGAAAATAAACATCAACGGGCTTTTCAAAACCGACTATGTAAATATTTTTCGTTGTTGTTGTTTATGTTAGCATTGTGGCGATTGTCAAACCAATCGCCACAAAAAGGGGAATTTGCTCATAATGACCAATTTCTCCATTTGTCACTATGATTTCAACTCTATTCAATAAATACTATCATTAATAGAGATTTTCTATATTTTTAATTTCAAAATCGTCTGCTGCAGATTTATTGTACGTGGAAAAAGGTTTAGCACAGGTGTTACTTACAAACTGATCAAAGTAGTCTCCTAGGGATGAATAGCCACCTCCAAGTGTTGACAACCAATTCATCGTATCTTCCAGCAGATACCGCTTTTTGCTATATCATATGTTCTGTAGCACCTGCACTTGAAAATGATAATCAGAACATCTGAAACTAGAGAAACCAATTTTGATGAAAATAGCTACATGCTGTAGCCAACACATTTGACAAAGCATTGCTAAGGAGAAATTGCCAAAAATATGTACTTGTTCTATATGACATTGATGCGATGCGTTTAACCCGTTCTCACAAGAAGAAGCGTGTTTTACAACATAATGAGTAATTGCTCGATTTCCCACAATGCTCTCCAGAGTCAGCTATTGAAGAAGGGTCAGACGTCAGCTTTATCAGGAAAATGGCTGAAAGGTACTTTTCCGCGTGTTACATATTAGACAGTGTATTACTATTATGTTCTTACCATGCGCAACAAACATGTTATAATTCAAATTGACTGAAAGTAACTTTTCCGCATGTCACATATTAGACAGTCAGTGTTTTATGTACTTATCATGTCCGACAAACATGTTCGAATTCAAATTGACCGAAAGGGTACTATTCCGCTTGTCACATTTTAGACAGTCAGTGTTTGATGTACTTACCATGCCCGACAAACATGTTATAATTCAAATTGAGTGAAGGGTACTTTTCCGCATGT